>OX104068.1:51775538-51869500 GCA_944474145.2 Dicrocoelium dendriticum | reverse complement strand
ATCAGGCAACTACACCTACAGGACGGATAAATGCAACAGTTAACTGATGAAGGCAATAATGAGGAGGGATTGGACGGTTTGAACAGATTTAGCATGTTCATTCAATGCCCAACTCGATTTAATCAGACGACTTCGCGACAGGACTAACAGACAGCGAAACAGCTAGTGTGTGAGGTAAAAATACTAAAATATATAAAATATTGGATATTTACATAAATATATAGCACCCGGTTATTACTCCAGCGGAAGACTTATCAGCAGGGTCATGGCAAAGTCAAGCGTTAAGCTCGGAGCAACGGCTTCAACAACGGATTGTTTCTCTGTGTTCTTTTTAAGGGAGATATCGCCTTCGATCTCCTGACCAGGAGACTTTCTAATGCCGTAGCAAAGACCTATCCGGCCGCCAACTCGCACGCACTTGCGGAGACCGCACCCTTTATAGCTCAACGTCTTAAAGACAGACTGTCAGTGTCGTCCGAATGGTACACTGTTTACCAGTTTAATTGCGCCTGTGGTGCCAAGTACCTCGGACACACGACCAGGCGTCTGTCGGTACGGATGACGGAGCATTGTCCAAGGTCGCTGCGGAGAGGCACGCTCAGAAGTATCAACAGCTCGATCTTGGAAAATTTGATTCTAAGTGGGCGTCAGATTTTGACCAAAGATGCCTTCAAAGTCTATTATGTCGTACCGAGGCGATGCCCGAACGAGTTAAGAAAGCGCCTCTTGCAGACGGCTGAAGCCATCGCGATCCGGCTAACACAAGCAGAGCCATGCAAATATAGGGTGCTTGTGCAACCCTTCACTTCGCCATGGCCCTGATGATAAGTCTTCCGCTGGAGTATTACGCATAACCGGGTGCTATTTATTTATGTAATTATCTAATGTTTAATATACTTTTAGTAGTTTTACCTCACACATACAAGCTGTTTCGTTGTCTGTTAGTCCTATCACGATGTCACCTGATTAAATTGATTTGAGTATCGAACGAACATGCTAAAGCTATTCAAACCGTCCCATCCGCCCTCATTGTTGCCTTCACCAGTTAACTGTTGCATTTATCCGTCCCGCAGCTGTATTTGCTTGATGTGAACTACCGAAAATAGAACTTTTTGTAACCCTGTGTTTTACTTTTTTATGGGTAGTGTCTACGAGTTATTCATAGTACGCTATAATCTCGTACAGGAGCTTCACTAAAACACGACTAGCAGAGTTTGTACGTCGGTTGGGATGGTGCGAGGTCACCCGCCATGGCATGATAACTGTCAGTTCCGAAGAATGGAACGTCGCCTGCTCGAACTGCTCAGGCTGGAGGAAGAGGGCAGAATCAAGTCGGTCCAGCACTAACGAAGCGCAGATAAGCTGGATACGGTTGGCTCGGACAACAGCCGGCGAACTGCAAGCATGCACTAGCGAAGTTGCGATGAAAAGTAGTAAAGATCCAGGTAGAATCAATGTCCACGCACAAGGCGACAACCCAGCGCGGTGGCTACAGTGTGCGTCAGCTTGCCGGGAGCACGTGGTCAGTAGGCTGCGTGTGAAGGTCATGCGCACGGGCGAGAAATTACTTTCGTCTATTCTGCAAAATTCGGGAAACAGGCGAGAAATGATTAGCCAGCGAATTAAGCCGGCGGAGTCAAACACGGCAAACCAGTGGGACGGAACTTGCTCACATTGGTTGAAGGCCGAAGATTGGATGACCATTTTGGTAAGCCAAAACTAGTATGTATGGTTCATGAATAAATAAAGACAACCTAATCCGTAGAATATACCCTGTCTACCGAGTCTTGGTGTTTTTGGTTTTCTTCGGTTGGTTGGGTGCGTGGTTGAGCAAACAAACGGTCGCAGTCTCAAATGCGAAGCGTCACAGCAGCACAACAAAAAGGGAAGCGATGGTCGGTTAAGCAAACGGAATCGATGCGGGGCTAAGAAACAGAAAGAGAACCGAGTGCCGATCACGGGCCCAAGAGACAACGTGATTGGTGCCGCCAAGCATAAATCGGTTCAGTTCAGTTGATCGATTATGATCCGAGCACCGAAGTGCGGTGGATCTACCTGCCAGGACTCACATCGTAAGAATAACAACAAATAATACCGGCAGGATAGTGGGGTTGGGTTCAGATAGAATGTCGAGAAAAGAAAGCAAGAAGAAAATGCTTTGGACTAATCAGAATAGAGGGAAAATTAATAACTAGATGAAAGAAGCCGAATGAAGGAACATCAGACTTGGTGAATGACAGGGTCTTCAACCATTGGTGTGGACAGTCCCGAGGCCTCCAACCAGGAAGACGGCATACACCAGCCTGACCAAGCCTCACAGTCAATGTCTGCAAGCTTCTAGGATATATCTTGAATTGCCACCTCGAGGTTTCTTCAACTTGGTGCAGCCACGGCGTAAAATACATGCTGAGGAGGCCGATCAACGGGCATACAGAGGACATGGCCTAGCCAACGCAAGCGGCTAAGATTTATCAAACACATGAGGCACCAGAAAGCTTCTTGCCAAAAACCAACTAGCGGACCAGCATTGCTCACCCGGTGTTCCCACTAAACGTGAGCAATATTTCCCAAGTACCGGTGGTCGAACACGGCCAAGCATTTAATGTCTTCATTGCGAACTGGCCAGGTCTCCGGTTCATTCAATAACACTGGCCCTATTACAGCGTTATACATCTTACCTATCTGACGACCTGATATCCCGCCGTCACCACATATGGTTGAGCCTCGGGAAAGCAGCGCGGGCCTTTCTGATACGCGAAGTAACCTCTTCAATGATACGATCACCAGAGGTGACGTATCTACCAACGTAAGTGAACCGATCCGCCACTTTCAGTGGCTATTCGGAAATAGCTAAAACCAGAAGTGTGTCGGCCCAGTCCAGCAACAGCACTTTGTACTTTGAAGGTGCGAAGTACATGCCGAAGCGTGCAGCGCTACGCAGTATTGCTTGTAGTAGTGCAATATTGCTTGCATAGCCAATGCATCGGACCCAAGGAGAACTATGTCTTCCGCAAACTCCAAGTTTGGCATTCGGTCGCCTGACAGAACTTCCACTTCAGAATGGTCTGAAAGAACCGAGTCATTCATGATCATTATGATCACGAAGTTGAAATGAAAAGGAGATACAGGACAACCCTGGCGAACCGCACTTGTCGGGGGGAACTCAGGAGAGTTACCTTTAGACCCTCACACGGCCTCGGGAGTCATGGTAGAGGGACTTCAGAATGGAAAGGAGTTTAGCTGCCACGTCCTTCATAGATAGGCAGCGACACAAGGTAGCGCAGTCAACAGAGTCGAAGGTAGCTTTCAACTCAAGGAAAACTATCATGGTATCTCTGCTCTGAAACTTGGCAGAGTAAATATGTGGTCGATGCAACCACGATCTTGGCGGAAGCCAGTCTGGCTTTTTAAGACTCGGTCCTCACGAGGACAAGTAAGTCGTCAAAGAATGATACCCGTGAGAAGTTTGGAAGCAATGGAATTAGGGCTAATGCCTCGATGATTTTCGCACGAAGTATGCTGACCTTCTTGAAGATGTGCGCGAAAGTTGATAGTCACTAATCTGAAGGCACTTCGTCAGTGTCCAAAATCGTGTTCAAAAGAGAAGCAAGTCCAGTCAACAAAGGGTCAGCAAAGTTGAGGGAAAGTCGTCGGGTCTCGGAGCCTTGTTTCCTTTTAACACGGCGAGCTCATGTTGAATCTCTTCCGAAATGGGAGGTGTGGCATGTATATCCGACGTCGGCTCAGGTGATTCAACAAGCGCCAAGTTGGCAGCAGGCCTGTTAAATTGCTCTGCAAAATTCTCCGCCCGACGGGCTAGTCGACGACGCTATTGTCTCCCTAACGAATGGCTTTCTCGGACCTGTGTTTCGGATCAGCTGGAATAGTACCCAAGTGTTCCCAATACCGCTGGATTTCTCCATCTCACGGGCCTTTGCAACCCACCAAAGTTCCTGGTCAACTCGAAGACTCCTTGTCAGACGTCGTTTCAGGAAGTTACGAGTACGTTGAAATTCAGTGCCCATCAGAACCAGTTTACGCGCTTTGATCAAACCGATCGATGCTTCAGTGATCCATTCACAGTTAGGACGTCTCAAGTCGGGTGCACAGTGAGCGTCAAACGTATTCTTCATGGCACACTTGAGATGATCCCAGTCAGCGCTCGATTCACCAACCTCATTCATCACTGACAATTGATGGGCAAGTTCGTTATGACATACCCAGTTTAAGAAGCTTAGAAGTTAAGCGCTTCTTTGAAGCGGGAAAGGTAAGAGCCGAGTGTGCGCACACTAAAGTATGGTCGGAATCTAGACATGTGTTCCAAAATTGATAGTCTTGGATTGAGGTGCGCCAGCTGTAGCTGATGGCAATATGGTCAAGTTGGGTCCAAGTCAATGAGGAACTCGGTGGGCGCCAGGTGACGCGGTGTGAACGTTTGTGCTGGAAAGCAGAACTGCTAACATAAACACTGGTCAACGCACAGTTGCAGGAATCAATCTCCATCGTATGTTCGGCGTGAATCGACTTCGAAGCGCCCTCCCAAGTGTTTTTAAGAGTCTGAAAGATGCCCCACTTGGGCATTCAAGGCACCAGCAACAATCACGATGTCAGTACTCTTCAATATGCGGAGAAGACGAAAGATGACAGTAGAATTCATCTCTGGTACCCACCGAACTGCAGTCAGGAGCATAAATGGAGGCGATGAAAAGGCGCTTTGTCTTCAGATGCTGCTTAGTAACCCCAATAGAGGTTCGAAGTCGGAACGCAAACATGCGGCTGTTCACCGGTATCCAACGGAGTAGATTACCTTCAGTATGTCTGCCGAGGGTGAGACCAACACCGTAAATAACTAGAGCCATTGACTCGGTATAAACAGAGAGGCGAAAGGTGCAATCATTTTCGTCAGATACAGAATCAGGGAGTCGAAGATTCGTCGCAACGGAGACACAGCACTCATTATTACGAAGAGTGAACAGTGAGAGATAGTGCTGCCTGTTGACCGATCTGACATAAAGTACGGGCGTTAAGAGAACCAATGTGAAATGAGACTCGTGATTTGGTGGACGAGTTAGGATTATCGATGGCACAGCAACGAGGTCAGCAACAGATTCTTGCTTAATAGACAGGGAAGAAGATTGTTGAGAGGGGAGAGAAAATAGAAGAAAAGGGAGAATTTTCGACGTGGTCGCGAAGGCAGATGAAACTCTCCGTGTGCGCATTCCGAGAGATGGATTTTGTTCGAGGTACCCTACCGATAGCCTTCGACTCAACAGTCTGACGCACAAGGTGGTAGGTGATTTGGAGGCTCGCTTGACGGACTTCACACGAAGCTTTTGTTCAATAGCCTGAATCACAAAGCAGTGGGGGATTTGGAGATTCGTTTGAGGGTCTCCACCAGGAGCCTTTGGCTCAACAGCTTGATGCACAAGGCAGTGGGGAGCAAGTCCAGATCGGAAGTGTGATTGCAGAGACCCAATGGGATCTGCTCGAGGTTTGTCACACACAGCCTTCGAAGATTTGGAACAATTCACATGTGTTTTACGGCCGTATTAGGCTACACATCTGAGATCAAGGCCACCCGCAGGTGGGAGTTGGCTGGTTTGCACCAATTTGATCAGGAGCTGTCTGGCTTGGGGAGGGCAATAGCAAAGTATTGAGCACCGGAAGGTGCCCTCCCATCGTCAGAGACTGCGTGGCATTGGTGCTCTTCGCCAATCGAGATGTGAGCTTATAACCCGTAGATCTACTTTATCCTATGGTTAAGTGTTAAAGGAACGGACCATCGACCTCTCCTTAACCTGCGAAGAGGATTGGATTGTGAGACTGAGTTAGTTTTAACCCTAACCATTGAGCTGTTTGGTATGAGTTGCTCTGGAGGCACTTGGAAAGTGCCATCCAGTATATCTCAATGCGTCAATGCAGTACGCAAACTAACGCACCACGATAAGGTCCAGTCTCGTTGTGATGGAAGCATGAATGAAGATGAACGCGGCCCCGAACAAGGTTAGCCGGGCACAGTGAACGAAAAACGCGCGCAAACCAACGAATTAAAGAAGAAGTCACAAGGCGGACAACGAGCAGTAGTCAGTGGAAGCTGCCGCGATGGAATAGCACTTCAAATGTCTGTACGGTGTAAGTGATCCTGCGGTTCATGAACAACAGATTTGATGGCTTGCTGTATCCAGTTTTGGTTTTCGGAGAACTTCATGGGAGCCCGCACTTAAGCAAATCCGAATCGGAGTCTCAGGGATTAGGAAGCCTAGACCAGTTTGCTACCGGTCGAAACCAATATCAAGTCCCTTGCACTTGCAGACTTCGCCTTCAGTTGATCCCGCCAAATCCTTGTGCTTAGTGAAGCTGATACTGTAGCGAATTCACATTGCAACCAGAACACGCCACGCTTGGGGGAAGTAGAACTCCACTTGAATTCGACGTAGTCATTGCGGTACATTCGGCTTGTTATATCATTTCTTTTTATTCAAACCGTGATCTAAACGATCGCGGATAAACCGGTTTCAGCAGTGTTTCTGGGATGGGAAATGTATCAGAAGGTCGGATAACGAATTCAAATAGGATGTGTGAAGCGGTACGCTTGGAGCCCGCATAAATTGCCATGGATCATTGCACCATTCAGAACGTGCACTGTATCGCATGAGTGAGTCATCGTTCCTAGATGTTAAATCACGAGCTTGTAGGATGAACCACAAAAGATGCATGGCATTGGACAACCCAACCACCTGGGAAGAAGATAAGCACAGTAGTGCATCATCCAAAACAAAGCGCTTTGTAATCAGTGCAGGATAAACATAAACCACAGACGTTGAAAACGTCGGGATAAGGCAAAAAGTCAAAAAACAGACAGCTCTGGTTGACTGCTAGAAAGTTGATAAGTGAGCAAGGTAATTCAAACAGAACACAAAACAACATGCTAACTAGATGGAATCACTTGCAGAAGGAGGCATTAAAGACGAGTAGAACCGAAAGTGACTGCTATTCTGATTTAATTCACGAAGCAAATCAAAATTCACTGGGTAAAGCAACCTCTGTCTAAGTTTGGTTAAACGTGCCAGCGATGGGCTGGAATGGGTTAGGAGAGCCACTTGCGTCCTTTCAGGGTACTCGTAATTACCCCGTGGAGCGATATGTTACTTACTAAAACACCAGGCAAATGTCAGTAAGCGATCGAGTTTAGCACATTGACGGAGCACAATAGTTTGACGAAAGAAAGGATGGAGAAGTCCTGTGATCAACAGCGTTGAGGAAAAAAACATAAAATAACTGTCATCCGTTGTAGTAGCAAGGAAACAAAACAAGCACTAGGTCACAATCGACATCTGTCAGCCCCAGGACAACATGAGGTGCGTCAAGGTGCGGTATCGCCGCTGAGGTGATTTGTAATGTGTGGAGAAATCTCGGGAAGGTAGAAAGCATGTTGTGTGTGAGACAAACTAATCACGCAGCCAGACATCCGGGGCTGACTACTGGGTAGAAGAGTAGAATGTACTTGCAAAAGAACCATTGGCTGATGAAAGGCCGGAGACTCTTCAATCTGCAACGACCCCCCGTTCGACCATAATTGCTTGAGTTAGCTAATACAACTAATCTATGGCATGCGTGAAGCAGTGGCTATTTTTTCCGACAAACAATTGATGCACTGAACTGGATCAGGGTACGGGTGGAACCGCAAAAGGTCGAGCAACACATACGTGCCAAAGCGTGTCCAAAAGAAAGCTGTAAGCATCCGCCATGTAGTGCAGGAGGATGATAGCAGAGAGATCAAATTGATACAAACTTACCGAGAGTGTGCACTTCCAGTAGAAACAGGCGGGCAGCTGCGGGTGATGGTTTGACCTCATCGTTCACCAACAGAACCGGGATACTTGACAGCCCAGTAGCCTTGTGTTGTGAAAACATGAGTCGAGCAAGAGGAAGAAACCTGGTCAACGCGAAATAAACCGTTTTCATCGCCAGAGTGCCCCAAGAAAAAAAGCGACGAAAACGACAGAACAATGCATTCACCAGGTTCATCGAGGTTGCCACCGAGTGAGAGCTGATCGGAGCACCAACAGTAGATAAGTACAAACGCAGTCTGCTGTTAGCTGGTGACCATGAAGCCTAAAGGTAATGAATGAAACCGGGAAAAGGGAAAATGATAGATTCGAGAGAATCCTGCAGGAAACGTTGATTTGAAGTACCACCATGCTCCTGATGTGAGCAGATAGCAAGTGAATAACATGGTAAAAGTTTACACTGGCAGAGTTGATGAAACCGAATTAATCACTTATCATCATTATACACGTTAGCTAGAGATGAAAACACCTCGGCTATTGTGCGGCAATACAAAAGAAAAAAACATGGAAGAGTGGCTCGCCGGTTGAGTCACCAGTAACGGATGGACACCAATCCGTTAGAAAATAAATACTAGCGAAGAGGTAAAAGCCAGTGCTTAGGCATTAGATTCTGTAAGTGAGCACGTCTGTTTTCGTTTGGAGCATGCCGCTTCAAGGGTGGGCAATGAAATTTTTCTAAAAAGGAACCATGTCAATGTTCGGAACAGTTAATCATTATCGTATACAACGATAGTAGGCGATATAGGAATAATCCTATTTGAACACTGAGTTTGTTAGCAAGCACAGTAACGTAGATGCCTGCGAAAAGCGAGGTATGCCAAAGAGATCAGTAAAGCAAAAACAGAACAACGGGTCACTGTGGCGGACTATTGCACTGTGTGGAAAATTCCTTTGAAGAGTATCCACGATTGCCGTTTGGATCGTACATTTCAATTCATTCAATGAGCTTACTTCGCGGCTGTGAGGACCGCTTCTGCACTGAAGCATTTTCTTAGGAAACCCGGATGTTGTGATCATCCTATCTAGCCCCCCTACCGTGTGATTGCATTGTTAACTGTTCCATAAACACACATCTTTGTCCAGCGGTCCATAAGTTGTTTATGCCTTCATTCCATCCACATCTCTAATGGTGACCTCATTTTAATCTGCGTCGGTATTACCATATGCCTGATGTGGCCTGATGTCGCTATCGCCATGGCGTTGTAACATTGTGGCCACAACAGATGAAGTGTTTCTCACCTTCAACCAACGTGTTGTGATGATGATGATACCAGATTTTTTGGGCGATGCGAAGGTCATCCAGTTGACCATAGCTTGCTAGCTTGCATGTGTGTGTCTCACGTTCACCTCTAACCCTTTTTAAAATCTGTGAGTGGATCATGGATGGTTGGCCACTATGAATTTGTCCATGACATCACACGACTAGCGTGTTTTCACTTGTCCTTTGGCTGTCTGTTTTGAACACGGGTTTTAACAGCTTGTTTCCGCTCCCCCCCCCCTTTAATTGCATCCTGCTGCTGATGTTGATCTACCGAGATTCTAAACGATCGAGATTTGCCCAATTTCCTGTACATATTGTAATAATACCGTAGCTAATGAGGACCAATGGCTATACCTCAGGACGTTCGATCGGCAAACGTTACCGGCACGCTAAGACGTCAAACAAGAAGTTTAAACGTGATGCCGTTAACGTTTGCAGTCAGTTGGTTGACTGCGTTTAACAGTTCAAATGTAATGCAAACTGCGAAATTCAAAGCACAACAAAGCAATATAAATAGCAATTTCTACGGGACCATTCGGCTGGCCACCTTCGATCTAAGCACCGAAGTGTAGTGGGTACAGTTATCTTGACCAACATCAGTATAATAATGATAATAATAACAAGGAGAACATTAATAGTAATGAGAATATTAATAGTAAAAATAGCAGTAAAGTACATGCCGAAACGTGTAGTGCTACGCACCAGACTATGCAATAAAATAGTGGTTGCATAACCACTACGTCACACACAAGGAGAGCTATGTCATTCGCTTACTCAAGGTTTGTTTGTTGAAGAAGAAAAGACATATAGGACGGCCATAGCGAACCTACTTGTCGTGGGAAACTCAGAAGACAGCCTCCAGTAGACCCTTAACCGCCTAGGGAATCGCGGTATAATACAGTATCGAGAGCAATTTACCTCGTACGCCTTTCCGGGATGGAATGCCACAATCTTGTACGATGCAGGGAGATCATCGGGTCAAGAAATTTCGCTTTGTTCCAACACAGGGAGCTCATGTCGAATTTCTTCCAAAGTGTGAAAGGTGACATCAAGTTCCAACGTCGGCACAGGTGATTTAGCAAACGGCAGTATCACAGTGGGCCTGCTGAACTGCTCTACAAAGTAGCCCTCCCAACGGGATAGTAGATGAGGCTGAGAATGGATCAAATACCCAACTTTCTCAACTACTGTCTTACCAACTAAAGGCTTTTTTGCAACCGTGTTCCGGATGAGCTGAAACGGTACTAACTTTCCTTATCACAAGGGCCATTGCCAGCCACTAACATTCCCGGTCAATACGAAGAATGCTTGTCAGTCGTCGTTTCAGGGCGTTACAGACACGTTGAAACTCTGTACCCATTTGGAACCTGTTTCTGTGCTTCGACAACTTTGATGGATGCCTAAGACATCAATGCACAGTTCGGACTTCTCAAATCGGGTGTAAAGCAGGCATCGAAAGCATTCTTCATGGTAAACTAGACACGACCCCAGTCAATGTTCGGTTTATCAGGCTCAATCCCCACTGACACAGGTGGGCTGATTCGTCACTGAACTGCAAAGTGCTAGTTCAAGAAACTTAGAAGTTAGGCGCTTCTTCGAAGCGTGAAGAGCGAGTCCCAGGCGTGCAAGCACTAGAGCATGGTCGGAATCCAGACATTCGCTCCAAATTGACCGACTATTGAAATGATGTGCGTCAATTTGGGTCCAAGTCATTGAGGAATTCGATGGGCGCCAGGTGATACGATGTGAACGCTTGTGCTGGAAAGCAGTGCTGCTAATATCGTAGTCGGTACATAGTTTCAGAAACTGGTCACCACTGTCTGTTTAATGTGCGTCGAACCTGAAACAGCACCAGGTATTTATGAAAATAAGAAAGACGATCCAGGTGGGCATTCATGTCAACAGTGACAGTCACGATATCAGTATTCTTGGCCATACGGATAAAAGATGAGAGATGGCGATAGAAGTCATCTTACATACCGACCGAACTGCTGTCAGTAGGTCATAAACTGGGGCGGTAAAAAGGCACCTTGCCCTCAGACGATGCTTATTAACCTCAATAGAGATTCAAAGTCGGACCGCACACATGCGCCTTTTCACCTGTATGCAGTTGAGTAGATTGACTTCGGCATGTTTGCTGAGGACAATACGAACACGGTAAATACCTAGAGCTATTGACACAGCACCGCGACGAGTGTAGCCATCGTTTTCAGATTCAGAACCAAGAAGTCGAACATTGGTCACAACGCTGGTATCTTGTATGGGTGCTTCGACGACACAGCACCCAACAATACAAGAAGGTGAAGAGTGAGAATCAGCGTTGTCTGTTGGAGGCTCTGAACCACAGTGCGGACGTTACACAAACCGATGTGAAATGAGACCCCTGGTTCAAGGGACGAGTTACGGGGATCAATAGCAGCGATTGCAAGGTCAATGACAATCACGTGATCGTTGTCCACTATTTGCTACAGAGTTGCTTACTGCGACGCAATGAACAAGCCATATCGACTGGTGGAAGAAAGTCTACAAACCAAACTGTGCGGCTATGAGAACCAACTACATCCAATCAGCCAACCCGAGCTATAGATATTCCGATTTATAGTAAAATAATATGGGCACTCAACGCTCCACACCACTGGGAGTATTTCTCTTTTGGGCACGTCTCTACACAACATGCTACATCCATGAATGCTTACAGAAAGAATTCTCCTTCGAAGTATCGACTGCGTATCCGTTTGGATTTGCTCGGGACTAAGTATTCGCTAGCAAGCTTCTTACCAATACGCACAGAAGATGTCACCTAGATTCGAGGTAACACTCTAGCAACAGAACTACCCGATAGGGGAAAAATAGTCATCACATCAACCAACCCGATTCAAAGCAAGATATTAAAGGTTTACAGTTGTTAGTAAGAAGGCATTTCCTCCGCGTGACAAATGGGGACGAACAGAACAGCCGAGTCGCCACTGCCTCTGGGTAAAGATGGATAAAGATTACCAAAATCAGGTGGTTTGATCCGCATTCCCTGTAGCGGTTGTGCGTACTGGTAAGACCAAAATGGGCAGTAGTAACACTGACAAGAATCGACAGATCGAGTCGCTTGAATAGCTCTTAAAAAGATCCAACTCTACGTTCAGGCTGAAGTGTTTGTCTATGGATCAACTGACAGCGGCTGTCTTACGCACTAAAGGCTTCCTTGAACCCGGTGCGCCGAATGAGCAGAAAATGTCTGCTGCTGCCCTTCATATTCAACGACGTTGCTGGTGAATTTTGAGATACCTAGAAAAACACCATTCCATTGGCGGAAACCGCAGTTGATGCGATAATAAAATGTATAAACCCCAGAAAATTTATCCCCATTCAAAAGTCTTAAGCAAACCGAAGAAGTAGCCCGGGGTCCTTTTGGCATTATGCATTCTAGGCGAATTGAACGTGCGTTCCGTTTGTTTACCTAGGTCAAGAGTAATAGTTGGCGTTAAAAACAAATACGGGGCGACTAGCCGAAGCCAAGTGAATGAGTGATACATAGGTGTACTGCGATGGGAGTGTCACACCAGAGTGAACGGATAGACCAACCGAGTGAGCCAGACAGCCAATGGGAGACGAGCGCAAAGGATTCGCTTACAGGACACGGATCGGCCGACATGCGTGTGAGTTACATATCGTTCGTTTAACTGAGTTAAAAGTAGAACCTCATCGACTCAGAAGGGTAGTTATTTCTGGACGTAAACGTGCAACTTATATCGAGGAGTTTAGCTTACCAAACATGCTGAGTTGACCTTGCCGAATAAACTAATTCCTGAAGGACTGAGTTCTGCAACGTGGTGTGAGAAGACCAAGAGGAACCCAAACGGCAACGCTTGGATTCTATTCGGATCACCAGTGGCTATTCAAGTGCCTGCCCCATTGGACATGGAGGTAGGAAACTCGGTAAGTAATTGACGTCTATGGAGGGGTAAAGTGAATGGATTTCTGCATATGAATACGTTTGGACGAGCAACCGATGGCGTATCGCTTGGCCATGTTTCGACATGCAGCCGGTAGTGATGCGCGCCGTGTGTTGAAGGCATCGTACTACGACAAAGATCCCAATGATTCGGAGACGGACACTGTACAGTTCAGTGTATTTTGCGAATGCGAAACCAACGAGACCTCTCAGCGCTATCTTTTCCTTACGCGAAGTAAAGGCACAAATGAATCCGTCGACGTGTACCCCAAGAGCTGGAGATTTTGGCTCGGTCCTGCAATATCTGGAAATGCACTGGCGACAGTGTCACAGGCGACCGGACAGTTCTTGGAATCAATGAAGGCAGGGCAAAGCAGCTTTTGCGATGGCGCGACTTATCGCTCCAGCAGTGCATCGATATCTGCGAGTGAGTCCTCGACAACGTATCAATAACACCAAATGAAACGCAAAGTTGACGAGGAACGAAGGCTACTGACGTGAGACAGGTTATCTGAAAATTTTGCGCCGCGCGACACCCGAGCACCCGTGAACAGTGCCCGGTGTGGGGTCGGAAATGGGGGAAATGTGGAAACTGGGACCACTTTACTCCTTGCTGCCAATCAGTCAATGTGAGTGCGCTCGTTGGTGACAATTCAACCACAGACAATTAGCAATGTGTCTCAGAGGGTAAAGTAAAAAGGTGTCCACGCAAACCGTTTGACTGAAGGCAAAGTCGTACGATTCCAGTTAGAGACGGTTGATACTGTCAACATTCTACCAACGAAGCACTGTCTCGGGGTGTGCATCCGATCGAGATTGCCTGCGCATGTGGAATGGTTCCAGACTTCATCCGAACGGCTGTTACAATCGAAGTGATTAACCTAACGGGCGAAGCCTCATACCGACTGGAGTTTGTGGTCGTGAATGAGGAGCTCACGCCGATTCTCGGCATTGATTCGAGCCATCCTCTCGGTTTCGCTAATATTTAATCATGATCGTCTTGTGCACGCTTGCCATGAAGAGACCAATGTTAGTGACTAGTGTCCGTATGTATTTAGCCCAGGTTTGGGGAAAGTTGAGGGAACTGTACACTTATCATTAGATCCTTTGATACGACCGACAACGCTACAGGCTAGGGGAGTTACATTTGCGTTGCGTGACAGGTTCAGCGCTTAATTGAGCAAATTAGTGAGGGACGGTGTGATTGCCAAAGTCAAAGAGCCAACCGACTGAATAATCAGATCGCAGTCATCACGAAGAAGACGGGCGAAATGCGCGTGTGTATTGCCCCGAAACCGTTGTATGAGGCTCTGAGTAGTGAGCATTATGCGCTACTGACCCTAGTAGACATCATGCCGCGTTTAGTCAAAGCTAGGTAAATCACGAAGGTAAACGTGTCTTCTGAATTCTGGCACGTGGTGATGGATGAAGAATCCAGTTTCCTTACTACCTTTGCCCCACCGTTCGGGTGTTATCGTTGGCTGGATTTACTATTTGATTTTAAGGTTTCGAGTGAAACTTTTCAAAAGCGTTTGGTGCAAGCGGTAGACGATTTAGATGGTCTAACATGTGCGGCAGACAATGTTTTGATCTACGGCTCCACGGAGGAAGAGCATGACGCTAATCTCCACCGTTTCTTACAGCGTTGTGTGCAAAAGAACATCAAGTTTAAACGTGAGAAAATTGGGCTTCGGAAAGATTTTCAATGGGCATGTGCTAATAACCCAAGGGAGCAGGGTCGATTCAGAAAAAAGTAAGGTAATTCTGGAGATACCGCCTCCTAACGACGTGAAGGGAACCCATGGCTGAAACGGTGTAATGAATTATTTGAGCCATTTATGCCAAACTCGCTGATTTCATGACGCCGATCAGGAAGCTAACGCACAAAGGATTAGTTGAGTTGGGGAAAGGAACTAGAAACCGCATTGACAACGACAATCAAACCTGTCTAAAGTGACCACCCCAGGGACCGACAAAAAGTGGTCGCCATAGACAGGTTCATGTATAAGGACATTACTCATAGGAAAAAAAAGTTGGGGATGTTTTTGGCTAGTCGTCATGACAGGTTGGACTGTATTAACTTCCTTATCAGCAACGCCCCTGTACTCAGATATTACGATCCTGCGCAGTCTATGGAGATACAGTGTGACAGTAGTCAGGACGGAATAGGTGCAGTTCTTTTACGGAATGAAATACTTTCGGATTTCCGCAGAGGAGCGCTCACCGTGACCGAGCAGCGTTATGCGCAGCTTGAGAAGGAGATGCTCGCGGAGTCCATGCCATGGTGTGTTTCGACAACTGGACATACGGAAGAAAGACAACTGTGCATATCGACCACAAACCGCTTATGTCAATAGCCAAGAAACCGCTGCACGTCGTTCCTCGTCGCCTTCAATGTATGCTCATCCAACTTTAAAAGTACGACGTAGATATTGTGTACATGCCGGAGGTATCGATGTTTATCGCGAATAGGTTGTCACGAGGTTATCTACCAGTACCCGAGCAGAATCCGGAAGAGGTTGAAGCAGTAAACCTAGTACAGCATCTGGCAGCGACAGAAGATCGTTTGAAAAAATATGGCACCACACAGAGGAATGTGCAACTTTTTCAGCTTTGCAAGACGTTCTAAATGAGTGGCCAGAGACAGAGAAGTACCTTTTGAAGGAACTAATAACCTAGTTCAATTTTCGGAATGAACTGTTTATGGTGGCTTGCTGTTCAAGGAAAGGCGTATTCTGATTCCGTCATTGTTCCGAGGAGAAATGCTGTAATACATTCATCATGCTTATCTGGGTGCCAACTACACTATAAGCCGAGCAAGTGATATGATCTTTTGGCCAAGAATGATAAGTCAAATCAGGTATCATGTGTTGAATTGTGAGGCGTGTCGTTCACATGAAATTCGGAACCAATGATGCCGCATGATGTCCTTGAACGATCGTGACAGGTGTCGGTGAATTTATTCAGTGACAACAGGAAGAATTACTTACAGTTGACTACTGGTAATTATTTTGAAAATGATTTACTCAATACTTCGGCAATAGAAGCAGTAATCAACAAATGCAGATGTCAATTCGCGCGGCACGGTATACCGGAGATGCTGGTGTCCGACTATGGTCCCCAGTTTAATAGCGTTGCGTTCGACGCCTTCGCAACTAAATGGGAATTCGTGCACCAGTAAACAAGCCAATATTACAGTTAAACGAATGAAAAGGTGGAGTCGACAGTGTAGCACGCCAAGCGACTGTTATCAAAGGCTAGATCTACTGATGAGGACCCGTACCTCATGCTACTTGAGAATCGCAACACTCCTACAACGGACATCGGCTTTAGCCCAGTGCAGCGCATATACAGCCGAAGGATCGGAACTCTGATGCCGGCATCTGCCGCACATTTGCACCCAATTTTGCCACAGCATGAGAGATTACAGTCTGAGAAAACGAATGAGTACCGAGAAACGGCACTAAAACCGCGATGCACAGGTACTACCCGAGCAAACACTGGGGGAGGAAGTGTAGGTTCAACCAGTATCCGAAGATCAAGAGTGGTGGAAGAAAGGTTTGGTGATTACGAAGGTCGATGCAAGGTCATAGGAAAAAATGCTAGAGGGAAAAAGCTTAGAAGAAATCGAGAGCATTTGAGACGACACCGGCAACAACAATGTGGATTAAGAATGGATCACGCTATAGCGTTGGGCAAGGAAACCACGACCGCAAATACAGCGATCATTGCGGAAGCTATCGCAATCAGGGTTTTGAAATCAGAACTGTACAGGAGTTGACTTAAACTTGGCTATAAACTCGCTCCAACATTAATTGCGCAGCGTTGCTCACGTCTGCGTTCGCCGTTTACTCCGACGGAACAAACAAATGATTGATATATTTACAATACTTAGCTAACAAGGTGGAGAAAACTTTGTTTCTTCAATGGTCCTTGACAAGGTCTTCATGTGCTTGTTAGCGTCATAATTTTGCTTTATAATTGTATATGCCTGAAGCGATTTGGTGAAAAGAGTGCTTTCCGCACAACTGCTAACTTCTAACTCCGTAGGAATACATTGTGGACATTCTATATGCGATTAAGGAAGGCACATAAACATTGTACCCAAAACAAAGTTGAAAGAAAGCGACGTACTCGATGAATTGCATCCATTGCCTTCTCCCAATGGGTGAACGCTGATCTTTTAAGAGTTCCTGGAACATACGTGTCCAATTGTGAATAGGCAGATGACCCTGGCGACTTCCGGCAAGCCCATAGGCATAGGCACAGGGCCACAATCCACTGCAGCACATACACCAGCAAAACCAACCACGATGGAACGGAGGCGAAAGTGAATGAAGCGAAGGTAGATAACAAGTGGCGCGACGAGGGTGACTCGGATGCTGGAAAGGTGGGTCGGAAGTTAAAATCGGGATAGTAATAAGTTTCAAAATCTATTCACAAGTCTGTAGGGTGGGGTATTCTGACCACTGAACGTAACAGTGGTTGGGAAATATACATCGCAAAACGCAAACTTCCGGACCAATAACAAGATAATCAGAATTCCATCTAAGGGACTATGTGGAAAATGGCCTGAGTGACTGAAAACAAACAAACATCAAATGGGTCAAATAACGCTCATTTATTGCAGTTCATATAAGCGAAAGTGCAGTTTCAGTTGGCCGAAACATGGTTTGGTAGTCGTACTGAAAAGACCAGTTGAAGTTTAAATCGCAAAAAGCACAACTTCCGAGTCAATAATTAAAACAGCGATGAGATTCATGCCTCGTGTTGTGGAAGAAATGAAATCGAATATGGACAAAAGTGAAAGAAAAACGGCATGTACATTGATGCTAAACAAATAAGGAAGGTAAAACAGATAGTGAGAAGGTACGGTCCGCTAAGCAATTAAATGGCCACAGTTTGACGTGCTTGATGTCACTAGATCCGGACTCAGATGCAATAAAGCGGAGGTACTAAAGTTGTTAAGTTTGAAGGATCCTAGTCTTGCCATTTAGTTTCTACTGTCGGCGAACAGAATCCAGTTGGCCGATTGGTCAAATTGTATGCGAACACAGTATGATAAGCAAAAAGAGCGGCGGTCCGAACGGGTGGTTGAATGGATTCGCAACAAAGCGAAACAAGTGACTGTTACATGACTCAATCGACGAGTGCATCAGAGGTAAACATGTTCACACACAATGGTGATCAAAACAAGGCATCGTGTAGAGCAGCAAGGCCAATGCAGAAACTCATACAGTAAAGCCAGATGCGGTGTGCCAGGTCAACTTCGCTTAGACCAAAACGACAACTGTCGCCAGACGGCAATCAGCGCAGTGTATGTAAACAGCCACGTCCTCGATAGGTGCGCATCGAGACACTGTAACCGCCCAAAATATATGGTGATCGGTGACAGCTTGTAGTCCTCAAACAGCATACAATGATGAAACAGATGGGCCCGAGGCATCTCAAGCGCCAACGGTAAAATGATCCATCAGAAAAGCTGAAAACGCATGTGGAGGAGCAAACTGAAATCCGGATTGCTGCAAGAATACCTCGTGGACTGAAGTGTTTTCGAATAGATCGCCAATCACAGCTTGGCTACCTAAATGCTCCGTGGTGTGTTTTTCAGTTAAAACGGCTACCATTTGATGATGAAACACTTCATAAGGAGAAACTTCTGAAGACTTTAGGGACCTGCCAATATCACTTTCGTCATACAAACAACTACGTTCAAACATGGTGGTGCGGTAGAGCTAGCTGCCGTGACTCGGATTATTATGGCGGTGAGATAAGTAGAATACAAAGGAGAGATGATATGCAAACATTCTGAAGAAAGGGAAAAGTGGAAGAAAAACGCGATTGCCCGAAGGAAACAGTGATTTAGTGATGCAGCCATATCGACTATAGCTGATCCAGACAACCCAAGCTGGAAAATGGTATGCACCGGATCATTCGGTGAAAAGTGGTAACAACGCGACCCCGTCCAATCAAAAACCGTAAGAGTGACTTATGGTTGCCTACGCGTTCGAATGATGAGTGGACGAACAATGTGATTCAGGAAAAATAAGCAGTGCGATTTCAGCGGACAGTTCAGTGCAGAATCATAAGAAATGCTGTAATAATATTATCCACCCAGTACGCTGGTACTTCGCATCGACGCTTCGATACACACCAGCAGTCGCGTGCGGCCCGGGAATACCAGACACACGCGCACATGTGATTTGTGGATTACAAGTCAAATGCCTATATCACTCGGTCAGCGACTGGCACTCAGCTTATGATCCAGCCAGACAAACGACATAACTCACAGCTACTGATGGTCAAAGATGAGCAGCCATTTAATATCCTGCGCATGAGGTGGTCATACCACTAGTTTAAGCGGTAACGACGGACACATTACATGGTGCCACACCGAGCTTGAAAATCACACGCACGGACAAGGCATACAATAAACGCTTTGGTGATTTGGTCGACAAAGGTGATACGATAGTCCAGACAAGTAAACCGACAGGTCATTTAGAGTAGCTGTTCAACGATGGTAAGAACCGGAAACATGTTAAATCAATTCCGGAAGCGTGCGCTCGCGTCAATCTATCCGGATAAGCGTGAACAGCAGTTGATTCTGTCCACAAGTTAGCTGGATAGGTCACACAATCTCCGTTTAGCCACCGGTAACCAATCAGAACCATCCTACAGGAAAATTACGGATACAGAGCTATCAGGAAAGTTGGAAGTGGAACATCCCTTATGCATTTTATGGTCGCTGCGAGCTAATGGGGGAGCTTCGTGCAAAACCATGGCTGATCACCTGGATCATACAATATAAATTCACAGCATAATTAAATAGCTCAGTGATCAAGAGTAGAGGAGTTACGATCACCCGAGGTAATAGGCAACGGCGTCAGCGCAGAGAGCAGTTGTGGAATGAGTAATGGATAAATACGGAGCGATAGAGTAACAAAGAAATAAATCCGAAGGAAATGCAGGGAGAAAAACCACCAAAAATCAGGAAAAGTAAAGATGTAAGCGTCAAAAGCCCAATTAGGTCATACAATCAAACGAATCCTGGCTAAGGATGAAGCAGAAAGCATCGCTTTGTCTATAAGAGTACACTGCCTTCAAGTATGAGTAATGCATGAAACTGCGGAAGATCTAATCACTATGTAAAATCACTATGGTAAAAACAAAGGGGAGGAAAGAGGTAGCAAGTAGAGCATAAAGACCCCGGCGAGCGCCCTTCTCCTTGGGCCGTCTCCTTGGATCCGCCCTCACGCGCTGAAGTCGAACGTGAGATCAGGCTGTTGAAATTGCATAAGGCCGCAGGAGCAGATACTATTCCTCCAGCCCTCTTCAAGTTCGGTGGACCTGCTCTAATAGGTGATCTACGCGAGTTGCTAGTAAAACTTTGGGAGCAGGAGACAGTCCCGACAGACTGGAACCACTCCGTCATTGTCCCAATTTTCAAGGGAGGCTCCCGTTTGGTATGTAGCAATCATAGAGGGATCAGTCTGATTTCGATTGCCTCTAAATTGCTTGCCTCTCTCATTCTCCACAGTCTGACTGGCACTCGTGAAAGCCAAATTCGTGAAGAGCAAGCCGGATTTCGTCGAGGTCGGGGCTGCATCGACCACATCTTTACATTGCGTCAAGTGTTGCAGCACCGCCATGTTTATTGGCGACCCACCGTTGTCGTGTTTCTTGACATAAAAGGTGCCTTCGACTCAGTCGATCGATGTGCCCTTTGGGACTGTCTGTTGAGGAAAGGTGCGCCTGATAAATATGTAAACATTATCAAAGCGCTGTACGCACATAGTTCGGGCAGGGTGAGGGTTTATGGCAAACTCTCGCCACCCTTCAGTATCACCAGCGGTGTGAGACAAGGATGCCCGCTGTCACCTTTCCTCTTCAACTTCGCTATTGATGAAGTCATGGAAACAGCGTTCGCTGGACACGACCTAGAAGGTGTGGAGCTACTTCCTGGTGAGCGACTTCTTGACTTGGAGTATACAGACGATATTGCTCTAATCTGTGACGGCTCCCAAACATGCCAAACAGCACTGAACCGATTAGCACTGGCTGTCAGTCGTTTTGGGCTATGCTTTGCTCCATCAAAATGCAAAGTACTTCTCCAAGATTGGCAGGGACCCAACCCTGCGCTAACGCTTGGTGGTGATCTGCTAGAAGTCGTTCAGGAATTCAAGTAGCTGGGCAGCTATATTAGCACCCGTGGGATTGAAGATGAGGTTACGAACCGTATAGCAAAAGCTCGAGGTGCTTTTGCCAATCTTCGCCACCTGTGGCGCAGACGCGACATTACTCTCGCCCTCAAGGGCAGAGTTTACAAACACAGCCGTCCGTTCAACTCTCCTATATGGCTGTGAAACCTGGCCCATCAGGTCGACAGACATGAAGAGACTCGTCACGTTCGATCATCGCTGCCTTCGCAGCTTAGCTCATGTCTGGTGGGAACACCGCGTGAGCAATGAGCGTGTTCGACGTCGCGTATTTGGTGCAGGAAGAGCGAGGTGAACCGCTCAGCACGATTATATCACGCACCAGGCTCCGATGGCTGGGCCACGTCTTGCGCATGCCAGCACACCGACTCCCACGACGTGCATTGTTTGCGCGTTGTGGGTGCGGTTGGAAGAGGAGGAGGGGAGGCCAAGTGATGACTTGGTCGAGAGAAATGAAAACCCTCACTTCGAAGTTGGCGTCGGTTGGTGCATCCCGACTGCCTGGCTGGGGTCCTAAGGACGGTGAACACGTTTGGCTGGACACACTTGCTGATATGGCTAGGAGCCGGCCCCAATGGCGTTTGTGTTGTGAGTTCCTTTGTCCATCCCCCTCCTGTTTAGCATCCCCCTCCAATCACGATCTCAATCGTTAGGCATAATATGACTTTCTTTTACGGCAGCCAGCTGTTAGCTCTCCGGAACGATGTCCATCCGTTACTGGGGACTCAGCGGGCGTGCCACTGTTTGTTTGTTTTTTTCTTTTCTTGCCTTTTGTATTGCGGCGCAATAGCTGAGGTGTTTTCCACCTCCAGCTAACGTGTAATGATGATGATGATGATGATGATAAAAACAGTAGCCATGAGGGTGGCTATGAGTGTAACGATGCCACCTACTTCTAAGCCACAGTGTTTCTGGTCACCAAATCCGGTAGACCACGTGGGCGCAAACACCATCACGGCAGTCAGCATCCTCACCACCACTAACAGGCAAAATAGTAGGAATATCTCAGTAACCTGCGTGCATGCTTCGACGCCATATGTTGACCGATTGTACATTACTCCTTCTTGTTTTAATCTTACAACCGGCTCGACACACAACTGCCTTGTAAGTTCCCGCTCTCACGTGTACGCTCTTGCCTCGCTTCATCCGTCCGCTTCTTGTTGTAGCCCATCGAATACAGTCCACTGTGTCCGACTCCAATTGCCTTCTGATATCCGCGCCTAATTCCGCGCATCGTCTCGGACTAGTATTAACTAGTCCTACAAATACATGGAGGAAATACATACATACATATAATACAATACACAAAGGAAAAATAGACACAACAGTTGCATGCCAGCTGGGCTACCAACAACGGATAGTCATCCCTCCGGTAAGCACCCAGCCAGCCAATAGGCAAAATAAAAATTTTTTATAATGTTTTACCCTAGGAAATGAGATCGTAGATGGAGAGGGAGGCTAAAAGAGATGGGGAGGGACAAAGAGACTCACAGCACAAACGCCACTGAGGTCGGCACCTTGTCATGTCAGCAAGTGTATCCAGCCAAACGTGTTCACCGTCTTTCTGACCCCAACCAGGGAGCCGAGACGCTCCAACCGAGGCCAGCTCAGAAGTGAGGGACTTCATTCCTCTCCACCAAGTCATCGCTTGGCCACCTCTCCTCTTATTCCACCCACATCCCCCCGGTGAGCAAACAACGCACGTCGAGGGAGTCGGTGGGCTGGCATGCGTAACACGTGGCCGAGCCATCGGAGCCTGGTGCGTGAAATAACGGTGCTGAGCGATTCAGATCCTTTTCCTGGGTCGTAAACAAGGTGTCGAACACGCTCGTTACTCACGCGTTGTTCCCACCAGATGTGAGCCAAACTGCGAAGGCACCGATGGTCGAACGTAACTAGCCTCTTCATGTCCGCCGACCTTAGGGGCCAGGTTTCGCAACCGTACAGTAAGGTCGAACGTACCTTTCCATTGTACACTCTACCCTTCAGGGCGAGAGTAATGTCGCGCCGCCGCCATAGGTGGCGAAGGTTAGCAAAAGCACTTCGAGCTTTCGCTATACGCTTAGTGATCTCATCCTCAATCCCAAGGGTACTGATACAACTTCCCAGATAATTGAATTTCTGAACGACTTCTAGCTGATCCCCACCAAGGGTCAGCGCAGGAGGCGATCCCTGCCAATCTTGGAGGAATGCTTTGCACTTCGATGGTGCAAAGCAAAGCCCGAAGCGGCTGACAGCCAGTGCTAATCTGTCCAGCGCGGCTTGGCACGTCTGGGAGCTGTAACAGATGAGGGCAATGTCGTCTGTATACTCCAAGTCAAGAAGTCGTTCTCCTGGGAGTAGCTCCACACCTTCCAAGTCATGTCCTGTAAATGCAAACTCCATGACTTCGTCAATATCGCAGCTGAAGAAAGGTGACAGCGGGCATCCTTCTCTCACACCGCTGGAGATATTAAAGGATGGCGACAGCTTGCCGTAAGCCCTCACTCTGCCCGTGTTACGCGCATAAAATGCTTGGATAATATTTACATATTTCTCGGGCACACCTTTCCTGAGTAAACAATTCCAAAGGGCACATCGATCAACCGAATCGAAGGCACCTTTAATGTCGAGGAACACGACTAGGGTGGGCTGCCAATATGTGTGGCGGTGCTCCAACAACTGACGCAAGGTGAAGATGTGGTCAATGCAGCTAGGACCTCGATGAAATCCAGCTTGCTCTTCACGAATCTGGCTTTCACGAGTGCCAGTCAGTCTGTGAAGGATGACAGAGGCAAGCAATTTGGAGGCGATGGAGATCAGACTGATTCCTCTATGGCTGCCGCATTCCGATCGTGGGCCTCCTTTGAAAATTGGGACTATGATGGCACGGCTCCAATCGGTTGGGACAGTTTCCTGCTCCCACAGTTTCACTAGTAACTCGTGTAAATCATCCACAAGAGCAGGTCCCCCGAATTTGAAGAGGGCTGGAGGAAGGTCATCTGGTCCCGCGGCTTTATTTAACTTCAACAGTTTGATCTCATGTTCGACTTCTGTGCGAGAGGGTGGATCCAAAGGAACAGCCCACGGAGCAGGGCGATCACTGGTCGGCGAGAAATCTAACAATTCCGACCGATTGAATTGCCTTTCAAAGTGCTCAGCCCAACGTTCCAGGCGTTTTGATAAGTTGTGGATAGGCTGTCCACTCTCGTCACGTATAGTTTCACTAACACCAGGTCCCCTGCTGCCCGTTTCCCGTATCAGACGAAATAACTCACGAAGTTTACCAAGGGCAGCAGCCATTTCCATCTCCGTTGCACGACGAGACCACCAGGATTCGCGGTCTCTCTTCAGACTAGCACGGAGTTTTGTCCGGAACTCTTTGCGAGTTTCACTGTGTTCGCTTCCAGCCGGAATATGCCGGCGAGCATCTATAAGTTCCAAAGACTGTGAATAGACCCAATGTTCATGTTGGCGATTAGACATACCACATGAGGATTTGCCTGCTGCTAGTAAGGCCTGCTGCATATGAGATCAGTGAGCTTCAATTGCATCCAGTGAGCGTTTATGCAACTCGGATGACAGCGTAATTTGATAGGCGTTCAGAACAGCTGGATTCACCAGTCTGCTGGTGTCAATGCGATCACAACATCGTCGCGGGCGTTCGCCAAAGCGCATCCGCAGGTCAGCGCATACAAGTACATGATCAGGGTCCACACATGTGCTCCAAATCGAGCGACAGTTCTGGATACAGCCTCTCCAGCGGTAACTGATAACAATGTGATTGATTTGCGTCCATAGCTGGTTCGAGGCTGGTGGGCGCCAAGTCACCCTCCGGCGGGTGCTGTGTCGGAAATTAGTGCTCGCAAGAAATAAGCGAGCATCCTCACACAAATGAAGTAACCGCTCACCGTTATCATTACGGGAGCCTATACCATGTTGGCCGCCCAGACGCAGCTCATCTGTGGATAATTTTCCAATTTGAGCGTTCAGATCCCCAGCCAGCACTACAGTGTCCGAGCTTCTTCTGTGGCGAAGGAGTTCGTTCAATTAGCGATAGAAGTCGTCTTTTACCGAGTCATCGCTACAGTTTGTCGGTGCATAGGCAGCGATGATGAATAGACACCTGTTAGTCCCACGCGACTTCGAAGTTTTGAACGAGCCAGCCAATCGGACCACACACATCCGGCTACTGATTGGAACCCAATCAACCAGAGCAGCTTCAGCCCGGGGACTCAGGGGCAATACCAACACCGGTTTGGCCGGTGCTCGAAGCTGCATCGTCACCGGATAGGCGCAATGAGAAAGTGCTGCTAGTGTCACCTGAAGGGGATCGCAGAGTGAGTACAGAGCTCGAGTCTTGCAGGCGGGTCTCCGATAAGCAGCAGGTATCGATCGAGAGGGTCTCCAATGTTCGGGCAAGTGCTGCCTGTTGACCGATCTGAAGCAATGTGCGAACATTGAGGCATGCCAGTGTGAAGGAGGATCGAGGGTTCCAAATGGAAGCCGATGAACTGGAATCGGCCGCTTGCTTGGACATGGGCCTGTTGACAGTGCAGGAATGACACTCTGCGTTTACCTGTGAGTTGAAACTAAAAGACAAGCGACTATTGAAGCAAGGTGGGGGAGGGCCGAGAATTGGGAGGTTGAAAACAGGGGGGATAAAAGTAAAGCTGGAACGGGACGATAACGGTGAAAAAGCGCAAGAGGGGGAATAAGAAGATGGGAAGGCTTGAGCAGTAGCATCCAAACCCCTATCCACTCTGCTCGATGCAGCAGATAGGGCACCGTTGATTATCCTCTGCGGTGGCCAGAGCATCAGAAATTTGTTTGGGGAAGGAACGCTGACTAGGATCATCTCAAGTGTGACATGAAGAAAGCTTTTGACGCTTTTTGTGCACCCAATTTGAGAAGTCCTAACTCTGAATGGATATCTGAAGCGTCAATCAGTTTGATAGAAGCGCGTAAACAGGTTCTGATAAGCACTGAATTTTAGCGTATCCGCAACTCCCTGAAACGAGGTCTAACGAGGAGTCTTCGAATCAACAAAAAACGTTGTTGAATTGCAAAGGCCCGTAAGATGGAGAAAGCCAGTGCTATTGGAAACAGCCGAGTGCTATTCCAGCTCATCCGGGACGCGGGTCTGAGAAAACCATCAGTTAGCGAGACAATAGCTGAGAAAGATGGATAGTTGATCCATTCTCAGCTTCGTCAACTAGCCCGTTGGGAGGAACATTTTGCGGAGCAGTTCAGTGGGTTTGCTGTGACACTGCCGCTTGTCCAATCACCTGAGGCTACGTGGGAAGTGGATATCACACTTCCCACTTTGGAAGAGATTCGACATGAGGTTTCCGTGTCGTAAGGAAACAATGTTCCTGGACCCGACGACCTTCCCCCAACTTTGCTGATAAATGGTGGGGACTCTTTGTTGACTGTACTTGCTACTCTTGTTAACACGATCCGCGACACTGAAGAAGTGCTTTCAGACTGGCGACTATCAACTGACGGGCCCATCGTCAAGAAGGGTCGGTGTACGTTGTGCGAAAATGATTGAAGCATTAGCCTTGTTTCCGTTGCATCCAAACTTCACACGATTATCATTCTCCGACGGCTTACTGGTCTATGTAAGTACAGAATCATTGAAAGCCAGGCTGGCTTCCGCCCTAACCGTAGTTGCATCGACCACATATTTACTCTTTGTTAAGTCTTAGAGCAGAGACACATGGACGATCGACTATGGTGGTTTTCCTTGAGTTGAAAGCTGCATTCGACTATGTTGATCGAGACAGATTGTGGCACTGCCTAACCATGAAGTGCGTAACAGCTAAGCCTCTTTCTATACTGAAGTTCCTCTACCGTGAGTCCCGAGGCCGTGTAAGGGTCTACAGGAAACTGCCTTCTAAGTTCCCCATGACAAGTGGGTTACGCCAGTGTTGTCCTATATCTCCTTTCCTCTTTAACTTTATTATCGAAATGATGATGAATGACTCGATTCTTTTGGAACATTCTGGAGTGGAAGTTCTGCCAGATGACCGACTGACAAACCTTGAGTAAGCGGACGACATAGTTCTCCTTGGGTCTGATGCACTGGCTATGCAAACAATAATGGATAGACTGACGCGTAGCGTTGTACACTTCGACATATACTCCATACCTTCGAAGTGCAAGGTGCTGTTGCCTGACTGGTCCGAAACATACCTAGTTTTAGCTATTTCCGAACAGCCACTGGAAGTAGTTGATCGGTTCAAGTACCTTGGTAGCTGTGTTACCTATGGTGGTCACATCACTGAAGAGGTTACTTCGCGTATCAGCAAGGCCCGTGTGGCTTTCCAATGTCTCAGCTATCTATGGAGACGGTGGGATATCAACTTGACAATGAAAGGCAAAGTGTATAAGGCTGTGATAAGGCTTGTGCTAACGTATGGCTCAGAGACCTGGCCAGTCCGCGACGAAGACATTAAACGCATGGCCGTGGTTGACCACCGGTGCTTGTGGAGTATTGCTCACGTCTGATGGGAACACCAGGTGAGCAATACTTAGGTCCGGCAGTTGGTGTTTGGCAAGAAGCCTTCTGGTGGCCTCACTGGAGTGTTTACTAAATCTTATTCCCATGCGGTTGCTTGGCCATGTTCTCCGTATGCCGATTGATCAGCTTCTTTGGCGTGCATTATACGCCATCGCTGCAACAAGTTGGGCGAAACCCAAAGGTGTCTAGTCCACGACGTTGCATGGAGGCATGAAGAAATTGACTGAGAGACTTGGTCAGGCTGGTGCGTGTCGTCTTCTCGAATGGGGGCTTTGGGAAGGTCCACACCAGTGGCTGGAGACCGTGTCAGACATGGCGCAGTTACGTAGTGACGTTCCTGCATTCGGTTTCTTTCATCCGGTTGTTAATCTTCGTACAATTCTGATTAGTCTAACGCATTTCCTTTTTGATTTCGTTTTCTCTACATTCCACCTACCGTTGTTATCTATGGTTATTCTTGCGAAGCAAGCGGTAGCACCTGGATCCACCGCATTGCAATGCTCGGATCATAGTTGTTCAACTGAACTGATAATGTGAATAAAGCACAGTAAGATTGTTTGCTTTAGGTCTGCTCGCTGTACTAAATTCCTCAGATTGTGACAATTTTGCTGACAGCATGGGTCACGTTTAACCTAAGGAGTGATTGTAACTATGAAATGTCAGTACTTATGGCTGCGAGGGCCTCAAACGTTTTCGGATTTCCGACGATTGGGAAAGATTGTCGCATGGCGTGGTGCATTTGAACAAGAAAGTAAGACAACAAAAGAACATCAGGCAATGAGCAGTGAAACACTTCTGTAGAATAGTTATTCGTGCTACATAAATCTTAGTACCCTTTCCATATTTAATGCGTAGTGCGGAGAAGCCAAACACTGATACCGCATTACAAAGTTATAGCAGTAAGTAATAGGTAAGTGGTAGAAAAGGACCACTTTCATCGCTCCTTAGCAATGATGCCTTGTTAAGCGATGTATTCCCACTTTGGCGTGGAATGTCTCGCAACGCGGGTTCTAGGCAGGTGGCGTGTTACGCCTACGTGAACTGATCCGTATTAAGTTAAATACGAAAATTACAGTCCAAGCTGGAGCAAAGTACTCTGAATCAGCCCGGTCGAATCCACGTGTAGCTCAGCTGCGTCTTTGACCAAGAGTTTGAGGTACACAGCTAATTATCGGTGAGAGTAACCAAAGGACGGGAATGTCATGGAGTACTGCTAGCGATTGCGTCGGGGAACACTGATGAATGGAGGCTTGGGACAATTTTAGACAAGATATCGTTATCTATAAATCATCTTAGTTTGCGGGATTCATACTAGATTGCAAGTACAACTTCTAACTCTATAAGAGTCACAAGCTGGTTTGGGTGCTCGTAAGGCAATTCTCAGTTCGGGTCTCGGAATAAAGTGCTACATCCGGCATCAAGGACACGCGTTACCTAAGTGCCAAAATGACTTGTCTTACCAATGCTGGTCAGCGCAATACACGATCAAAGGCACAGTTACATGCATAACAGTACCGGTGAGGGAACAAATCATTTTCGATGGAATGGGTTACCCTGCAAATGACCAGATGCGGGGATACTCATGAGCTACGTAATGTCACCTGCGATGAAGCGAAAGGGGTATTATGTATTAACTGACTTACTTGTACCACGCAAGTATCACTAGGGAAATCCACAGGTTTTGGAAGTGCCAATACTGATACGGCAGTAGCTGAATCGGAGACGGCAGCACCGGACTTTTTGAGTAGCGAGAGCGAACGGTGACCCAGTTGCCCAAACTCGTTCCATCCCCATGTGTATAGGTCGCCAGTATCTTCATGTAAAATCAGACCAAAACGCTCACTGGGTGCGTACCTGTAATGCAAGCAGAGTGCCACTTCCCAGCACTGACGGCGGTGACGGTGAGAGTTTCTAGGGCCGAAATGATAGTGAAATAGGGCCTGTCCTCCAGGTCCGCCAAACCCAGCTGGCCACGACTGATAAGAAGTGGGTCGTTTATATGTACAGAGTGCAAGAACATACCTACCAATGCCTTTGCTGAATACTTGGCCTGTGCGCGTGAGACAGAGTATAAACTCTGACCCACATGCGACCGATTTCACTTTGAATGATGGGTTTCTCGGTACATGTAGTAGCACAATCGGATCGCACTCCTCCGTCTTTATTTCGAACAGCTCGCTGTCACCTGCATTGCGAGGAAAATTAGTCAGGTGGTGGTACCTGCGATACAGTAAGCAGTCAAGCCGGAACAACCGACTTCGAGAGCTTGTGCGCATGGCAGACTCTTAATTTCCAGTGTGTGCTTGCTTAGTACAAAGAGTGTACCGTTACTGGAACAGAAGTACAACGTATTGTCATTAGAGGAGATCGACCGGACACGTGTGTGCAAACGGATTGTACGCCCGTTAGAGCACACTGAAAATTCTGCCCCTAAAAGACAGTTATTCTACCAATTGATCGATACAAATACCACGGGCAGAAGCACAACAGCTCCAATCAGAAAACAGAAAATCACAATTCGTGAACTTTTCAAAACATACGAACGACCCGTAGATGCCACGAACAGCGCCCACCATAAGTCTGTTAGGGTCCTGGGAAGAGCAAATTTCCGACAGTTCCATCGGAACCACTATAGCATTAAGCAAAAAGGTTAAACTTCAAAGTTAAGCGTTCTTGGGAGGGAACGCACTCCAGCAAGTTGTCGTGGATTCCAGGCGTTTGAATGTCCAGTTGTTCGGTAGCAGATTCTGCGGGTACAAAATAAGGAATGTTTCACAAATATTTTAGCACATTAGTAACTGGACACAGGTAGTAAAAAATGTAATCCAAGAGAAAATAAAGTCGAGCGTTCTATGCCATACAAGCATCGTAGTCTTCAAGCTTCTGAACATCGCAGTCTGCGGAACACTGCTGGTGTCGGGTGGCACCAGCGTGTCCGCAACGATGATTGCGTAGGTGAGTACTAAGCAGTGATAACAAAGCCAGTTCCTTAAAACAACAGATAGCACGGAATAAGTTGCGCTGGTTTGGCCAGGTACTACGCACGCCTGGTCACCGCTAACTGAAGAGGGTCTTGTTTTGTCCGCCAGATGCAGCGGGACCGAACTCGGTGCTGTCGGTCCGTCTCGCCTTCTAGGCTGGAGTCCGCATGACTCGCCTTGTGGTTGGTTCGAGATGTTACAGGATATTGCTCGCAGCCGACACCAGTGGCGCGTACACTGCCGTCTCTTAGTAGGATTGCTTGTTTAAAGCGTGCTTGGTGCTGATTTATCTGCGGCGTAATAGTTGATTATGACGCGGGCAGTGAAAACCACAAGAAAGCTGTCTAGCTGATGCCGCCTTATTTTTGCACGACATACAGCTGTTTGTGACGGTAGGTTGTTGACAAGTTGTAGGCGCCTTGACCCTGAAGGTTTGCTTAGGACATTAAGGTTTTCAGGTGAGTCTCTTCTGGAGGGTTTCGGTGTGGCTCTCTCCCATCCCTGCACTCCACGGCTGACGGTTTCGTCTTTGTTTAGAGGCATCAGGTAGAGATAGCCGAGCTGGGAGTGGAACTCGGCGCATAGTGCCTGGAGGCTATCGCCATGATCACTAGGCCATTGAGCTCCGTGAGCAGTGTTTCACACAGCGGTTAGAAGTAGGTTTTCGGGTTTTGGAGCACCTGCCGTGTGTCTTGGATTGCGACTCGCAATCTCAATCGTGGCCTCGGTTGACTTTGAAGTCAACCTCTGCCAACACGGTTAGTGGGACCGTCAGCGAAGTGGAGAGTTTCGATGTGGCTCTCTCCCATCCCTGCACTCCACGACCGACGGTTTCGTCTTTGTTTAGACTCTCTTATTATTCTTCATTCCGTAAATCATCACAATTGTATGGGAGCGAGGCATCAGTTCAAACGGATGATGTAGCATTGTTGATGAGGATGAGCGCCTGTATCTTGGTTGAGTTCGCTGATCACCTTTAATATGTGCGTCGAAATGTACCTCCAAAGATGCATTCGTGAAAATTATGGAAATTTTACGTGTCATGCACTAGTGCGTATCACAATAAACTAGGATCTGTGGCGAACAGTATGACGTATGCTGGCGTTATTTCATTAAATAAGTCCTATTCAATCTCACCGTATGTCTCATGATTCGGCTATTAAGATCCACTACAGCAGCAATGATCTGGGAAATTAAATGAGGTGGGCATGGCCGCTTTGGTCCACGTCACCATAATGATATAGTATCGATAATAAACCTATCAAACTGAATCAGACAAGGAACGAACTTGCCAAGTGTAATAGTTAAGGACCAGAAATAAGGAAACAAATGTAAGATCGCTAACGATTCCTTGATTGTGCCGTGCGCGAAGGGTTAGCTAATCACTGATCTCAAGGTCTATAGCCAGAATGGCGGCGAACACAAGGTTTTGGCATACATGCTCATTCGCCATGCTATTAGTGTACTACCATGGAGTATCATCCAACTAGGCGCACTACTGGCGTACAACACGAGTTGTAGGGCTAGTAAATACTAGTCCGATACGGTGCGCAAAATTAAGTGCGGATATCAGAAGGCAATTGAAGTCGGACACAGTGGACTGTATTCGATGGGCTACAAGAAGACGCGGACGAATGAAGGGAGATAAGAGCAACACAGCGCGGGAAATTACAAGACGGACAAGTGTCGAGCCGGATGTACGTCAAAATGGACGTAATGTAAGAGAGATTCAAACAAGAAACAATAGTGTACAATTGATCGTCAGCGAAATTGTACACAATAGTTATCTTTTGGGGCGTTACAGAGCTCCCGCCTAGAAGGTTGAACATAGAAAGCCCTCGAAGTCCAAAATGACCGGTGAACTGAAATTGGTAGGACAAAATCGTGCCGAGTGAGTGGGCGTTCGGATCAAACGGAGGTTCGCCGGAAGTCGGGGTCCGCTGTGCGTTTGTGAGTTAATATTTATTGATCGCAGGGCAGGGTGCATTTCGGCGAGCCGTTGGAGCGGGCTTGCCAGACTACAAAAAACTGGCTAGCCCAGGAAAAAAGCCGACAGGATCTCAATCTCCGCTGCTGCCAACCGGTGCGCTTGGGAGTGGCATCTCCCCCGCCGAACCCCACTCCGCGCCAAAACGACCATCGTCCCACGAAAAAGTGACCCACGTCCCGCGGAGAAAAGTACCAGCGTTTACGTCAAGATGCTCGTTGACTGCGCCGATCCTCGATCAAAAAGGAGGGTTGGGACATATAGAGACGAAAAAATAAAAAAAACGCGCAGCAAACGTCAGAAAATACGAAAGTATGATCTGCGTGTTTAGATTCTTTTGTTTTTGAATGTTTATTAGTAAAAGGTTTTTCGGAAGTCTTTGATATTTTTGTTTTCAAAACGTTAATCGACCAAAATCGGGGCAAGTATATACAATATCTACAAAGCTAAACGTATTTACATCGTACATAATCGGAAAAACGAAGGGTCTTGCGCAACTCCAGACTACAGCGATTGATCGTGGGAGGTGGCAGGCTAGATTCGGGAGATGCCTGGACGGCTGATGCTTGTAGACCGAGATCGTCGTCTGGTTGAATTGCACTAGGATTCTGAAAGTTGGTGCCGTGAGTTCTGACGTCGGACGAACCAATACTACACGAAGTAGGCGAGGTGATTTCTTCCATAAAGGCGGGTCTTAGACGGTCGATGGTGACGACTTCGCATCGACTACCGCGGTCAATTGTGTACGTCTTACTCGTACGGTGTAGCACTTTAAAAGGTCCTAGGTACGGCGATTGAAGAGGCTGTCGAACACCAACTGCGCGAAGGACGTGTGAATACGTAGACAGCTTCTCGGGTACATACACTGGTGTCTTCTGCGATCGAGGAGCAGGTGGACGCAGCTCACGCATCTGGTGAGCCAATCGATCGGTGTAACTTCCGTAGTCAAAAGAGGAAGTAGACGGTGCTGGTGCTACCAGCTGTCCAGGCAACCGCGGCGTACAACCGTAGACTAGCTGCGCTGGTGTTGCATCGAAATCGATCTTAACCGTGTTTCTTAAACCTAGGAGGATGAGGGGAAGTATTGCAGACCATGAAGGATCTGCGTGCGCAAGTAGCGCTGCCTTCGCCTGGCGGTGAAAACGCTCCACCACGCCGTTAGCGGCCGGATGATACGCCATCGTTTGGACGTGGCGACAACCTAAGTCCTTAAGCAAAGAAAGAAACGTGGAGGAAAGGTGTGATCCACGATCAGTGGTCACTATGGCAAGGCAGCCATACTGTGCAACCCAGCGTTATAAAACAGCTTTCGCGACTGTTTTCGAAGAGCCTTTGGAAGGCGGCAGAGAACCTACGAGGCCGGCGAGCACGTGATGAAAACGTGCGTCTGGCGTCGGAAGCGTGCCTAATGGGCTTCTCCTGTGTTTGTGAACCTTCGCGCGTTGACATGGAAGGCAAGCAGCTGCCCAAGGACGGACGTCACGATTCACACTGCGCCAGAGGAACTGTGTGGTTACGAGTCTAACCGATGTCTGGATGAGACAAGTCATACAACGTGTCGAACACAGTCTGCCGAAACTCGCGTGGGACGACTAGGCGCGGCGTGCCCAGAAATAAATCGCAAAGTATAGTTCCGTCTGATGATGTCAGCAGAACTGGTCGTAAGTCCACTGAAGGAGACCTGCGTATTATATCAACCTTATGATCATTAAGTTGCGCTGCGGCCATGGCTGTCAAGTCGACAGCGATGACGGCGTTCGCAGAGACCGTTTGAATTCAGAAAAGTGCATCGGCGACAGTGTTGTGCACACCTGAGACGTCGTATATCGGTCGTAAACGGACCGGTATAGTCTAGGTGGCGCGACTCTGTAGGAGAGTATCGGTCGGTAGTCGAGCTAAACACGTAAGTCAGGGGTTTCTGGTCGGTGAAGACGGCAAAGGAGCAGCCTTCTAAGACGTGTCGGAAATGACGTATGGATAAATAAACGGCTAATAGTTCTCTACCGAAAGTACTGTGACGAGATTCGGCAGGTGGCAAACGTTGGGGGGAAAATGACAACGGCTGCCAAGCGTCACCTACCTTTTGTTGTAAGACCGCCCTAACTGCCACGTCAGGAGCGTCAGTACTGAGTGACAGTGGGACTACCGGGTCGTGATGCGCTATAGAAGCTATGTTGGCGTTAGCTCCTTCCAAAGCCTGAAAGGCGGCGCGTGCTTCAGCAGGAAAATCGAACCTCGTAAGCTTCCCCCGGAGAAGATCCGTGAGGGGTTGTATAAGCAAAGTGCAACTAGGTATAAAACGGTGGTAAAAGTTGACGAGACCATCAAAGCGTCTTAGCTGTTTGAAAGAATGCGGCTAGGGCTAGTCGACGGTGGCCTTAATTTTATCCTGTAGTGGCATAACACCTGCGGGAGAGATATGGTGGCCGAGAAAACTGACCGAATCCACACCGAACGAACACTTTTCTGCGTTGATCGTCACCTCGTGTTGAGATAAACGATCAAAAAGTGTAGGTGCTCTTTGCGTGAGGACCTCGCAATTAAGATGTCCTCGAGGTAGGCATAAGCGAAGTCTAGGCCACGATAAACTTGGTCGATGAAGCGCTGGAAAGTTTACGCGACAATCTTTAGACTAAATGACATGCGCAGAAACTCGAACATACCAAATGGAATCGTCACGGCAGTTTTAGCCGTGTCCACTTTGGCTACTGGAATTTGGTTGTAAGCGCGCCCCAAGTCGGTTTTACTGAAAATATTTTCACCAGCCAGACTGGCGGTTAGGTCCACGATATGTGGTTACGTTGTTTAGAGATCGATAATCGCCACAAGGACGCCAGTCTCCCAGTCTTTTTCGGAACCATGTAGAGAAGTGACGCCCATAGGCTGTTGGGTGGTCTTATGATACCGAGTTGAAGCATGTGATCGAATTCAGCTCTTGTGGCACGTAATTTGTCGGAGGCGAGTCGTCTTGGTCGGGCACTCGTTGGCGGACCGCGAATGACAATGTGATGAGCGACCTCTGTCGTGACTGGTGGAAGCTCTGCAGCTGGTTGTACCAGTCTCAGGTATTCGGACAGTAGGTTCGCATAATCTGATGGTACATCGCCGATTCGAAAAACGGGACTGATTATCAGTACGTCCGTAAAGACGCCTTCGACCCTAGTTTAGTACGGTTGTCTAAAAGTCTGTGGCGACCAGCATCAACAAGCGAGCCAAAATGTCGGAGGAAGTCGATACCGATAATTGCGAAGGGTACAGACGCAACCATGAAGACCCACTGAAAATCTCGGCGAAGATTGAGGTCCAGGTTCATCATGCGCTGACCGGATGAAGCTATCGGAGAACCGTTGGCCGCACGCAAATTGCAGGTAGGCTTTGAGTGCTTGTCGTTCGCGTTCGCAGGGATGACGCTGACTCATGCTCCTGTGTAGATGAGGAACGTGATGTAAGAACGTCGATCCTTAACGTAAAACAGGCGGTTTGTTTGGTTTTTGATGGCTTCGTTGGTCGTGCTAGTACGCACGCTATTCGTTTTCACTGAAGCGGCTAGGTCGTGCCTAATGCAAGGAGCCCGACAACGTCTAGCTCTTCCACCGTATTGGCGGTGATACCAACATAATTCGTGGACGGATTTGGCATGGTGGGACTAAAAACGTGCAGAGAAGATGCTGTCTTTTTGTCAAACGATGCTCACTCGGTGCAGACACAGACGAGCCGCAATGAACGGTAGCCAAAACGTGATCAGCACCTGACCGTGGCACCCGCTGCTTAGAAGCCTTCATTGCTGCTATCCTGCTGTGAAATAGCGCAATTTCCTCCTCTTTAGGGTCAGATCGGCCTTACGACATGGAGCAAATGAGACTCGGTTTTCATCGGTGAGAATACGTCACCGGAGCTGGTGATCGTCTGCTGCGGAAGACGTACGAACGCAGCGTCTGTCTTGGTAGCTAGTTCTTTCAGGGGCGTATCGAGAAACATAGACAGCATTACCGGCAATGGCTCTGGGAGACGTGCAAAACAAAATTCCTTTATCCCTTCTTCACTTAAGAATAAGGGACCAGCGATGCGCTGAATTCCCCGGAGCAACGTCAACGGCTTGCCATCTTCCAGCTTGGGACAATTGAGCTGTTCAAATAGAGCTCGTGCGGTGAGCTGTAACTCTTTTAGAATCGCTAGCTTCATCGTTTCCTACTTGGCTACATTCGATGGGCAGAGTAGAATGTCATCAACCAGCGTCACAAACAAAAAGGAACGTGTGGGACGAGTTGATTGTATATCAGAAGGTCCGTCTGAATGCCCTTATATTCCAGGTTCGATCTCGAATATCGCAAACCAAACCTCTGGGCTGCGCTCCATAAAAATTGGAACAGCCAAAGTAAGGATGTTTACGCTGTGAAAGGACTCGGATGTCCTCTTCGAAATGTGGATCAAAAAAATTAAGGATAAAAAACGATGAAACTAGTAGAATTACGCAAAAAAAACAAATGAATACACGCATATAATCGAGAAAAAGGAACGAACTCACCAAAAAATACAAAGGACGAAAGAAGTTCAAATTCGCGCGTGCGAATCAGGTCAGGTCAAACGGACGATAGAGGGTTTCGCCTAACGAGCGTCCAGTTTCTTGTGCCAGTAAGTGAAGTGGCCCCCGGCACTTCGACGTTGGATTGACTCTTCTTGCTTCTGCAAAGGAATGAAGCAAGAACAAGAGCAATCTTTGCAGTTTCATGTGTCATCACCAAAATACAATACATACTCCAGTACAACTACAATATCTGGAAAAAGAATAGACCAACCATCATCTAAGCCCCCTTTGAAGGCTTCTACAGACTCACACTCCACTAAATCAGAAGGAAGTTTATTCCAGAAGTTAACTACTCGGTTCGTAGAAAACTTTGCCCTGATGTCCAAACGAGCTCTAGGTTGTTTGAGCTTCAGGCGATGCCCGCGCAGATGGTCTGACATAGCCAACTCAAACAGACGGCGGGACTAATACCACTAAGTCCCTTAATGATCATAAACGTCTCTATCAAATCCCCTCTCAACCTACGCCGTTCCAAGGAAAATAATCCCAAGCTACTTAGATGATCTTCGTACGACTTCCCTCGTTGATCTTCGATCATCTTAGTCGCAAGTTTCTGAATCTTTTCTATAATGACGTCACTCCGGAGGTACGGTGCCCAGGCCTGAACACAATACTCCAGATGTGGCCTAACCACAGCTTTATATAACAGCAAGAATACTTCTGCTTTAGTGTTACTCAGCGCCCTTCTAAGACGAAATAACTCTTGTTGCGCTTTGTTGGCAGCAAGGCGACACTGTGACGAAGGCTTAAAACTGTTCACTATAATGACACTTAGATCGCGGGCTTCATCAGTACACCGCAATGATAGAGATCCTGCAGGAGACTGAACTGCAATTCCGCTGCCACTATTGGTCAGTAGTTGACATGTAATGGCATTCAGAGGTAAATCACATTGGCTCGACCAATTCACCACAGTGATGATATCCTTAGCCAGTGTCGCTCGGTTTCCCCTACTGACTAGCTTCAAGTCATCTGCGAAGATATAGCAGGGATCCTCAAGAAGAGGAGCCAGGTCATTTATAAACATAAGAAACAACAATGGACCCAGTACCGAACGTTGAGGGACACTGCTGTAGGCATGGCCAACACTAGAACTCGCTTCCCCAACCCAGTAATAGTTGAGTATGCAATCTAAACCATGTCAGCTTCTCAATGAAGCTGAGAAGCTGACATGGTTTAGATTGCATCCTCAACTATTACTGGGTTGGGGAAGCGAGTTCTAGTGTTGGCCATGCCTACAGCAGTGTCCCTCAACGTTCGGTACTGGGTCCATTCTTGTTTCTTATGTTTATAAATGACCTGGCTCCTCTTCTTGAGTATCCCTGCTATATCTTCGCAGAGGACTTGAAGCTAGTCAGTAGGGGAGACCGAGCGATGGTATCGAACATTCAGTTTATTTGAGTTATTACAACTCATCCCGCTGAAGATTTCCCATCAAACAACGCATAAAATAGTGTATGGTCCCCTCGATATTTCGGAAAGAGTTCATTCTTGCTAACGGAGACAGGTCTGGTTGGAGTCTATTATGATCAGACTACCGTGAATCTTTCCACATCGTCAGCCGTTCGGTTCACTTGATGGCAAAATAGAGAGCAAATGGCCCCTTTAAACACCAAGCATTGCCTTATTGATCCTCATAGTAGGCTTTGATTGAGTCAATGGTTCATTTATAGTTCATCAAGCACTGTTCGCATATACTCCTAAAGTTTCAACAAGTTGGTGTGTGATTGTAATTTTTCTACAGGTGACAATCAATCATCTAGGCAACCTAATTCGGATGTCGAGCTTCGTGCTTTCGAAAGACAAGGCACTCTGCTTACAAGGCCCAAGTGTGGCACGTTACCATTGTCGTTTGGCGACGAAAATCGCGACGATGTGTTGGGCGCCAAATCAATCACGGATGTCTCAAAAGACAAGCACAAATGCGCTAACAGTGAAGTAAGATCGGTGAAATTAGCATCCTCAAAGATGAGGCAATCAGTCACTTGGTTAGATTCCAATCACGAGACGTACGAACGAAAAGCACAGCTCGGTTGTTTCATGGAGGAAAGAACTCCGCCCGAGTGTCATGCCGATGGAAAGTTCAAAATCAAAGAGGACTCACTGGTCCTTTACAGCCCAACTGATCCTTTGGGCTACACACAATTGGCACGTTCACCGTCTATCAGCAATTGTGATAGAATGTCGCCAACTCTGAGTGTTTACTCATCTTTTCCTACCAGTTTTGTATAAACTGTATTTTTCCCTTTTGTGTGATGCCTGCAAGCTTAATTCCTTGTGAACGCCGCAGTTACTTGCATTTCTGGTGGCTTCTTGTACATTTCTGACGATGATCTTTAGTGCGATTTCTATCAGAAAGTGACATTTCCTTAGTCATTTGAATATAGACGCTGTCGGAGTCTTATGTATACGTTAGTGTTAAAAGAAATTAACATCTAACTAACCGGGGGATAGTCTACATCTATTTTTGCAGTAACGGTAATTATGTCACCTTAGGCAGGATAAAGAGTACGATTAATCGCTGATACTGGCTACAACTTGAGCTAATATGCACTCAAAGGGTTATCTTGAAACCGTTATAGCCACTTGCGCATTGGCCTTTCAGAAGAAGTGCTACATGTCCATCATTAATCGATTACAAAACGGCAAATTCTTTGGCAGTGGGAGGCACATTCAAATTGTATGATCTGACTATTATGTACAGCAGAATTGCATGTACCATTTTTCCTGAACAAGCCACAAAATATTTGTGGGGCAAATTGATCGGCCTAATCTTTCAGATAAATCCGAAATTTCAATTGAAGTACTACGACTATCTGTGTCTTCTCATGGGACACCTTACTATTTGAATATAAAATCTACTACCGCTATTACAATCCAGCATCTGCTGGGGGCCCATCATGGTAATAAAATACATTGGCCGTGCGGAATTAGTAGTTTGGCCCCATGGATTACTTAAGGCTTATTGCTATTAGAGTGGACAAATACAAGCAGCTAGACGCCAGTTGTCACGGAATGGACTCCCAACTGTTTTCTACTAACTATAGAATTGCAAACAGCTTAAAAAGCATTAAGGATTACCAGGATGAAATTATCTTGAGAATATTGGGAATCCGCCTACTCTGTTCGGTGTTTTCGTGAAGACATTTGCACTTGGTCTATCTGCGAAGACACTGTGGATAAGGTAAGGAGTAGTACCTCGATTTGTCAGAAGAATACTGGCGTCTTTATCATACGAGGCGCAGTACAAGATGTGTTGAGATCAAAAGGTCAACGAAAACTGCAGCATCATAAGTACTGCACTAATTGTTCACCTACGTCTGCCTGCTAATTACGCTCTCAATTTTTCTTAGCACCAACACATAAAAGTACTGCCTGCTTCATGATAACTTGTCATTCTAAGCTCAGATTAACCCTAATAAACTATAGTGGAACTGCGCTCAGAAGGACCGTCTTGTTCTGTATGTGGGGAATGGACCATAAGAAAATTAATTGTGTACAAGAATCGTTAAAGTAATACGATTGGAAAAAACACGAAATGACTAGCGTCAAGTTAGGGACAATATTGCTTAGAATATGATGGCAAACTCTCCGTCTATGTGAATCCCCGAAACGTGTTGACATCAAGTTATAACTACTTGCTGATTCCTTTGCTTAATCATGTCTTCCATAATACGAAACATAATTTTAGTTTAATCTTTGGGTCCGACAAAATTTTTGGATCCATAAAGACGACGAAATACATGTGACCATTTCTCGATGCTGCTATATACATTAAGCAGCTTATTGATATTTTGACTACTTTCTAGTTCCAAAAGGATTTATTGCTGTATCGCAAAAGTTACAGAGAAGACGGTTAAAAGCCTCTTAAGCATGGAAACAGAATTCTTATCGCCTGATTATCACGGTTGCCATGGGGAGACCACGGCGTCGTCCATGTTGCCATGAGTGACAGCGATAATGATAGAATTGCATCCCGTTGCTTCCACTACTCCCGATGACCAATGTAAATGGATATCGAAGTGCTGTAAAGCCAAAAGAAATAGCAATTAGTTGCCCTAAATATTTTCAAATATTGTGCGTTGTTTCACAGCATACCGTCCACCGATTCAGCCTGAGCTGCATTGGGTACCTTGTCTGCATTAGTTTCGGACAAATAGGTTTACACCGTTCATACACCTTAGGTCAATAAAAGCAGAGCAGCCGCTTGCTACTGGCAAATTGGAGGCGAGAAAATATCACATCCTATTACTCGATCATATTAACTCCATAGGAATTTTTAACTGTTCTTCCGAGTGATAAACGTGATTTTAGGTCGGATGAAGCAAGATTGGCCACCAAATCGCCTTTCACGAAAGATCCCAAGACAGATCATAAATTAGGTCCATTTTGCCCAATGAGGTTGGTGTGGCATCCCAATACAGCGATTTAAACTCGGAAATTTTTATTATCCATAGCAGTGGGTTAATTCAGAAGCCTACCAAGGAATCTCGGCGTTTTAAATTATCAGACGTTTGTCAACATGCATTTAAACCAACAAAGGATCAAACCTGTTTGAACCCCTTCAGCTGACTAACTTGACAGAATGATCTATTTTAATATCCTGGTATTTTAATAGGGATCTTTCTATTTTAGTAAAATGTTGCGAGAGTAAAGATCACCACCAACACCAGTTAACTTGGACAAATATGTAGCCAAACCACTGCACTCAACTGATCAGGGAAGACAAAGCCGCATATCAACAGAACATGGCGAAAACTCTCAGTGCTACCCCCAAGCTGCTGTACAAATACTTTAATGGTCTTCGTAAAATGAGGCAGAGCATTTCTACACTCAGGACAGCTTATGGCTAGCTAGGACAAATATAAAGCAGTAAACGCGTTGATGCCACAAAATACTCCCAGATTTACCATCTCCAGGACTTACCAACATCCTTTTTACCGTCAAAGCTGTATTGTAGAAGCTGATGTCGATGCGCAACTACAGCTCCCTGGGAGCCGACACCATTGGCCCAGAGGCACTTGGAGGAACAGGAAGACAACTGGCAGAACATTTGGTCCAGTTCTCACAGTGTTGCTTGGATCAGAACCAGGTTCCTGCAGGGTTGAATGTTAGAATAATAACTCCGATTCACAAAGGTTGAAGCTGTACTGAGCCCTCAAACTACCGCTAAGTTTCCCTTCTCCCTGTACTGTCTAAGTTAATAGAATCCCTCGTTACCGATGCGTTGATAATTTAGCCATAAAATTACAACAAGGCTTTCGTCGACAGTTCTCTTGCACAGCTGTTACTAATCACACGGAGTAGTTATACCGAGTCAGCCGACGCTGGATAGGCCGTTGGTGTAATGAACCTGAATTTGTCGAAGGCATTCGATCGTTTAGATCATCGGATTTGCCTTTCCATGCTCCAGTATTACGGAATCGGTGACCACTCTTGAGGTGAGTCGCCAACGTTCTCTTGCAAAGCCAATTATCTTTTAGAGTCCGAAGTTCCTTATCCGATATTTTCATCTAAATGTAAACATATACCACGGTACATCAGACGTTCTCCATTTGTCACTTTTTCTAAGGGATCAAGATGTAGTCACACAGGAACTGGTGTATATATGTTTATATATTTTAGTAAGATAAAATGCAGCCTCTCCTAGTTTCAAATGCTATGGATGTAGCTTCTAGTGAGTGAAAGTCATAACCTTCGGAGGCTAGCCACTGTCATCTGCTAAGGTCGCAAACTGCATGGCAATGGAAGATACGTTGTGCTATACCCCAGTTAACTTGCAAATTGTGTAGCTCAGCCGACGTCCCACATTGTTCAGTGGCTTAAGGTGTTGGCCATTTGGCATCTGCCTCTAACGGTCATGGGTTTGATACCCAGTATGGAACCGAGGGAATGCACACCACTGACCAGTCGTAATAGGTCGAAACGCGTCTGATGCATTTTCGGACTAGGCTGTGCTATGCAGCTTGTGAGCGCCTGGGACGAAAACATCAAAATTAAAAGTAAAATCCTTCTACTCATTAGTAAAATATAACTGCCTGACTAGTACTGTGGGATGGATTGAATGAGAACCAAAAAAGGTAAAAAAGCAACATATGATAAAAGGAAGTGTTTCTGTTTAAATCATCAGATAATTCACCATAAGGCGGGCTAACTATTGTCTACCCCTATTGCTTTGCGAAATTCTGGTTTGTGCAGTATTTATCACGTCGTATCGTAGATTGATGTACACGGACTATATATCAAAATATAGATGAGTTAGGGACACCTTAAGGCTTTTTCTATGCACGTGTGAATTGGGGCAGAAAGATTTAGTTTACAAGGGCATTCAAAAAAGCAAAAGCACGACGGAAGTAAATTTTACGGCGAAATACTAGCCGACGGTATCATCTAGCCAAATTAACAAGTAACCCTTAAGTTGGTGTTGCTGCTGAGTCGCATCAGATTCGAATAGGCCATTATTAGGTCGCTGTGTCGGCGCCGATAAAGACCGCTGCGCAATATTAGAAGCCTACACTTAGGTTGATATGGAAAGCGGAAACATTTCGGGTGGTTCATCGCTGTATACACTCAAGCGTCATTAGATCTTGCTTCTGCCAGGGCTGTCAGGTCTGGATTGCTTATTCCACATGAAGCCGCACGTGTGTGTTCAGCAACTGCGAACAGACAGATGGATCAAGCTGTCCAAATGCTCGTTTCAGCATGCTAATCTGTTGATTTCCAGCCTTCGACGCAAGCTCAGATTGTACTGAGCAGCCCAAATCATCTGGATTAATACCCGAACGTCGCGCTTCAGGTTTACTACTTGTAGGACATGGTCTCCAAGCTTACGTATATTGTTTGACTAATGACGAATGTGGACCACCTTACATCTAGACGAACTAAACTGGGACAGATTGTGGAATGACCATGCATACGCCCTGTCCTTGTTTGGCTGAAGTATATCTTCAAAGCCGTAGTTGGCGATGGTCAGCAACTTCGTATCATCAGTGAAATGCAAAAATCTAAGTCAACCAACTGCTTATGCTTAGTAATAAACATGAGCAACAGACGATGACCCAGAACTGATCCTCGTGGGACTTCATTTTCGACATAACCGAGCATATAACGCACTTCGAACTCTAACCTGCAATTGTCGACGCTATGAAATTCCTTATTTTACCAGTGACATATTTACAAATCCGTAGCTTTTCAGCCTGCGGTGCAGGCGTTCGAAAGCTTTAAAAAGTTGAGATACATGACATCCGTCCCTGTACCATTGTCGACCGTTACCGTCCAACTATCGTGTGCAAACACTAGGTTGGTTGTGCATGAATGGTTTTGGCTGCATTCATGCTGCTCCGGTTCTATGATGTTACAGCGTTCTAGATGCTCGGCTAAAGCCTCGGCGATGATCGCTTCGTCACTGTAGAGAGTACAGGGTGGAGGACAACTGGACAATAGCTTGCGAGTCCTGAACCACTGGTGGTTTGAAAATCGGCGTGATTAGTCCACGTTTCCATTTGGTAGACACAATGTTTTTATCTATGCACATTTGGAGGAAACGCCCTTGTGCCTCTGTCAGCGCTGTTGCTGTTATGTTTAGCGCCCTCGAGTGAATGTACGATTCATGGGGAAATGTAGGTGCGTTGTGAGTGCAGTTTGCTCAACATCTTCGTAGTAATAATCGTGATCTGTGTAGTTGCCAAACTTGGTGCTATCCGGATAGGTATGTAACAGTGGCGGACGTCTCGTTGGAATGTCGGGACGCAATATATCCTTAACGCTTTTATAGCTTCTTCAGCGACCTGTGCAACTCATGTTAAGTGTATGGATATCGTCTTTACTTTGTGATTATCGGTTCTTGTACGATGGCTTCTTTTTGGCAAATGGTCAAGTTAGGTCTTATTGGTAAGCTATTTTCACCTCACCGACAAATGGATTACAATGGTTGTGTTGAGTCACTTGGTCGCTCCAGATTTCGGGATCAGTACGGGCACTTTGGGTTGATTTGTAACCATAAAATCGAATTTGGTCAATAACTTTACCAAATTTGTAGGTGAGCTGAACGTTTGGCTCCTGGCGTCATTTGTACTAAAGTCCCAATTATTGACAAAGACACTAGTTCTACTAATAGAACCAAAGGAAATTTGTGTAAATATTTTAACTCAGATGGTGAGGAAGCAGAAAATACTAACGCTTTTTTGACGAGGACAGTGTAGTGAACATAGAGCATTCAATCTTCCAGAATATGGAGACGTGGATTTTATTCACGTATATGTCTTCCGATCTTTAATTCTTTTTACTGTTGGTACAATTCCGTTCACTTTCTGTCGCCTCGTGAGTAGCGCAATTATACTGCTGTCCGTGTTTTGTAGATTTTATCAGTAACCTACGGTCCAGCCGATCGTACTGTTTATCGTATTCACCTACTCGAAATGACTCTTACATGCTGCTGCTTGCGACTAATATCTGAGTAGCACCCCACAATATAAAAAAGCCCCCCCCCCCAAATTATTGGTTTGCTTTCTATCGAATGAAAACTAGTTGGGTTCTTTGTGTATTTGTACATCGAGGAAAAACATTATACCACCATCGATGTGCTAACGACCTTGGAAAAGCATGGCATCCGATGAAAGCGTTCGTGCATTACCAGTATACCAGTGGCACGATTCAGCTGGACAGAGGCAGTATATAGGTACAGGAGTTGATGTAATTTGTGGTGACTTCTCAAAGACATTCGAATGGTCAGACTACCGCATACTTCTTTTCAAAGCCCAGAGTCCAGGCATTGGTGATTCACCGCTAGAGTGGACAGAAAAGTTTTTCATCCATCGGCGCTTGGAGGCAAGGGTGCGCGGATCCCTGTCAGATCCCACCCAAGTTGAATGCGGAGTATCACATGGTTCGGTATTGTGAAAACGATTGCTCTTCATGTATATCGGTGATATAACGCCTCGTAAATTCGAACTGTCTATGCAGGTGACATCAAGATATGGAGAGCGCGCAATATGCCAAATGATCGCAGATTGTCTCCAATCGATCTGGATGGTCAATCCATAACCTGCCGCGGTTCCACGTATAAAAATGTAGAGTACTGCGGTTAGGTTACAAGCTAACAAACCCCTATTAAAAGAGCAACCAAAGGGTTCAAACATTTTCTGGAGAAAAATATCTGGGCGTTGTGATCAGTCTGTGGTAGCAAAAAGGGAATCCTGCGACGTACATTCGGGCGCTTCGATCCGTTGACTTTTATCAGCTTCTAGGTGTATACATACGTCTAAACTTAGAATATGTAACGTAGGTTTAGCGCCCATGGTTGAGGTCTCACTTCTGTGGAGATACCTCAACGATTGGCAAACAATAACATCAAAGTCGTACTATTTACCCTAAGAATAAAGGGTAAGAATGTTCGGGGTCTTCAGCGGACGGTACCGGCCATTTCGTGGTGACCTTATTATGACTCGTCAGATTCTGAGGGGCCCAAACAACACGTGCTTCCATCTGCAGGAGCCCAGTCGTAATGGCAAACGCAGAGGCCAGCATCTCAAGCTGGTAGAGCAATTCACTCATTCAGATTGCCATCGGAGTTTCTTTTCAGTATGCGTTTGTCAACCTTGGAACGCCCTTCCTGAGTCTATCATCTGTGCTCCCACTTTGGTAGAGTTCAAATCCCGAGTTCATCGTGCACTCATTTCTCTGCACTATTTCACATGACTCAGTACACATTGCCAAACACGAGTGTTTGCAAGAGAATTAGCTGTCAGTCGTCTCCCAGAATACCTTCCACTTCACCTCTTGCATGTGTTCACCAGGAGGTGACATGGCCTAGATAAAGGTCTCATTTGTTGTCATGCCCCATGGATGTACAGTGGACTTACGGTCTTATATACATATACTTCGTTGGGTTCACTGATGTGAACTTACATTTTGAAGGCTACTTTTCAATATTTTGTGATATAAACCCGGAACATCCGACGGGACCTGTTAGGCTTTATCCTTGTTACTAGTAGTAAACCACTGTTCCATTGTAACATGTGGTTTTCTGTTACGAGCATTATCAGAAGCAGTGGTAGTCAAGCACCCGAATGCCATTGGGATGTTCAGCTTATGAGGGCCAATTCTCAGTACCGCAAATGAGAACCGGTCTAAGTTCGTTCCCGAGTACACTGCCTTTCAGGCCGAAATACATCCCCTACTGGAGCGAAACACACCGGGGGTAATGGAGGCTGATCATACTTCCATAATATGTCATTTAAATTCAGAAATCACACATCCAGCGATGTTAGTTTAAATTTCAAGATCTGTGGATTAGTCCATATTTCCGGTTTCTAGTCGTTAAGGATCGAGAGTACGTAAGTAGATAGTTGTACTGCAACAACACTTTACACTACGAAGGTAGAAGGCACACGCTTACAGCCGGATCAGCTTGAGAGAACACACAGAGTAGTGCGGGCTGATAAAGAGCAGTGATAGTAAGGGTTCAGTGGATAGTGAGGGAATATGACAGAATTATAATAATACGGCAGCTATTGTCAATTACGCTGGGGTCTAAGGGAGAGATAATAATGAAGATCGGGAGTTGTGTATGAGAAACAGGTGGGGAGAAAAATGGCATCAGCAGCAGTGTTTTTCCTTATCCCTCTGAAGTGCGCAGCGGACAAAGCAAACGTTTTGAGGCAACGCGACAGCTGGTGTGGAATGTTGCAGTTTGATGAGTAACTCGATGTTGTCTGTGAGCTGGAATACCATCAAGGAGCCTAGATGAAAGTCAAAGAACAACTAGGAGCTCCAACCAAAGCTTCTTGGTAAAATGTTATAACCAGCAATCGACCGGTTGGTTCACGCCTGCTGGTAAATCTGCGTCCTTACGCCTGCTCTGCTTGACGCATTGGCCAACCCGACAAGAAGAAAAACAGAAGAAGACTCAGCCGACCAGTTGCATTAAAACCAGTCTGTTGCACCAATTCTCTAAACACCGCCTGGCAGATTTGGCTATCTGTCTTCCTCGTACGCCCACGCTCCACACTTGACTGTCGGCTCCGTTTGGCCGCTTCACCATCTTGCTCGGACACACCAGTCTTCATCCGCCTACCCGGCGCATGGCAACGTACATGATGTCTGATGCGCGATTTCATCAGCTTTTGGCTGGGCCATGGCAACACGCTCGCAGGGTCTGTCCCAAGCACGCTTGGTGGCGAACACTCGCGCGTTGGTAATCAACTTTCTCGCCAACCCATCACCTCCCTTTCCGAATTGAGTCCGTTTGCACACCCTTCGAGCATGATTGTGTTCGTAGCTTTTCGCCCAGGGATCGATTTGCAGCCATTGTTATCTTCTCCGCTTCCGTGCCGGCCAGCGTTGTGCATGTGATGTTTGCAGCATTTGTTGTGTCTCACCGGGTTGCTGACTCTCAAGTTCCAGCCCGAAGGTGTCTAGTAGAATGTCCCAATGCAAAGCTGGTGGTTCGTGGGGACCTCGGGTTTTCCCATGGTTCGGTCTCAACTGATTGATATGCCTAATCCACCTCTCATGTCCATCCATCACCTCGTAGATAACTCTTCCCTTCCTGCCGATAACAGTTCCGCTGGACCAAGCCTTTGGCCTTCGAAAATCCCGAGCGTAAACCATGTCACCAACATTGAAGTTACGGAGCCCGACTTTGCGATCTTCCTCCAGGTGACTGCTGTCGGGCTTTGCTATCATTCTTGGTAAAAGATTATCGAACAAGATAAGGATCTTTCGTCCAAATAATACTTCTGTGGGGGATTTCCCATCAGGGGCGTTTGTGTTCGGAGCATTCCAATACATGCATAGGAAAGATTGGATTGCATCCTGTGAAGCCCTTCTTTGCCCTGCTTTACAGAGTGCACGTTTGAAAGTATCCACGAACCTTTCCGCCTGTCCGGTTGATTGCGGATGACATGGTGGTGAGAACATCTGCGGAATTCCCTTTTCCTTGCACCACACGCGGAAAGAAATTGAGGTGAATTATGTTCCACTGTCTGTCACTAACATCTCTGGCAGGCCAAAATATCGGAACAGCTTCTCCAGCTCGTTGACAGTGCGCTGGGCAGTCGGATTGTTTGCCGGAATCACATCAAGCCACTTGGTGAATAAATCGACCAAAACGAAATAGCACTGGCTATTGATTGGTCCTGCATAGTATAAGTGTATTCGTTCTCTGCTTTAGGCCAAGGTTGCCACTGACGCTTGGGAGGGGCCTTCGCTGCAAGTTGACAAGATTCACCCTGTGGCAAAATTTTCAATTTCCGAATCCATTTCTGGCTAGTAAACAAAACTGCGTGCCAAGGCTTTCATGCGGCTGGTACCAGGGTGCCCCGTGTGGAACTGCTGCAATACGTGCCTCTGTAATTTCTTTGGCACCACCAGTTGATCTCCAAACATCAGACAATTGTCCACGACTAACAGGGATCCAGGTCGATTGTATAACGACCGCAACTTCATAGGTATGCCACCATTTGGCCAACATGTTCGTACACACTGCATCGCTTTCTCCAAGATTTCGTCCCATGATGTCTCCATACGAATGGTGTCGGCTGTTACTGGTAGTCTTCTCACATTATCAGCCAGGATTCGTTGAACTTCTGATTCGAAAATGATAGCTGCAATCACACAATCATCGTTCTCCTTTGGGTGTGAATCGATGAGACGAGACAGGGCATCCGCTGGACCGATTAATTGAGTAGATGTATACTGTATACTGTAGTCGTACGTCAGTAGTATGGTCGCCCATGGTTGTAATCGGTTTGCCGTAAAAACTGGAATTCCGTTCTTTGACCCGAATATCGACAGAAGTGGTTTGCGGTCAGTCAGGAGTGTGAATTGTCTGCCATATAGCATCTTATGGAACCGTTTCATTGCGAAAACGGTCGCGAGCGATTCCTTCTCTAGCTGGCTATGGCTCTTTTCAGCTGCCGTTAGTGACCGTGCTGCGTGCGCGATAGCCTTCCCTCCTCCATGTGGGAGATAACTGCATCGAGACCATAATTGGAAGCAGCCGTAGCAACGAGAATTTTGAAACTCGGATTGAAGTGAGTCAAGAGTAGATCAGGTGTGAGGGCTGCTTTGACCGTATCAAAAGACTGCTAGCACTCCTTTGTCCATTTCCAACCCTTGTCTTTTGTCAGTAGCTGGTTCAGCGGACCTCTGGTTTGGTGAAGGCTTGGTAAGAAAGCACTATAATGGCTAACGAGCCCAAGGAACGAGCAGAGCTCTGCAATGTCTTCTGGAGGCTTCATCTTTTTGATGGCTTCAGTATTGGCGGGATCCGCGCGCCGACCATGTTTGTCGATGATAAACCCAAGAAATTTGACACTTTCTAATAGGAACTCACATTTTTCAGCCCGTAATCGGAATGCAGCTTCTTCGAGAGCGAAAGCACTCTCTCCAGGGTCTGTAGCAACTCTTGCTGATCTGAGCCCATAATCAACGTATCGTACAGGCATACTGCTGTCTTTGAGATATCGTTCATCAGGGTATGCATTATTTGTTGAAAAATGGCCGATGCGGTTTTCACTCCAAACGGCAGCCGGTTGTACTGATGGGCAACTGGGATTTGCAGAGACGCATCAGCTAGGTCAAGTTTGTGGAAAATTTCCCTACTGAGTTTGCTAAACAAGTCTTCTGGTACCGGTAGGGGATACTGATGATCTTCCAACACAGAATTCAAACCTGTCGAGGAATCAGCACAAATACGGTGTTTACCGTTTCCTTTATTTACCACCACGATAGTTGCTGTCCATTCTGAATAGGGAACTCGTTCGATTATCCCTTCAGATTGTAGTCGGTTTCACTCGGCTTCCACGAAGGACTGGGTTGCGTAGGGCACCGGGCAGCTTGGTCTGAAGACTGCCTTGACGTTTGCGGCAGTAGCTATGTTACAGCATCCGAGACCAGGTTGAAACAATGCATCGTGACGTCGTTTTATCTCGGTAATTTGACTTTGAAACATCGAGTTTGATGTCGACGGCTGCGACCGCAGATTGACTTGCGGTGGCTGACACACTGTTCACTGATTGATCAAACAGTTTCAGTTCATCCATCCAGTCGAGCCCCAACAAATCTAGCCCCGGCTGGCCTGTCACGAAACATGTCATCTGGATTTGTTTGTCGCGGAAGTTTACCTGACAATTCAGTTCACTATGCAATTTTAATGTACCACCTGAAGCATTCCGTGCCGTGTGACCCGTTTGTATGAGTAGCGGACGCCCCAGCATGAACCAAGTGTCGCGAGATATCAGGGTGTTGATTTGTAACTTGACTTGGAAGCCGTTGATTTTCACAATTGTGTATTTGCGCCCCCGTCAAGCTTGAAAGTTGCAGTGATAGATCTGGTCAAATTGGGACGCCGGAACGATCTGGCATTGTTACGCATCTTCTTGGTCAAAATTGGACGACTCGCCAGGCAACATGACGCCTTATGCCCTCTTCTGCCGCAACCGTTGCAAGTGTGGGTTTTGAATGGGCACTCGCGGGCAAAAGGCCACTATCTACAAAACCAACATGCAGTGGGAGGTTTAGAATGCGGTGAACTAACATGGGGAGCTTCTTTTTGGGGAGAACGGCTGACTGCACAGACAAAATCTTGATCATTCTAACTGGACAACTGCTGTATCATTGCGGTGTCGTGCTTCAAAGTCGTCATGCGTTGGCACCCACCGGTCACTTGCTGCAATGTGACATCCGGATTCTGCTCAATTTTGTGCAGTCGGCGTCTTTGGATGCTTGTAGGCCAAGAACATATATGAGGCATTTGAGCTGATCCCTTGTGTAGTTGTGATCGTTCGCACTCGCGGTTCACACCGCTAGAATAGTCGACACAGTCTTCGTTTTCTTTTTTGTTATTGTCAGACACTTGTACCGGATGTTGAACAAAGATATCTGCTCTCCGACTATTTGCGACAGGACTGCGACCACTACATCGAACGACAAATCGGTACTCTTTTGAGGTAAGATAAAATTGGTGAACTTCTCGTGTTCGGCAGCATCCACATCCACAGAATTGATCGAATCTTCTTTTCCGCTGGAAGATTGGCCAAATCAATCCGGAACATGTCCTTATACTTCTGGAACCAAGAAATGAATGTTATACCGGCATCAGCGTCATAATGGAACTCACTGATCTGTTGAGTCAGGGTTTCTGGCGAGGGAGCACTTTCAGTTGTCCTTAACCTTGAGCTTGACTGCACTGTCAGCTCCTGAGTTAGCGCCTCGAACAGCTTTGCCTGGGATGCTTCATAATGCGCCTGTTGTTGCTGCAAAAGCATCTGCAATTGTTCAAAGCTGCTTGTCATTTCTGGGTTCGGTTGAACTTGCGTCGCCACTGTTATAACGCAGACAGGTGGGCGAGAAAGCTGATGGCCAACGCGCGCGTATTCACCACAAAGCGTGCTTGGGACAGACCCTGCGAGCGTGTTGCCACAGCCCAGCCAAAAGCTGATGAAATCGCGCATCAGACATCATGTACGTTGCCATGCGCCGGGTAGGCGGATGAAGACTGGTGTGCCCGAGCAAGATGGTGAAGCGGCCAAACGGAGCCGACAGTCAAGTGTGGAGCGTGGGCGTACGAGGAAGACAGATAGCCAAATCTGCCAGGCGGTGTTTGGAGGATTGGTGGGACCGACCTATAAATATGAGCGTTCTCGGTTTTTATACAACTCTGGTCGGCTGAGTCTTCTGTTTTTCTTCTTGTCGGGTTGGCCAATGCGTCAAGCAGAGCAGGCGTAAGGGCGCAGATTTACCAGCAGGCGTGAACCAACCGGTCGATTGCGGGTACAGCGTCATAACAAAAAGCTTTATCAAATGGAAGCGGAAATATGGTAGTGATCCGGTTTTAGAAAAGTGCCTGACATCAGTTCTAAACCTCAGACTGGAGGGCCGGGATACTGAGCATGCCGATCTGGTAGGGGCAGATATCAAGAGGTCCAAGAGCATGGTACTGTAAAGCCCAGAGAGTTGATGAGACCCGCAGACTGTCGTAATGTGTTAAGATTTAGTTTCGTTGCGATGGATAGGAACAGTAACACAGGCGCCGCTCCAAGGACGATGTACTCAAGAGGAAAAACTATCAAGTGTATTACAAGTAAACAGCCAGGTTAGGCGAGTCAAAAGCGATGTGGACTCTAAAAGAGCACAAACATCAGTCCCATCGGAAGATGCTTTTCATCTGAAAACACACAACCTTAAAGATGCCACACCAAACTGCATGGTAGATAAAGATTTTTTCAAGCAGTACTGAACGATCTGATAGCCCAGGTCCTTTCAGGCAAGTCAAGTATCACCGCAAAAATGCGCCACAAACACCAGTGCGTGGGATGTGCTACGCCGAGGTCAATTCCTCCCCACAACGTAGCAGGATCGAGCCACTAGAGTGGACAATGTTCTTTTATAAACCACCAGCCTTGCGTGAGGATTCATTCACCCACATAATGAAGCATTGTTCCAACTGTGATTCGGCCTTTGTGGGTCGTAAAAGAGCTCCCAGAGGTCCGCTTCGACTTTTCTTGTCTCCTCTTGCGAGTGATTGGGAATCGCGTGGGCACGTGATCGAGTGCGTAGCTCTAGCCGTGTGTTCCGCGCTCGTCTAAGTCTCGCGCGTCGAAATTCCCCGGTCGTGTGCGTGTCGTTGTCCGTTTCCGAGGACTCAGCGTGTCATCCGAATACGCGCGTGAATAGTGTCTGTACTCAGGTTGCGCCTAACTCTCGTCTAAGCTAACGCGACCAGGCCTGCGCAAATCCGTTACAATGCCACATCAAACTGCACAGTAGATAAAGATCCTGTCAAGCAGTACTGAACGATCTGATAGCCCAAGTCCTTTCGGGAATGCAGTACGAATGGGTCAAGTCTTATATGCTCCAACTTTCAGCAGGTAACTTATAGATGATGCGGTGCGTGTTTACCATTTCCCTTAAGCCTCAGAAACAGTGAAGTCCTGTGCCAACAGTGAAGGGAACAACACAGAATCATCTCACATCAAGACTTATCTCTTCCTGGAAGTAAGTGATAGCACGGAACACTACTCTTCCAGAACACATTAACGGTCTAAATAACATCAAAGTAATATCCACGTGGGTAAAGAAAGAAGCCATTTAACTAGTGGATGAAAGGTATGCGCCCCTGTGCAACATCGGACAGCGTGGGAAGTAGATGTCAAAAGATTGGTTAAGTACTCGTTTATTCTACAATTTATTCCAGCGCCCGTTCCTCCGATTCTAAGCTGATAGGATGCTAATCTGAATGTCACAGAAGATGACAAAAAGGACGTGAAAACCTTCGGGGGCCTACGCACAAAAAATGTACTCCAGTATTAGTCGATTCTTCACCACAATTCCGTTTATATCAGTTAAAGCCCGAATGCTTTTTCAATCCATCACATCCGGGACGAATGGAATCTCCATCAACATCCCTGATGAGTCAGGCAAGGAGCAGTTTACCAGATCACCTAATTCGTTGGAGTCGGTACTATTAAGAGTAGCATAACTGAGATACCCTACTCCTAGCCCAGTTGACGATGCTTCAGCTAGTAACTCATACACTTCACTCAGTTATCTTCCCTCAACTCTGCCATTAGGACCATTTTTAAAGCATTTTATTTTCATCAGTGAAACAAGGTGCAACAAAGATGTGAACGAGTCTCAGTTTAATGTCCTGTGTAGTCAATTGTTCCGGAAAGATGGCATACGCAAGCGCCGTGGTAAATACACTGTCTACACCTGAAACAGTATTACAGCGGTAGCCATTTAGCGGTTAGCTCTAAATGAATATAAACATACCGTACGATTGGCAAGTTCGTCTACTGATCCGTTAAATAGTATCTAATGGACCACCAGGGTCATTTATTTATCCAAAAAACAACTGATGCCATTGATGCCGCCTCTGATAATCCACACAAGAACAAATTTGCAGGTGGAGATTTCAGGTTGCTATATCATGGCTGGATGCTACCCACACCCGCAACGACCAAGGGGCTGTGGAAATAACATAGCGTCCAGGTTACTGATTGTACTCCACAGGGCAAAAGGAAAACACCAGAAGAGCCAGCAAGTCAGATTTGACATTCCCTATAGGTAGTACAGCCGACGACCCACTGAAAGGCCGTGACCACAATATGATGCTTTACATCATGTACACTATTACACTAAATTGGAGGTTTTGAAAACCACATTGGATGTTTTGCAAAACAGTTTGTGCAGTACTGCTGGGTTACTATTCTAACGCTATCTTGAATGACCGCAGTTGGCAACTGGTCAGGCGTCGGATTGGTCAGCAGTCCACTCACTGACGCTTTCACTCTCGAAAGCATGTGTTCTAGTGGGTATGGAATGTACGAGTAAGACGACAGGAACTGCAACAGATAAGACGAGCCCAGGATCCTCCTTAGATTATCCGTTAGGTAGATCCTGGCGTTGTCAACTAGAGGACAGCAAAAAAGGTTAACATTTCTTATAAGAGAGAATGCACCAACACTCAGCGCAAATGTGGAGGAAACAACAGGGAGAAGCGGACACTCGTGCTACAGCATGTTAAATAGATGGCTTACCGGAATTCCTAGGACAATTTGGTGCAGCTGCAGCAGCGGCTGAAACGGGATCCACCTATTCGTATCTACTGTCTTCAACGCCAATAGAAGGCTAAAAATAACGCACAAGTATTGCCACTAGGAACTAGACCGCGACAACAGTGCCAGGACAATCGTAACGTAGCAGACCTACACAATCTACATCTCAGTACATGCCCTACTCCTGTATGATAAGTTCGGCAGTTTGGTTTGAAAAAAGTCCACTTTAAAATGAAAAATGGTGTATTAACAAGAGAGCAGTCAAGTTAGATACGGTCAGTTAATGAAGGGCTGTCCGGCTGCTGCGCTTATCGGGGCTTAGCATGATACTGAGGACGCAATCCGTGCAGTCCTGCTGGGTTATCATCCCATCGTCCTCTTGGATGACCGCAGTTAGTGTCTGGTGAGGCGTCGGGTTGGTCGGCAGGTCTCCGCCGACGCTTCCACCATCAAAAACACGTATTCTACTGGATTTAGTATGTACGAGTAAAGCGAAAAGAAGTGCAACTGATAAGGAGCCCAGGATTCTCCTTAGATCATCCGTTATGTAAATCCTGGCCTTATCCATTATCAGCCACGCACTCTGCAGCGTATACGCTTCAGCAGTTCCTCGACGAACATTGAGTACTTTACACAATCGCAGGTGTCGTCACTGATAAGCTTTGAGTGGACGATGCCTTGGTTATTCATTGCCACAACCAGCATTACTATGCTGCCTCTGACTGTGGGCATGAGGACGTAAGCGCGCGTCCCTCTTCTTGAGCGAGGTTACGTACGCTACAGATTGAACCCGTTATCACCTATGAAGATGGATTTCCCTTTGTCATGTGGTGCGTGTACCGAGAAGTCAAGGGCGTAGGCTTGCCAGCTTGCGATGGTCGTTGCACTGTTGAAGCGGTCTAGCTCGTAGTGGGCGCAATTTTGCGCTATTTTAACCTCCTGATGGCGTTGAAGACAGTAGATACGAATAGGTGGATTCCGTTCTCACTCAGGCGCTGCTGCAGCTGCACCAAAGTGTCCTAGGAATTCCGGTCAGCGGTCTATTTAACATGCTGTAGCACAACGAGTGTCAGCTTCTCCCTGTTATTTCCTCCACATTTGCGCTGAGTGTTGGTGCATTCTCTCTTGTAGGTAATGATGACGTTTCTTGGCGTACTCTCGTTGACTCCACGAGTTCCGCAGTTTCGTGGGTGGTTTCTACCGTTGATGAACACGTTTGGTGAGGATCTCTTTCTGTGCTGATGATGTTGGGTTGTGCCGCAGAAGCCTAGGAGATGCGTTCTCTCGTCGTTCGACGCTCATTTTGCTCATTTCGTACAGCACAAGACTAATAAAGCTATACTGGATTTGATGGAGTCATGATAGCCTAGACTGTTCCAATTGTCGTGCAGCTGCATAGATTCGCTCACACACCCACACAAAATACGCGAAGGCCCATAGTGGGACAGGAAGCAACTGGGTCACCGGCTTTGGTAAACCAGAACGACGCCTATGACCAAGAGAAGGGCTTACACAATCGCCCACTGCTTGCAATTCTGTTGCATTCACGTGAGCACAGTGTGGCCTGGACATCATCCAGTCGTCTTACTGCCCTTTCTGTGTTAAAAAATTGCAGCAGTAGGCCAATAAATATATGCTGCGTTTAGCGGAGTCATGATAGTCTACACTGCTCCAATAATCGAGCAACTGCACAGGTTCGCCCACACACCCACACAAGAAATGTGAAGGCGCGCAGAGGGACATGGGGCAACTGGGTGACCGCCTAACTGCTGCAGCATTCACGGTAAAATGATTGAATTGGCCCCAATTTACTTCAGTGGGAACCGCGGTCCAAATTGAGACTGCGCATCACAATCCATTCACAAAACGAGCACTTCACAATGACCCTCCAAAGCTATGTAACACTTGTTTGAGTCAAAGAAGACTACGCGATTCGAGAGCCTGACTTTCCAATTGCCGCACGGCTACACAGTTTCATGCGTACAGGCACAGCCACATAAATTACGCGATGACCGATGGGGGAAAACTTAGCTGCCGTCTGTGATCGAGAAGATCGAGGTTCGCGATTATGTTCCAGATCTGGCACCTTTTGGTTATTATTTCTTCCCGTCTCTACAAAATTTTTACACGGTAAAGCCTTTACCTCCAATGAGGTCAAAAATGACCTGCATCAGTTTTTGCCAGCAAAGAAAAAGAATTTTATGAGCGTGGAATCATGCTACTTCCAGAAAGATGACAAAGGGTATTGGATCAGAATGGAGAATAAATAATTTGTAAAAATATTCATTCATTATAAGAAAATCATTTTCATTTTTATCGAAAAACACGAAATTACTTTCCGAACAACCATAGAAACAATACCAGCGAATACACTGTATTGACGTTTTGCTAACACAAAACCACCATCAGTCGCTGGAGATACTGAGATCCCCCGCACCTATTCGGTTATAAAGTTCGACGCAATTTGAATACTCACTGCAGCAAGTGTGCGATGATGGGAATATAGACAACCTGAGTAGTAAAGCTTCGTTAGCCAGAACATCAACAGGGGTCGAGGACCCCGTTTCTCTTAACTTGAGCAGCTAAGAAAAATTTGTGCAATTGATGACTGTGCGAACTGTAGATGGACACATCACAATGAAGAAAGCGACGCCCATCATGTTCGGCAGTTTTCCAAGTACTGCACAGCTAATTGGACAGATACAAATACGCCAAACAAGTGACTGTTGCGGTGTTTCTAAATGTGACATCTACTTCGCAGCTCATAAATCCAGACCAAACCATGACGTATGCACTGCGCCAAAAGTGCTGTCCTGACTTCATAGTTTAACAATTAGTCACTCGCAAATGAAACCTATTCTTCAGTAACGATAAGGTGGGCCTGTCGATGCCGTCTCAGGCAAACACTAAAATAAAGCAGACACCGTTCAGTTGTCAGTGAAGCACTGCTAAGCAAGGAAAAACTGATGCCGTGAACTGACGTCAGTTGTTACTCTGTGCACTGCATAGAAAGCTGGAAATGTGGAATGTGCGGTTGCTCATCCTCTGAGGATGATGAACCGCTTTTTAAATGAGTTGAAAATAGCGCATCAAATTATTGAGTAGTACAACTGGGGAAGCCTCGACAATTTGTAATCAAGGAACAAGTAGTCAATGCTTTCCAACAGTGCCAATTTAAAAGGGTGAACTTAGACTGGTCGAAGTTCTTAAATAAAATGAAAAGCAACGAAAAAACAAGAGTGTACGGGCCGGAACTGTGGATTGAAAGAAACGGCATCAGCAGGTAACTTGGGGGAAACTATATAGTAACCTGCAACATTGCAAAATGATTTGACGAAGCGAAAACAGATAACTTACAGGATCGCTTATATCGATTACCAACATTCGCGTTAGGTACCATATCAGATCCCGACCAACAGAACTTCGAAGAGTCGGTCGGGGCTGAAGTCAGACAAGGTCGTGAATTTGTGAGCACATATTTGGTGTTCCCTGTAATGGGCTGTTCACCAAAGACAAATGTTGAGTGGTTTGTATCAGGATCATTCAACGACGAATAAACAGGCTTGGTGACAATATCTGCATCGAGATTGCCATGAATCATTACAGCAGGTGCAGCAACTGAATCCAAGAGATGTGGCTGTTGGTAAAGCCCTGAATAAAAGGACCAAGGAGCGAGACAAGTGTCCGGCGTTTCTGTGGGGATGTCTGTCCCGTCGCATGGGATAGCTCCGTTTGCACTCCCCATGGAGGTCTGGAAGAGACTTCCACAACTGGTACCGGTAGAAGACGGTGTAAGATGACCGAATTCCATGCTGGCAAAGGTCGATGAAGATGGCGACGGCTCAAATGATGAGATTCCGCTCTCGGGACTGCTATCTGTGGGTAAGATGGTCGGAACAAAATGAATGAGTACACCTCCACCAGTTATGTAAAAGAGGAAAGTGATGGGCCACAGGCCTGGGGAAATGTCCTAAATGACAGGATAGAACTTCCCCGTGTTGTGGAATAATTAGCTCTTGAGATTAGCCACTGACTGACACTGCCTTCTATCGAGGCTAGTAGCCATGTGACCAGATATTCGAAAGGAAGTAGTTTGGTAATGTTCCGCTCGGGTGTAAAGTATCGCGCATTCACAGACAAAGTTAACACTGCATGCGAAAGATGCAGTATACCATTTGTTTGACTAATCAAGATGCATTCAATGACTTGAGGTAAGATAAGACGACATAATGCTAGTGCAAAGATTTCTCACTAGTAAAGCTTCCTAGGCAGGAGAAAGCCACGGTAATGTCATTGGTGCTACTGAGGCTGGCAAAAGTTAATGTGCCCCAGCTTGGTAGGTAACAGAGCCGACCTACATAATTGTCATAAGACCAGGCGACGAGCCTGTTAGTAAAGAATATATAGTGTTATGTGCAATGTGACTGCAACGAAGTCACGGAGAGCGAAAACTGGAAGAAGTGGCTGAAAGACTTTAGACTCTTTAAAGTACTCCACTTAAACGTGATGGTCCCGAAAGATATGCAGTAAAACCTCCGTAAGTTGATCACTCAAGGGAAAGGACCAAAGCGGTCACAACATACAGAGGGCTGGATGCACAAGGAGTACATGGTAAACATTTAAGCAAGGAAAACACCGGTCAACTTAGAAGTGATCAACTTCGGGAGGATTTTCTGTACGTGAAAATATCAACAATGGCGAAGTCATCCTGTAGGCCAAAATTATCCCAAGTGGATGGTGTTTCCTCATGACGTTTAGAAAAGCATTATGTTAAGGATTGTGCAGTAACTACCCCGACATCGGTGGTGTAGGTATTAAAGGTCTGTAATCCTCGGACATTCATCAAAGCAGCGCCTCCAGCCTGGTAAGTACGAGTAAAGTTGACACTATTAAACGTGCCCAGTCGGACATGCTCTATTCTATACGCCTTCGCGACATGGCCCACATGCGGTGAAAGACAGCGTGAGCAACCAGCGTGCTCCGTGTCGCGTATTTAGTGCAGGAAGAGCTAGTAAACCGCTCACCAATGCTATTTCACGTAAGACGCTTCGATGGCTCGGTCAAGTGTAGTGTATGCTATAACACACTCTTTCATCGCACGTTCTTTGCGCGACCGGAGACTAAAGACAAAAGGAAATTTGATGTATCCCCAACCTGGATTGCTTACATGAGGACACGATATCTCTATTCCCTGACTATTCTGCTCATTTTACATTGCTTTACTGCGTCCTAAAATCGGTTATCATATCGTATGTTTCTTCCTTCCACTCCATCACTGACATATCCTTGACGTTTCAAGATCATTCATATTATTACGTTACTGTGACACTGCCCAAATACTCGCACGCCGCCGCACACTGTACAATTTCTGCCCTCTTGCACTACGATTGCAAAACCTATTCGTAAGTCATGTACTGTATTTAATATGTCTTATAGAACCACGGTTACAGGATACTTCGTTTTATTCGTCTGCCCAGACAGTGCGCTAAGTCTAGGTTTATTTGTTCGTAGTTTCTAGTTTAGTTTCCGTATTACGTACTTAGTTTAGGCTTCGTATCGTTGGTACATAGGTTGAATAGTGCAATCATGTCCGTTTCTGGTGATTCTATTGATGATATTAACTCTACTGGTGCTGAGAAGCTTCAAAGAGCTGGATCAGGTATTCACCTGCTAGAGTCGGCTTTAACGAGCATGCGCATGCTGCAGGCGAAGACAGTTAAGGACTACTGCGAACTTGAAGTTGATTCGGATGCGCTGGTTAGTGAACGATCGAGATTTATTCCGGCCGACGATTGTATACTCCCGCCCGAAGTTGTCACCTACTCGTCCTTTTTGAAACCGGTTAACAGGGGTCCGCGCGTCCTGTCCGTAGCTCAACTGGTCTGTCCGTCGGCATCCGTTGGTGCCAGGGTTCGATCCCAGTCGGAGGCTTTTGGCTCCGGTCTGCAAGCGGACAGTAACCCGTGTCCGGAACGCAAATCCAGCAAGTTTGGACCCAGCAGGTCATCCTGTCTTCCAAAACGCAAACTGATCACATTAGATGGAGATCCTGCCCACTATTGACTATTTATGCGATGCTTCGTAGCCAGAACTACTTCCGATCCAACTTCTCTTCAAACAGTTTCTTGATGCTCTGGCCACCGCAGAGGATAATCAACGGTGCCCTATCTGCTGCGTCGAGCAGGGTGGATAGGGGTTTAGATGCTACTGCTCAAGCCTTCCCGTCTTCTAATTCCCCCTCTTACGCTTTTTCACTCTTACCGTCCCCTTCCAACTTCACTTATATCCCCCCAGTTTTCACCCCCCCTCGCGATTCTTAGCCCTCCCCCAACATGCTTTGCTAGGCATTTATCTTCTAATTTCAACTCACATGTGAACGCGGAGCGTCACTCCTCTCCTGTCGACAAGCCCATGTCCAACCAAGCGGTCCATTCCAGTTCATCGGCTTCCATTTGGAGTCCTCGATCCTCCTTCAGATTGGCATGCCTCATTGTACGCACGCTGCTACAAATCGGTCAACAGGCAGCACTTGCCCGAACATTAGAGACCCTTTCAATCGATATCTGCTGCTTATCAGAGACCCGCCTGCAAGACTCGAGCTCTGTGCTCACTCTGCGATCCCCTTCAGGTGACGCAAGCAGTACTTTCTCATTGCGCCTATCCGGTGACGATGCAGCTTCGAGTACCGGCCAAGCTGGTGTTGGCATTGCTCTGAGTCCCCGGGCTGAAGCTGCTCTGGTTGATTGGATTCCAATCAGTAGCCGGATGTGTACGGTCCGATTGGCTGGCTCGTTTAAAGCTTCGAAGTCGCGCGGGACTAATAGATGTCTATTCATCATCGCTGCCTACGCGCCCACAAACTGTAGCGATGATTCGGTAAAGAACGACTTATACCGCCAACTGACCCAGCTCCTTCGCCACAGAAGAAGTACGGACACTGTTGTGCTGGCGGGGAATATGAACGCACAAGTTGGAAAGTTGTCCACTGATGAAATGCATCTGGGCGGTCAACACGGTGTAGGCTCCCGTAATGATAACGGTGAGCGGTTACTTCATTTGGGTGAAGATGCTCGCTTATTTCTTGCGAGCACTAATTTCCGACACAGCATCCGCCGGAGGGTGACTTGGCGCCCACCAGCCTTGGACGCAGATCGATCACATCGCTATCGGTTACCGCTGGAGAGGCTGCATCCAGAATTGTCGCTCGATTTGGAGCGCATGTGTGGACACCGATCATGCACTTGTATGTGCTGACATGCGGATGCGCTTTGGCGGACGCCCAAGACGATGTTGTGAGCGCACTGACACCAGCCAACTGACAAAGCCAGCTGTTCTGAATGCGTATCGAAGTACGCTGACATGCGAGTTGAGTAATCGCTCACTGGAGACAATTGATGGTCACTGGTCACATGTTCGCCAGACCTTACTAGCAGCAGGCAAATCCTCATGTGGTATGTCTAATAGCCAACGTGGACATTGGGTCTCTTCTCGGTCTCTGGAACTTATCGAGGCTCGCCGGCATATCCCGGCTGGAAGTGAACACAATGAAACTCGCAAAGAGCTCCGGAGAAAGCTCCGTGCTAACCTGAAGAGAGACCGCGAAACTTGGTGGTCCTTTCGTGTGTCAGAGATGGAAGTGGCTGCTGCCCTTGGTAACCATCGTAAGTTATTCCGTCTGATACGGGAAACAGGTAGCAGGAGACCTGGTGTTAGTGGAACTATACGTAACGAGAGTGGACAGCCTATCCACAATTTGTCAAAACGTTTGGAGCGTTGGGCTGAGCAGTTTGAAAAGCAATTTAATCGGCTAGAATTGTTCGATTCGCCGGTCACTGATCGCCCTGCTCCGTGGGCTGTCCCTTTGGATCCGCCATCTCGCTCAGAAGTCGAACGTGAGATCTGACTGTTGAAGTTGAACAAAGCCGCGGGACCAGATGATCTTTCTCCAGTCCTCTTCAAATTCGGAGGATCTGCTCTTGTTGATGCTTTACATGAATTACTAGTGAAACTGTGGGAGCGGGAGACTGTCCCAACCGACTGGAGCCGCTCCGTTATTGTTCCCATCTTCAAAGGCGGCTCGCGCTCGGAATGCGGCAACCATAGAGGATCAGTCTGATCTCCATCGCCTCCAAATTACTCGCGTCCATAATTCTCCACAGACTGACTGGCGCTCGTGAAAGCCAGATTCGTGAGGAGCAAGCCGGGTTTCGTCGTGGTCGCGGCTGCATCGACCACATCTTCACCTTGCGTCAGTTGTTGGAGCACCGTCACACATATTGGCGGCCCACCGTAGTCGTGTTCCTCGATAGCAAAGGTGCCTTCGATTCGGTTGATCGATGTGCCCTTTGGAATTGTCTACTAAGGAAAGGTGTGCCCGAGAAATATGTAAATATTATCCAAGCATTATATGCGCGTAGCACGGGCAGAGTGAGGGCTTACGGCAAGCTGTCGCCACCCTTCAATATCTCCAGCGGTGTGAGACAAGGATGCCCGCTGTCACCTTTCATCTTCAACTTCGCTATTGACGAAGTCATGGAGATTGCATTTACAGGACATGACTTGGAAGATGTGAAGCTACTCCCAGGAGAACGACTTCTTGATTTGAACTATGCAGACGACATTGCCCTCATCTGTGACAGCTCCCAGACGTGCCAAGCCGCGCTGGACAGATTAGCACTCGCTGTCAGCCGCTTCGGGCTTTGCTTTGCACCATCGAAATGCAAAGCGTTCCTCCAAGATTGGCAGGGATCGCCTCCTGCGCTGACCCTTGGTGGGGACCAGCTAGAAGTCGTTCAAAAATTCAATTACCTGGGAAGTTGTATCAGCACCCTTGGGATCGAAGACGAGATCACGAACCGTATAGCGAAAGCTCGAAGTGCTTTTGCTAACCTTCGCCACCTATGGGGGCGGCGCGACATTACACTCGCCCTGAAGGGTAGAGTGTACAATGCAGCAGTACGTTCGACCCTACTGTACGCTTCTCGGTCTCTGGAACTTATCGAGGCTCGCCGGCATATCCCGGCTGGAAGTGAACACAATGAAACTCGCAAAGAGCTCCGGAGAAAGCTCCGTGCTAACCTGAAGAGAGACCGCGAATCTTGGTGGTCTCATCGTGCGTCAGAGATGGAAGTGGCTGCTGCCCTTGGTAACCATCGTAAGTTATTCCGTCTGATACGGGAAACAGGTAGCAGGAGACCTGGTGTTAGTGGAACTATACGTAACGAGAGTGGACAGCCTATCCACAATTTGTCAAAACGTTTGGAGCGTTGGGCTGAGCAGTTTGAAAAGCAATTTAATCGGCTAGAATTGTTCGATTCGCCGGTCACTGATCGCCCTGCTCCGTGGGCTGTCCCTTTGGATCCGCCATCTCGCTCAGAAGTAGAACGTGAGATCTGACTGTTGAAGTTGAACAAAGCCGCGGGACCAGATGATCTTTCTCCAGTCCTCTTCAAATTCGGAGGATCTGCTCTTGTTGATGCTTTACATGAATTACTAGTGAAACTGTGGGAGCGGGAGACTGTCCCAACCGACTGGAGCCGCTCCGTTATTGTTCCCATCTTCAAAGGCGGCTCGCGCTCGGAATGCGGCAACCATAGAGGGATCAGTCTGATCTCCATCGCCTCCATAATTCTTCACAGACTGACTGGCGCTCGTGAAAGCCAGATTCGTGAGGAGCAAGCCGGGTTTCGTCGTGGTCGCGGCTGCATCGACCACATCTTCACCTTGCGTCAGTTGTTGGAGCACCGTCACACATATTGGCGGCCCACCGTAGTCGTGTTCCTCAATAGCAAAGGTGCCTTCGATTCGGTTGATCGATGTGCCCTTTGGAATTGTCTACTAAGGAAAGGTGTGCCCGAGAAATATGTAAATATTATGCAAGCATTATATTTGCGTAGCACGGGCAGAGTGAGGGCTTACGGCAAGCTGTCGCCACCCTTCAATATCTCCAGCGGTGTGAGACAAGGATGCCCGCTGTCAACTTCTCTTCAACGTCGCTATTGACGAAGTCATGGAGTTTGCATTTACAGGACACGACTTGGAAGGTGTGCAGCTACTCCCAGGAGAACGACTTCTTGACTTGGAGTATGCAGACGACATTGCCCTCATCTATGACAGCTCCCAGACGTGCCAAGTCGCGCTGGACAGATTAGCACTGGCTGTCAGCCGCTTCGGGCTTTGCTTTGCACCATCGAAATGCAAAGCGTTCCTCCAAGATTGGCAGGGATCGCCTCCTGCGCTGACCCTTGATGGGGACCAGCTAGAAGTCGTTCAAAAATTCAATTACTTGGGAAGTTGTATCAGCACCCTTGGGATCGAAGACGAGATCACGAACCGTATAGCGAAAGCTCGAAGTGCTTTTGCTAACCTTCGCCACCTATGGGGGCGGCGCGACATTACACTCGCCCTGAAGGGTAGAGTGTACAATGCAGCAGTACGTTCGACCCTACTGTACGGTTGCGAAACTTGGCCCATAAGATCGGCGGACATGAAGAGGCTAGTTACGTTCGAACATCGGCGCCTTCGCAGTTTGGCTCACATCTGGTGGGAACACCGAGTAAGCAACGAGCGTGTTCGACGCCTTGTTTTCGGCCCAGGAAAAGGAAATGAACCGCTCAGCACCGTTATTTCTCGCACCAGGCTCCGATGGCTCGGCCACGTGTTGCGCATGCCAGCCCACCGACTCCCTCAACGTGCGTTGTTTGCTCAACGGAGGTGTGGATGGAAGAAGAGGAGGGGTGGCCAAGCGATGACTTCGTCCAGAGGAATGCAGTCCATCACTTCGGAGCTAGCCTCGGTTGGAGCTTCACGGCTCCCTGGTTGGGGTCCAAAAGACAGTGAACACGTTTGGCTGGATACACTTGCTGACATGGCAAGGAGCCGACCTCAGTGGCATTCGTGCTGTGAGTTTCTTTGGCCCTCCCCATCCCTTTTAGCCTCCCCCTTTCTCTACGATCTCATTTCTTAGCGTAAAACATTTTTTTCTTTTTTCTACCTAGTAGTTGGCTGTTAGCTTACCGGAACGATGCCTATCCGTTGCTGGTAGCTCAGCTGACTTGCAACTGTCGTATTTTTTTCCTTTATGTATTGTATTCATGTATGTATTTCCTTTATGTATTGCGGTACAATAGCGGAGGTGTTTCCCCACTTCTAGCTGACATGTACAATGATGATCCGATCCAATTATCATGCTTTCATATCTGATACAGTACTGTTGTGGTGAAGCCAAAGAAGCTATCGAAAGGTGATTAATACTCGACCCTGGTGAAGGTTTTGAAGAAGCAATGAACATTTTGCGCTGACGCTTCGGACGGCCCCGCATAATTGCTAGGACTCATATTAATGCTCTAACTGATGGCCCTAACATTAGGCCCAATGATTTCGCGGCTCTGTCTCGTTTAGCTGTGGAGCGGCGTTCGTGCTACTTGACGTTGAAACAATTGAGGTATGAATCCGATTTAAACGCGTGCAGTACAATCAGCGCTATCAACAGAAAGCTGCCCAACCATGTGTAATACAAGTGGGCCGAGTATGCCGCCAGAGTTATCCGCACCGAACTTCATTGATTTGACAGATTTCGTGAATGAAACCGCAGACGTCGTCGATAGTTACTTGTCCTTTGCCGCACGTCCCTGCGGACCACCGACCAGCACTGATAGAGGCAGAAGCTTAACCCCTCGGGGATATGCCGCTTGCCTAAACACTGCGGCATCATCAGAACGAAATTTCCCCAGATGTGTTTCCTGTGAACGACGTCACTATTTAGATCAGTGCGATGATTTCCGAAAGCTCAACCTCAACGAACGTCTTGAATTATGTCATACCCATAGACTTTGGCAGCTCTATCTCAAAACGAATCATGACCTACTGAGTTGTCGATCATGAAGGTGTTGTGGGTCGAATAATTGTAAGCTGCTGCACCACCCGCTACTTCCACACTGGTCGAAGCAACTTCGGTACACCAAACACTGAAGGATCCAGTTTTGCTCTCAGTCACGTCGAACGCTCTGTTGTGTCGCTTGAATTGTTAGCTGTGCTTATTTCTGGGCCTGCTGGCACTATTCGAACATTAGCCTTAATATATAATGGATCAGATACTTCAGTAAGTGAGTCAATATTACTACGAGTTATCGGGGTTCAAGGGTCCGTGACGACACTTAACCTTAGCACCGTTGCTGGCCGATGCCAAGTGGAGTCCCAGTCGGTTAGTGTAACTGTTCGATCTATAGATGATCATGAGGCGGTCCAATTGGATTCAATTAGGTCAGTCAGTCGTCTCCCTGAAAAACTTGGAACGAGAAACAGGAACAACGATTTCTACAGATGGTCGCATCTCTCCGATCTACGGTTACCGGAGCTGGAAGGAAGGGTTGAACTTTTGATTGGTTGCGATAACCCATACCTACACTGGGCATTAGATCAGAGACGCGGAGATCCTGATGATCCGTATGCTGTTAAAATTCCTTTGGGTTGGATCGTACTGGGACCGAACAAACAGCACGAGACTCTGAGGGATCAATCCACAGCACTGATAGTTGATCGAACACAGGTGATCAACTCACTTCGCTGCGATACCACTGATCTTCATCAACTACTAGAACAAATGTATGAAAGGGAATTTGACACGCTAGACAGTCCATGACTAGCTATGTCCGTGAACCACGGACGCGCGTTAAAATTAATGGAAGCTCCTAAAAAAAGGCTGGCGCCCACTACGAGATTGCGTTACCATGGCAAGCCGGGAGACCTCGATTACCAGATAACCGAAAATTCGCACTGATGAGGCTTGTCATGTTGAAGAAACGTTTGTCGAAGTATGCCGCACTGCGCCAAGCATACACCAAGGCAGTGGAAGAATATATATTTTAAGGATATGCTGAACTTGCTCCAGTACAGGAACAGCAGAATAAAGGGGAAACCTGGTACATACCCTACCACTCGGTATCGCATCCACGTAAGCCCGGTAAAGTGCGAGTGCTCTTCGACTGTCAACCTTCATACCGTGGCTGGCTTGCCGAACTACCTCCTCGTGGTGCCAGTTGGGTGGTTCGGGTGTACCCCGTTCCAGCAAAGTGTTCGGCGACAATGTTCCAATTCGGTGGGACATTGTATTCCAGCAGGTGTGCTGACTTCATGGGGAATATTGGGCCCCCATTTGGTAATCTACCAAACAAAGACGCATGAACTGAACATTCAGTCAACGCCTCCCAATGGGCGCGATTCCCTAAATTCGCCCCGCTGCCTTGCGGGTAGGTTATTTAGCCAAAGGCTCCGGGTGGAGTCCCCTAAGTCAACTCCCTACTTCGGCTTGGGCAACCGGGTAGTATCACGCCCTCTCACAAAACCATGGACTGTATTACAACGTGCTCATCCGCTACTGTCTCTGCTAGTCACTTTCACGCTACTTCATCACACGCCAATTGTTTGTTTGTTAACAATCCTCACTTTCCGTTACCCGATTCATGTGTTCAACAATCTGGCTGCGATTCCGGTTGCGCCGCAGACCAAGGAATTCAACCTATGGCTCTCCTTCGTCCCCGATCCTCGTTCCGTCTGGCGTGCTTCAACGTCCGGACACTCATGCAGATTGGACAGCAAGCCGGTCTAGCGTGCACTCTAGATTCCCTTGACATTGATGTCTGCTGCCTTTCAGAAACCCGATTGCAAGATCCCAGCACTGTACTCACATTGACATCCCCCACTGACCACGAAGCCAGATATTACCTGCGTCTTTCTGGAGATTCAGAAGCAGCCTCAGCGGGTCTGGCTGGTGTAGGTATAGCACTGAGTGGCAAGACCGAGGCGGCACTACTGGACTGGTTCCCTATTAATAGCCGACTATGTGCAGTTCGGCTTCGGGGTTCATGTAGAATCAACAGACACCGCGAAGAGCGACACAACTTGATTGTGATCTCCATGTACGCTCCAAATGACTGCAGTGGCGACTCGGTCAAGGACGAATTCTACCGGGATCTACAACAGCTCTTGACTAATGCTAAAAAGTCGGATGTCGTTATCCTTGCTGGGGATTTTAATGCACGGGTTGGCCGCCTGTTACCATACGAACGCCACCTTGGTGGTCATCACTCGCTCGATGAGAACCGCTCTGATAACGGAGAGAGGCTTCTCACATTGTGCGAAGACAACCGTCTGTTTCTTTCCAGCACTAACTTCAGGCGTACGAAGAAGCGTTCCGCAACGTTGCGTCCTCCTTCGCCAACACAACCGTGGTCTCAAATTGATCACATTGCAATTAGCTACAGATGGCGCGGCAGCGTACTGGACTGCATGTCCTTTTGGTCCAACTTCGTAGACTCAGATCATGCTCTGGTCTGCGCGAAAATCTGTATGTGTTTTGGAGGATCCCGAAACACGAAGCACCGCAAGATTGATGTAAACAGATTAACTGATTCCTCTGTCCAGGCAAGCTATCAGTCTTCACTGGCATATGCACTCAGTTGCACACCACCGCAAGAAGTGGAACAACACTGGACTTGTATACGGAAGGCAATGACCATTTCCGGCCAGTCATGCTGCGGCCTAACTCGACGACCCTTGAAGGCTTGGATCTCTGCTCGTTCTCTGGAGTTGTTCGAATGCCGCAAAGATATCCCCGCGGAATCAGATTGCAACGAGCGGCGCCGTTCTGCCAACCGACTGCTCAAGCAAAGCCTACGCAAGGATCGCGAAACATGGTGGTCTGAGCGTGCATTAGAGATGGAGACCGCTGCCCTCTCTGGCAACACTCGCAGGCTTTTCCAACTCATTCGGTCCAATGGCCTCAGGAAGCCTGGTGTCAGTGAGGTCATTTGTGAGGTGGATGAGTCTCCGATCACCAACCAACAGAGGCGTATGGACCGCTGGGCCGAGCACTTTCACTCGCAGTTCAATTGGCCTCCACCATCCATCAGTACATGCAGTACACCTTGTTGTCCACCCTGGCTCGTCCCTCTGAATCCACCCAGCGAGGCGGAAGTCTGCCACGAGATTCGACGCTTGAAGCGCTTCAAGACTGCCGGCTTAGACGGACTTAATCCGGAACTATTCAAGTACGGCGGTGTGGCGATCATTAACCAGCTGACCTCGCTGTTCGCAAAAATTTGGCATGAAGAGAAAGTGCCTTCCACTTGGGGCGAATCAGTTATTGTCCCGATTTTCAAGAAAGGCGCTCGCACTTCATGTGCAAATCATCGCGGTATTAGTCTTATTTCGGTTGCCTCTAAGCTATTGGCATCCATTCTGCTTCGTAGGCTATCCCCAGTACGTGAATCATACTACCGTGAAGAACAAGCTGGTTTCCGTCCTGGCCGCGGATGCGTGGATCAAATCTTCACGCTTCGCCAGCTCCTCGAACATCGTCACATTTATCACAGGCCCACTATCATTGCATTTCTAGACATACGTGCCGCTTTTGACTCCGTTGATCGACCTGCTTTATGGCGTTGCTTACTAAAGAACGGGGTGCCAGAGAAATATACCGCCATCTTACGAGCACTTTACCTTCATACATCCGGCAGAGTGAGGGCAAGCTTTCCTCGCCATTCACTGTCAATAGTGGTGTGCGACAGGGCTGCCCTATGTCCCCATTCCTCTTCAACTTCGCAACCGAAGACGTTCTGTCGAATGCTCTAGAAGGTTTCCAAAATTTTGGCTTAAAGCTTCTACCGGGTGAGCGCGCGACCGACTTAGATTATGCTGATGATATCGCCTTACTTGGTGACGATCCTCAGCGTATGCAACTCATTCTGGATCGTTTGGCGGTTGAAGCATCTAAGTATGGCATGAGCTTCGCCCCATCGAAGTGTAAAGTACTGCTCAAGGATTGGCTTTCACCTGCTCCCGTAATCACTCTCGAAGGTGCACAACTTGAACACGTAGATAGTTTCGTCTACCTTGGGAGCTGTGTTTCTGCTGACGGCACTATCAACAAAGAAGTTTCTCTTCGTATCGCCAAAGCTCGATCAGCATTTGTCAATCTGAGGCACTTGTGGCGTCGTCGCGACGTCTCATTCTCACTAAAGGGCCGAGTTTACAGTGCATCAGTTCGCTCAATATTGTTGTATGGGTGCGAGTCCTGGCCGCTTCGCGTGGAAGACATGCGTCTTCTTTCTGCGTTCGATAACGGTTGCTTAAGGAGGATCGCTCGTGTTTGGTGGCAACATCGAGTTAATAGTAATGACGTTCGACGTCGCATCTTGGGGAATGCGAGTATTCCCTTCAACAAACTGGTTTTGTTGCGCCAGTTGAGATGGCTCGGTCACGTCCTACGCATGGCATCTGAGCGTTTAGCGCGTCGCGCACTATTCGCTCGTCAAGGACCTGGCTGGAGGCGACCGCGTGGTGGTCAGCCTTCTACATGGCGGCAACACATGAAATCGCTGACGTCGTGTCTAGCCGCTGTAGGATCCGTACGTCTTCCAGGATGGGGACCCAAAGATGAGGAGTGCCAATGGCTTAACACACTAGAAGACATGGCCCGCAACCGGAATCAATGGAAGAATTGTGTACAGTATTGTATTGATGCACGTGTTTAATACTACAAACATTAAACTGACAAAAAAGAGCAAAAACGGCGTGTGAAAACAAACTAAAAAATTTTTGTTCTACTTTTTGTCAAAATGTTCTATTCTTCCTGCGGCATATTAGTTGGAGTGTGTTGCTCACCTTCAACTAGCATGCCACGGTGATTATGACGCGATGATTCTTGCTTATCCCCTAATCTCCATGGTTTTATTCTGGCTCTATGTCTAGTTAATAGACTGTTGAGGATACTACTACTACTACTTCATACCGTGGAACTTCTCTCAATCGACAACTTCTACCTGGTCCCGATATGTCAAAAATTCTAGTGGGGACGCTTTTGCGATACAGGTTCCACCCAATCGCAGTAGCAGCCGAGATCGAAGCAATGTTTCATCGGGTCAAGGTTCCTAGTAAGGATCGGAATTGTTTGAAAGCCCTGTGGTGAAAGAACGGCAAGCTTTGTTCACCACCTATTGAATACCGCATGACTGTACATCCTTTTGGCGCTACTTCGTCACCAAGCTGTGCTAACTTTGCGTTACGACAACCTAACGTTGACAGTTATTGTGAACCCCAAACAAAGGTTAAAGAAGTACCAGAGAAGAGTTATTATGTCGACGATTGTTTATTTAGTGTTGATTCTGTTCCCGAAGCAAATGAACTCGTTATACACCTTACCCGCATTCTTTCCGACGGAGGATTTCATTTGACGAAATGGATCAGCAATCGAAAGGTTATCGCACATTTATCTGATAGCGAACTGAAGGTTCCCGGAAAAAGATATTCGACTGAGGACGATTGTGGTACAAATGCGCTTGGTTAAAACTGGAACGTCACCCAGGACCACCTAACTTTTAAGCTGGAAGGTTTTAATAAAACGTTGACCCGAAGAGCCATCCTCTCGTTTGTAGCTTCAGTCTATGATCTTCTCGGCCTCATTGCTCCCGTGCTACTTCCGGCAAAGGTACTGTTACAGAGTTTCGTAAAAAGGAAGCTGGATTGGGATGAGCCTCTTCCCGCAGAGGATCAGCAAGCTTGGAACAAATGGTTATCAAACGCCAATGGTCTGAACAGCTTGTCCGTCGAAAGTTGTATTAATCCATTGGGATGCAGTGTATCTTCTATGCAGTTGCATTGTTTTCCGGATGCGTCTGAGGCTGGTTACGGTGCTGCTATATATTTGCGTTGCGACAGTGGTAAAGGCAAGGTTAGAAGTTTGCTGATTATTAGTAAATCACGTGTCAGTCCCATTAGAACGGTGTCGATACCAAGGTTGGAGCTCACTGCTGCCGTAGTGAACATGCGCATGTCAGCGAAAGTCAGAGAGGAGATGGCATCCCAGTGTAGCACAACGTTCTGGACAGACTCGATGGTAGTTCTGAAGCTTTTTCGAAGTGTTAATGGGCGTTTCTCGACGTACGCTGCTAACCGGATTACCATTATACAACGATACTCTCACCCCCAGGCAGTGGCACTACGTAAATTCGAAGAAGAACCCACGGACTCGCGATGTCGCTCAAGAAGGAAATAAACCAATGGATACATGGGCCACAATTTCCCGATCAGCCCCATTCATCATGGCCTATGGATCCGGCGAAATTGGGTGAATTACCGCCCGAATGGTTACGACCCGAAGTTGGTCATGTTTTCTTGGTCACTTTGGAGGAGCACTGGATTAATATATTTAAGGCTTGCATGATATGAACTTCCTTGTGCAAATATTTCGTTACCTTCTTGCGATTTAAATCTTATTTCGAAGCCAAGTGCCTGAGGCGCGCTGCACCTGACCAAGCAGCTGAGATAGAAAGTGTTGAAATTCGACAACCTACGCTTCAGATAGTTAAGTTGGTGCAGCCAGAAGTTTTTGCGAAGGAGATCTGCCTCCTTGCGTACAACAAAACCGACATAGCAGTTCGAAATTTAAAACTGAGGTCATGCAGATTAAGACGACTCAGGCCCTTCTTCATTAATGGGATACTTCGGGTAGGCGGAAGACTGGATCAACTCACGGTACTGTACGACGCGAGGCATCCGATTTTACTTCCCGGCCGCCACTTTGTCACTCGCCTTCTTATACTTCGCTACCCCTACATCAATGGACACTCTGGTGCGCAGCATACTTTGTACGATCTTCATCAACGCTACTGGATCGTGGGTGGGGTTTCATCCATAAGGCGCGTGCTTTCCTAATGTGCCAAATGCCGCGTTAACCATGCGAAACCACTGAGTCAGCTGATTGCACCAGTTATAACAGACGAATGTCTGACCCACCAACCAGCATTCACTGCAGTAGAGATCGAATATGTTGGACCGCTGGTAGTGAAACGTGGCCGCGTACATGAAAAGAGATATGGCTGTTTGTTCAGTTGCTTGACTACACGGGCTGTTCACATAGAGGTTTCCCACTCTATGGATACCGATTGGTTCTTGTGTGCGTTTTCGAGGTTCTCAGCTAGACGCGGATGGCCGAAAGTAATATACAGCGATAATGGACAGAATTTCCACGGAGCGGAAGCAGATTTACGCAATCTTCTGAAGCAGCTGGATCAGATGAAGATCACAAAGCCGATGTTGGCTAGAGAGGTTGACTGGAAGTTCAATTCTCCACGTGTTAACCATTGCGGAAGTCTTTGGGAACGATTAATTCCATCGACTCTCGACGGCGAGGTTGTGACCGAAGAGGTACTTGTAACGACACTCACTGAGATCGAAAGGATATTTATTGAATGACAGGCCTTTGGTAGCGGTACCCGACTCCCCGGACTCGCAAAATGCTATATCGCCTCGGTAACTGTTAATGCTTGAAAATGATCAGTCGCTTGAATACCCACCGACCAACTTACCAATCAAATTGAACAGAAGGTGGAGACAAGACATCTGTCCGATATGTTTTGACGTAGATGGATCAGAGTATATCTACCGATACTGCAGAATAGGCAGAAATAGTTAACTGAAATCTCAGATCTTAGATAGGGCGATTTAGTTTTAGTTTGTGATTTACGCACATCAGGGTGTCGTGGAGGAAGTGATCAAGAGCCAATACCAATTAGTTCGCCAAGCACTGGTGAGGACAAGCAAAAAGATGTCAGACAGCTAATCGTACTAGAAGAGTACCAGGAAGAAGAGGCTGATGACGTGGAAACAATCGTCCAGAATACGAAACCGCCGGGGTAGTGTAAAGTCCACAAGGAAATTTGATGTATCCCCAACCTGGATTGCTTACATGAGGACACGATATCTCTATTCCCTGACTATTCTGCTCATTTTACATTGCTTTACTGCGTCCTAAAATCGGTTATCATATCGTATGTTTCTTCCTTCCACTCCATCACTGACATATCCTTGACGTTTCAAGATCATTCATATTAGTACGTTACTGTGACACTGCCCAAATACTCGCACGCCGCCGCACACTGTACAATTTCTGCCCTCTTGCACTACGATTGCAAAACCTATTCGTAAGTCATGTACTGTATTTAATATGTCTTATAGAACCACGGTTACAGGATAATTCGTTTTATTCGTCTGCCCAGACCGTGAGTTAAGTCTAGGTTTATTTGCTCGTAGGTTCTAGTTTAGTTTTCGTACTACGTACTTAGTTTAGGCTTCGTATCGTTGGTACACGGAGTATGGATGAAGAGGAGGAGGGGAGACGAAGCGATGACTTGGTCAACATGAACGAAGGTCCCCACTTCGGACTACGCATCGGTTGGTGTCTCGCGACTGTCGGGTCGGGGTTCCAAAGACGATGAATACATCTGGTTGGATACACTTCTTTACATAGCGATGGGACAACCGCAATGACGTTCACATTGTACATTTCACTGGCTCGCCCTCTCCCTTGCAACCAAGATCTCAATCTTGAAGCACAATATGATGTTTTCTCCTATATTATCACATCTTTCGATATTACTCAAACTGATGACCCACCGATGTACTGTAAAAACATGGGCACATCGATAGGTCGAATAAATGAGATCTATATCTGATTTTCTCTTGCCCAATAATGGTAAACTCTTCGTTCCACTCAGATTGGTGGCTCTATGAAAACAACAGCACATAGATGAGTTGCATAAATGATATGTATCTTTGACATCTGATTCATTTATACTGTTTCTTACTCTGCTCTCACTCAACCCGATGACCCGCTGATGGCATAGGAAAAACATGCGCGTATCGGCGGGTTAAATAATTTTTTTCTTTAGCCTTCATGCAATACTTCACTCCAGGTAACCAGCTAGATGAAAGGCATGAGTGATTGCAAGAGGTGGACCTACTGAAAGATTGAACCATTCATGCTTTTTCACGAAGCCACCTAACTTAGGTAAGTAATTTTATTTGCCCTGTGTTATCATATTGTATCACGTATGTGAGGCAGGTGGTTCGTTCAAATTAATTTCAATGGTTCATGATGAAGATAATTCGCAGTTTAACAGTTTACCTTCAAAGTGCTATACTGTCTGCTCGCACTATCCTTATTTATAACATAATTGCTACATACCAAAGTTATGAATGATTGCAATTACAAGTTTCCATGTGTATATTGTCATTCTACCTATTTTTCTTTTTGTGCTACACACTGCATAAATATTTCTGAGCGATTCGCAACCGTCAACCGTTTCATAGCCTTGCGAAACAAAAGTAATGGTAAAGGAATCAATGGAAAAGAAATTACATCTGTTCTTGTACAGTAGTCCTGTAATTTCAGTCTGCATTTCCTTCGTGCCTTACGATCGGATAAGCTTTGATGGGACGTGCCTCGCCTAGTTGAGAATTAACCAATTAATTAACGAAGCAATATACTATCTGTTGATTTTTTTGGATTCTACAATGTTCTGTATTTCGCTTTTTCATATACCTTATCTTTTTGTATTACGGCACAATGGTTGAAGTATGTTTATCATCTTCAGCTTGTGTGTAAAGATGATGGTGAACAACTCTAGATGTGAGTAAGCCGCGATTTTCGCATTGTGCTAGATAAACACATAACAGCTTGTACCGGTAGCATGTGTAGAGGAATAAGTCCATCGTCGCACATTCGAAAAAGTATCAAGAGCTAGTTTGCAACTGAAAACACTCACGGGAGGACTTGGATAGGTTATTAGATTGTATTGCTCGAAGTGCATCGATCTCTGCCCGGAGCATTTCATTTTTCCTCTCAAGATCCCGAATATGATCGATGGCCTGACGCAAAACAGCAGATTTATTCAACTGGGGAAAAGTAGGGAGAAAAATAGTATCACCACGTTGTGGAATGTTCTGATATAGTACAGGTGGTGGCCAAAGTGAACATAAACCATCTGGTCAGTTGAACTCGAGTCACCAAATGGCTAAGCACATCGAATGGACGCATGGAAGTTCTACGTAAGGCGGGCAACAGAAGCGAATACACATGATTCGTAGGGTCAATGTCACCCGGATCAAACGTGGCCGGTAAATCAAAGGAATGGTCCCTGATCAGAAAAACATCCGAACTAACGTTAAACATGGACACACAAGGGAATGAAGAGATAGACATGAAGTAAACAAGTACTAACCTTAGCATCACAGTCCGGGTCAGGAATCAGTATTTTGCGCAACTCATCTATACGTCCGTTAATACTGGCTCTGTACCGCTTCTCGATCGCGTTATGTGGAGCCCTTCTAGTGCCCTTGGACTGGCTAAGACCATCAACAGAGTCTGAAACCAATTCAGAACGAGGAAAAACAGTGGAAGAAATCAGAACTTGATAAAATTAATCAAAAGGCGACCGAAACAAGCAGGGAATTAGTGAACAATGGAAGTACTAGAAACAAATACCTAATAATAATAATCAGCAGCAGTACATCAGCCGCTTGAACTGATGCTTCACCGCCATACAAACACAATGACCTAAGAAATGTAGAATGATGTAACAGGGAGAAAATGGGAACCTACTTTTAAAGCCTAACGCCCTGAGTAAATAATCAAGGTTAAGGCGCCCACAATTTGTCAACATCATGCCATCATACAGCTGGTTATTGTGGAAAGATACGGCTGTATCAGCTTCCTTTCGGCTGTCACTGTGCCAAATCATAATCGGTCATTACACCGCAGATAATGCAGCATTAAACAAACTTTAAACAGGCAGTCCGACAAGAACGCGATTGTAGAAGGGCCATAGCAAGCTATGTCCTGTAACATTTCGAGCAAAGCAAAAGATGAATCACGTGGATTCCAGCCTGGAAGATGAGACGGACTAACAGCACCGTTCGCCGACGTTTTCATGGTCAAACTGGAAAACAGCCCACTAAATGAAATGACTAAACGGCTGCCACTTTAAAAGCGATGTGTTGACAAGATCATTTGTGTGGCGGACAAATCAAAAAACCAGATTAAACTGCTACGAAAATTCAATCAAGCACATAGAAAAAATAAATGCTGCATACAATCGGAGTCAGATGGATTCATAGCCTTCCTAAATGTACAAATGTCGCGCCGACCAGACGGAATTTTATAACGTAAATTTTATGAAAAAACATGGATTGGTCAATATACCCAATTTGACAGTTTGCTGCCACATCAACAGAAGCGAAACCTTATCCGGTGCATTACACAAAGAGCAAGAAATATTTGCGCGGAAGACACGAATGAATAGAAGCATATAATAATAAAAGAACCCATTCTTAACAATGACTACCCCGAGTTCTTCAGTGACAGAGACATGCTGACTGACCAGCGAGGTGTTAAAATACCTGCAATAGAAAAGAAAAACGTGTACCTAATATTGCCCTTCACAGGGCGATAACACATCAACACTTATTAGCAGAAGACTCAGAAATGCACTCAGGAACACGAATTTCGCAGGGCAGCTACGAATCTTTTTCACTTACAAACCAATGCTAACCCTATACAAGGGAAGGATAAATTGTCTGTGAAGACCAGCTTTCTGTGTATCAATTTACTTGTTCCTGTGGGACAAGTTACAAAGGTCGCAGCACAAGACGTTTAACCAAACGGGAGCAAGAGCAGAAAGCCATAAGAGAACAATTGTTTTGAATTATATCTTCTTCAGGCGCATGCATTACTAAGCGTGGGTACACTGTTAGGTGTCATTCGTTAGTGGAAAAGAAAAAAGAAACAATTGATTACCAATTTAAAACGACCAAAGCGCCAAATGACTGATCATGTGATTGAGGTCTCAGGATGTTGCTGGCTATGTCCACATTCTCCACATCCGGTGCTTGGCCATGACAGTTTTAACGACTGCACCATTTGCTTTTGCATGCATAGATCAGGTTTTGTAAACCGTATGCATACAGCCTCCGCGGTAGCAAGTACGCTCGCTCCCAATCCATAGCTGTATGTTGTTGGTACTTTGTAGATGATCTTGGAATCCGTTTGTTTGTTTACACAATGACCGGGGTTGAGAAGGTGATCTGTTATTGAGCTGCAAGTTGTCCCATCTTTGTAGTTACTGAGCCAACTCGAGAGATGTTACTTGATTCGCTGACTTAAGTGCCCGGTCGTACGTCCAATGTACCTGGACCCACAGGAACAGGTGAACCGACAATTTACCATCGATTGGAGATGATCGGGCACTCGGTCTTTGAATCTCGGAAAAATTAGCGGTTGGCTCGTGTATACTACCTCTAAATCGGCTGCACTAAAAGTCTTTTCGCACCTTTGTATCAGTCTAGTGTGCAGATGTCTGCGGCATTGTTTCCTTTGAAGGATAGTCAGAAACAATGTCTTCTTTTCGACCGTCTGCCTTCGTACTTTTGGACTTTTCTGCTTCATGTGGGTGGCGATGAAGCGCTCCGGATATCCATTCTCGAGAAGTGCTCCTTTGATTCGCTTAAGCACTTCTTCGATGGTGTCGTCACTGTAGATTTTGTATGCGCGGTTAGTCAAGGTGCGCACCTGTTGCGGCTTAAGGGAACGAAGCTGTGAAAATTCGTGTACTGGCCTGTCCAGTAAGGCTTTCTGTGCAATTTCATCTGGACCGACCGGTTGCTTCGTCTTTTCAAGCTCAAGTCCAAGAAATATATCTGAGCACTAGTTTCCTCTTCAGCTGTGAAAGCAGCATTGGGATGGACTTTGTTGAAACCATCGATTATGCCCTGCATATTTGTTCCCCGATCACATATGCAGAGTATAACAATGCACATCCGTCTGTCACATCAGCACACCCGTATGAATCGTAAGTGACTAGCTGAAAAGGATTGAGTGCGGGATTGAGGCAGCCAGAAAAAAGAGTACAACACTCCCGCGAACGATTGATTTATATACACGGGCTTAATTTCGTAACAGCCCAGTTTATTAACTGATCCGTGCACCTAGTGGCGATGGACCTAGCCTCCTTCACATATACTGCCGGAATACTCATAAGAAAAATGATAATAACGACACAAAAGGAATGTACAATAACTTAAAGTTCACATAGAAGCAAATGATGGCACCAGAGTTTGTTCACTTTCATTGAGCTTGGAAATGGGATTGCAAACGTTTCGTTGCCAATCCAGGTGACTTCAATGCACGAATGATGTCGCCTCGATTGTTGACAAAGCTTACACAGCAAAATCACCAAACTAATCAAACAGTTAAATTACCAGATGCGCATCCTGATATGTAACATTTGCAAGCGAGTCAATGAAGAAAGCTATGAGTATCGGAAAGCTTCCTAGAGTGAACAACAATGGATAGAATCACTACCAGAAAGCTCGTAAGGCAGTCACCTTGGCTGTAAAGTCACCAGCAGACAGAAAAATAGCATAACTGGTGGACCGCATCGCCTCACGACAACAGTCGCAAACTGAAGCAAGTAGATTAACCTAACTTAGCACAGATGCGGCCAGAGGGACACTTTTAGATAATTGTGTCAGCTAGAGACACTTCAGCGCCAAGCTCGAAGACTTGCCATAGGTTGGAAAGACCGTCTTCGATCCACCTCATTGCCCCGTCGCTCTAGTGAGCAAGTATATCGCTCTTGCCATTTGTGTTTTGGCGACAAGGCCAGTGAACGCGAAAAGCTACGGAGTTATCTATTGCATAACAATGAAACTGCGATTAACGTTTAATTACGACAAATAATACCCGCATAACCCTATATGATCACAAGCACGTCAATAATTATGCTTTATGTACCCGGTTCTCAGAATATACCGGTGTAGAAGCCATATTTCTTATAACTCAGAGAACCCGGTCACCTCTGCCAACAAGACTACGTCCCACCAATAGCACATATTCCGCCAGTGGTCACTTACACACAACTTAGTTCTTCGGCACATATTCCGTCAAGCTTTAAGAAATGCAACCGTGCCATTTCGCATCCTAGAGATCCGCTTTTCAGCACGTCGACCTTATGGTTGATAAGGATTTTCGTATGCGCCTCAGTGCAGTTAGCTTTCTTGCCAATGTTGCGCCCAAGAAACGCGCTTATGTTCAGCCGAAAACTCGTCCTTGTGAATACGATTCTACAGCATGTCAGTCATCCAGGCCGCGATCTAAGCCCAATAAAACTAAAGGTCAAGTAGCACATCAGCACTAGAGGCTGACTCAGATTACTAAAGACGATTTGAATAAATTTGACTGTACAAAGTCCGCTGCACATTAGGTAGCCAGCAACCCAGTGTCGAAGATGATAGACTGAATGGTCGCATCGAACATACTTTTAAGTTCTGGGAAAAAAATAAAATATATAAATAAACCGCCAGCTGTACGCTGTAACGGCGCTTCGCTCCTATGCGACCACCACCAGTCGCGCGTGGGCGGGTGTACCGCGAGGACGCCCGCCGATACGCGGGTTCGAACCGGTGACTTTATGGTTGCAAACCAGATGCGCATACCACTCGGCCACCGGACGGAAATAGCTGCAGACGGCCTACGGTACCTAACACAGTGAAAACATGCTTTATACAGCCATGTACAGGACGCCTCTTCCACCTTCCGCTCACAATCCCTTCTGCATAAAACACACTACCACGAATACGACTACGACTATGATGACTATGACTATGATGACCATGACTATGACTATGGCTATGACAATGATGACTATGGCAATGACAATGATGACTATGACTACGACTATGATGACTCATTATGATGATGACTATGACTATGATGACTAGGACTAGGACTACTATGACTATGATGACTAGGAGTATGACTATGATGACTACGACTAAGACTATGATGATTATCACGATGACTATGACTATGAAAATGAATATCATGACTACGACTATGATGATGACTATGACTATGACTATGGCTATGATGACTATGACCATCACTACTATGACTATGATGACTATGACTATGATGATGATTATGACTATGAATATGATGACTAAGACCATGATGAATATGACAGTAACTATGATAACTATGACCATGACAATGACAACCATGAATATGACTACGATGATAACTATGACGATGATGACTATGACAATGACTATAACTATGATGACTACGACTATGATGACGACTATGACTATGATGACTATGAAGGTGATGATGACTATGACCATGGCTATGAACACTATGAGTATGACTATTACTACTATGATGATGACTATGATGACTATGACTAAGACTATGATGACCATGACAATGAATATGATCACAATGACTATGATGATGACTATAACTATATAATGACTACGAAAATAACTATGATGACAGTGACAATGACTGACTATGATTATGATGATTATGACTATCACTACTATGACTATGATGAATACGACTATGAATACCATGACTAAGACAATGATGAGGATGACCATGATGACTATGAATGACTATGACTACGATTATGATAACTATGACTAGTATGACTATGATGAATATGACTATCACGATGACGGTGATAACCATGACTATGACTATGAGTATGATGACTATGACTATCATAGTCGACTATGACTATGATGACTATGACTATGATGACGATGACAATGACTATGATGACTACGACAATGACTATGACTATGATGACTATGACAATGACTATGACTACGATGAATATGACAACAACTATGATGATGACTATGACTATGACTACTATGAGTATGACTACTATGACTATGATGACTATGACCGTGATGACTACGACATGACTATGATGACTATGACGACGATGACAATAACTATGACAATGGCTATGACTACTATCACTATGACTATGATGACTATGACTATGATTATGATGACTATGACCAAGGCTATGACTATGATTATGATGACTATGACCATGACTATGACAAAGATGACCTCCACCATGACTATGACTATGAAGGCTATGACTATGACCACCACTGACTATGATGACTATGACTACGACTATGATGACTATGACTGCTATAACTACGATTATGATGAATTTGACCATGATGATGACAACTATGACTATGATGACTATGATTATGCGATGACTATGACAATGACTATGATAACTATGACAATGATCGTGACTAATATGACTATTACTATGATGACTGTGACTACGAATATGACTATGAGCACTATGACCATGACAATGAGTATCATGACTATGATTATATGATGTCTATGACTATGATGACTATGACTATGATATGACTAATATGACCATGACGACTATGTCTAAGATGATGACTATGACTATGACTACGATGACTATGACTATATGATGCTTATGATAATGATGATGACTATGACAATGATGACAAGGACTATGATGATGACCATGACTATGGCCATCATGACTATGACTATATGATGACTATGACAACGACTACTATGATGATGACGACTATGACTATGGTGATGACTATGACTATGATTATGATGACTATGACCATGATGATGACTATGACTATATGATGACTATGGCTATGCTGACTGTGATCGTGATGACTACGGCAATGACTATGATGACTATGACCATAAAAATATATAATAAATAATGTCAGCTGTACGCCGTAACGGCGCTTCGCTGCCGCGCGACCACCACCAGTCGTGCGCAGACTGAGTATACCGCGAGGACGCCCACCCCTACGCGGATTCGAACCGGTGACCTTATGGTTGCAAAGCAAACGTGCAGACCACTCGGCCACCGGCCGACTGACTATGACCATGAAGACTATAACTGACTATGATGACAATGACTATGACTATGACTACTATCACTATGACTATGATGACTATGAAGATGACGACTATGACTATGACCATGAGTAGCATGAATATGACTACGACTATGACTATTATAGCTATGACTATGATAACTACGACTATGATGATTATGACAATGACTATGAGGGCTATAACTATGATGATGACTACGGCTATGACTATGATGACTACGACTACGATGACGATGACAATGACTATGATGAATATGACCATGACTATGGTGATTACGACTATTCTGACTATGACTATGGCTATATGATGACTATGACTATGATTATGAATATGATGACTATATCTACGATGACTATGGCAATGACTATGATGACTATGACTGGCAATGAGCATCACGACTATGACTATATGATAACTATCACTAATATGACTATGACGACTATGACTACGATGATGACTATGACTATGGCTATGATGACTATGACTATGACTACTATGACTATGATGACTATGACCATGATAATGACAATCATGACTATGGCTATGATGACTATTACTATGATGACTATGACAATGACTTTGATGACTATGACGATGACGATGATGACTATGACTACGACTAGGGCTATGACTACTATGACTATGACTGTATGATGACTATGACTATGATGACTATGACTATATGATGACTATGACTGATGACTGTGACTATGATGACTATGACAATGATGACTATGATTACCTAGGGCTATGACTACTATGACTATGATTATGAGTATGATGACTATGACTATGATGACTATGACTATGGTGATGACTATGACTATATGATGACTATGACTATGACGATGAGGATGATGACTATGACTTCGACTATGGCTATGACTACTATGGGGATGACGACTATGACTATGACTGACTGAGTATGATGACTATGACTATGACTGTGACTATGATTATGACTATGATTATGACTAGGACTACGACTACGACTAGGACTGACTGACTACGACTAGGACTGACTGACTACGACTAGGACTGACTGACTGACTACGACTAGGAGTGACTGACTGACTACGACTACGATTGACTGACTACGACTAGGACTGACTGACTACGATTAGGACTGACTGGCTACGACTAGGACTGACTGCTTGACTGACTGACTACTACTACTACCACTACTACTACTACTTACTACTACTATCACTACTGCTGCTGCTACTACTACTACTTCTACTACTACTACTATTGCGCTCGCGCTATATTACAGTTGTGATCAATTAACCCCGATTATGTGGGATGATCTCTCCTTCCTAAGCCCGCTGGAACGTATGGGCCGGTACTTTGCAAAAGATCTCATCACCGTCCATAAATAGCGCGTGTGCAGGAGAATCCGGGAAACGCAGCGCAAAATTGGTTAAGAGCTGTGATCACGTTTCGAATCTCAGCATCCGATGGAGACTCTAAACTACCTGGCCATGGTTCAGCTTGTAGTACTAGGGCAGAGGAAGAAGAAAGAGCAACCAATCAACAGAATTGTCCCTAAGAACGCTTTGCTTAACAAGCAAGACAGCATTCCTACGTGTGAATCAGTATGCGCATGTTATCTTTGATTCTCTTACTGACACATAGGTTCCCGGGAACGCTGATTCGAGAAAGCTGTAAGAGTCTGAGATGATCACCCGCAGGTCCGGTCTGCAGTTCCGAAGCCATCTGGGTCGACCAGACTTCAATCAACACGCGACTTCCGTTATAGCTTGAAACTATCGATCCGACTGGTGGCATGGTGCTCGGTACCTGTAGGGAGTTTTCTTCAGGGTTCCCACAAGTTCATGGACATCTTGGATATCTGGCTTTTAGCTTAATGACGGCTGATATTTCTGCAAGCATAGACTCTCACGTCCAGTGAAGCTCGCTGAGTAAATTACATTGCCAACGTTCCAAGCAGTATTGGCACTTAAAGAACCCACTCAGTTTTGCTGCTTCTGAGTCGCATTCGAAACACTCACATCTGTTTAGTCGGACGCCTGCCACATTTCAGGGAGTAAACGTGCCTCCTCAATCGCTCCACGCGCTGAACAGAAGCAGTTGCAGTAACCAGGTGTACCTCAGAGATAGTTGCACGCGCTTTTTCAGGACGCCCGGTGGCTCCATTTGGTTTCCATTCTGTGGTGATCACAGACCAAGGGTTCTATCAGCCATTTGAACTGATGCTTCGCTGCCATACAACCATGAGGATCTATGAAATAAGGAATAATAAGAGAGAGAAAAGGGCGACTTACCTGAAAACTTTAATGCCCTAAGCAAACATATGGTATCAAGCCGCCTACACCTTGTGTAGACAACATACCGTCACAAACAGCTGGCTATCGTGCAAAGATAAGGCGGCATCGGCGAGACAGCTTCAACGCGGCTTTCACTACCCCGTGGCGTAATGAGCCATTACCCTGCAGATAACTCAGCACCAAACACACTGTAAACAGGCAACCGATTAGGAGACGGCAGCAGACGCGCCACTGGTGTCTGTTGCGAGCCATGTCCTGTAAAGTCTTGAGCCAAGCACAAGGCGAGTCACGTGGACTCCAGCCCGGAAGGCGAGACGGACCAACGGCACAGTTTGGTGGTCAGTGAGTTCATTTCCCATGTCATCAACTTCCGTCCATCTCGAGCTTTGCGCCATCCTGCCTTTGGCAGACTAAACAAAGCCCTCCTAGGTAAATGGTGACCAGGCATGCGTAGCAGGTGCCCAAGGCAAGGCAACTTATTCAGTGCTATCTGTTGTTCTAGGGAGCTAGCATGATTATCACTACCTAGTATTCGCCTACGCACGTCATCGTTGCGGATACGCTGGTGCCATCCGACACCAGCAACGCTTCGCAGACAACGATGACCAAAGACTTGAAGGCACGCGTCAGACCTTCAGACTTAAGGGGCCAAGTCTCACTACCATAGAGCAGGACGACCCTCACTGTGGCCTTGTCTACACGGTCTTTCAGACAGAGGGAAACTCCAATCTGTCACCAAAGATGCTGCAGGCAATTCTGACCTTTGCAATGCGTGAACTGACTTCAGTTTCTATGTGCCCATCGTTGCTGATACAGCTGTCAAGTGAGTTGCTCAATCACCTCGATTTTCTCGATAGCAAGGGTCAAGAGATCATAAAGTGGCTGGTGATCCTACAGCAACACATTGCACTTTGAAGGTGCGAAGCGCATACCAAATAATGGGAGTCCTCTAGACAGGCTATTCAGGGTTGATGGTGCCGCCGCAACATCGTCGAAAAGCAAGACGATATCGTCCGCATAATTAAGATCAACTAACTTTTCACCAGGCAGGACCACAACATCTACATCGTGGGATTCCGCAAGTGGACACTAAATGATGGAGTCCACAACGAAATTGAACAAAAATGGGGGAATCGGACAACCCTGGCGAATGCCACCTGTGGTCGGAAAGCTATCCGACAGGGCACCGTAGACTCTGAAGCGGCCTGTAGTGCTTGAGTATAGAGCACGTAGGATGTTCACATATTTCGTGAGAACACCTTTCCGCGCAAGTATTTCGAACAGAATGGACCGCTGGACTGAATCGCCTAATAGTCCGTCTGGTCACATTTGCTTCGAGCCAGCTGGGAGGTTTCTTCTAGATTCCAACAGGTTCACGGACCTCTCGGATATCCAGTGACTGGTGCGGTGACGATTGATAGTGCCACAAGCAGATGCTCCTGCGTCGTGCATGGCGGCCGAGATCCTATTCCACTGAAGCTCAGTGTCATTAGGACAAGACAGCGAAAGTTCGGTAAGCAGTGCGTCTTGATAGGCTTGTCTGACCGAGGGCTGAGACAATTTCTCAGTTGCCAATCGGAGGAGACGCTTGGTGCGCCTCCCGGTAAAGTTCATGGAGAAACGACAGCGTACCAAGGCATGATCAGAGTCGACGCAGGTACTCCAGTACGAGCGGCAATCCAGGATGGAACCACGCCACCTGTAACTTATGGCTATGTGGTCAATTTGGGTCCATCGCTGGCCAGCTACAGATGGATGCCAAGTGGCACTTCGGCGCCTACTGTGTCTAAATGCAATGCTACTAAGAATCAACTGGTGCTCCGCACACAGTTGCAGCAGACGCTCACCGTTGTCAGTCCGTTCGGAGTTACGCCCATATTTTCCACCCATCTGGTTCTGAAGAGTTCAGACGCCCCACTTGTGCATTCATATCCTTGCAATTACTATAATGTCCGAAATAGTAGCACTGCGTAGTAGGGCGTTCAGTTCGTGATAGAATGTGTCCTTGACAGCATTTGGACTGCTGTCGGTGGGAGCGTAAGCGGAAATCACAAACAAACAGCGTTTTGTACTACTTCGTGAATCTACCTTAGCTGATATCGTCAGAAGTGCTGCACATAATCGGCTGTTCACCGTAATCAATCAACCACGTCGGACTCAGCCGTGTAGCTTAGAATGATACCTACACCAACTTGACCCGTGAGTGCTGCATCGGCGTCTCCGGATGCTGCAACCAATAACGAGAGGATAAGCCGGGTGCAGTTAATTCAACAACCCCATTAGGGTCATTGATCCTAGTTTCGGACACACAACACACATCAATACCCAGTGTGTCCAAGGTGCGTGCGAGTGCAGCCTGTTGACCTATTTGTCTTAGAGTGCGAACGTTGAACGTCGCCATGGAAACGGGACAGCGTGGCCTTATAAGGGACTGTTGCCGATAGGCGTCCGATGGGTGTTGTGGAAGGTGGCTGCAGATGGTTCTACTCCAGTGGCACTTCGGTTGCTGTCAATTAAGCTGGGAATTATAGAAGGAAGAATAGTGATGTGGGTCCGGATGGGTGTAAGAGAAACAGGTCATCATCATCATCATCATTATACATATTAGCTAGAGGTGGGAAACACCTCAGCTACTGTGCCGCAATACATAAGAGAAAAAGGGGAAATGCAACAGGAGCAAGCCAGCTGAGCTACCGGTAACAGATGGGCATCGTTCCGGTAAGCTACCAGCTACTATGCAGCAAAAAAATTACTTTGCAAAATTATGTAAGGCTAAACAGTGAGACCGTGGTTAGAGCGGAAGGCTCAGAGGGATGGGGTGGGACAATAAACTCACAGCGCGAACAAGACTGAGGTCGGCTCCTAACCATATCAAGAGGTGTATCCAGCCAAACGTGTTCATCGTCTTTCGGACCCCAACCAGGGAGCCGGGACGCTCCAGCCGAGGACAGCTTCGAACAGAGGGCCTCCATTCCTCTCGACCAAGTCATCACTTGGCTACCCCTTCTCTTCTTCCATCCACACACCCGGCGCGCAAACAACGCCCGTCGCGGGAGTCGGTGGGCTGGTATGCGTAACACATGGCCCAGCCATCGGAGTCTAGTGCATGAAATAACGGTGCTGAGCGGTTCAGTTGCTTTTCCTATGCCGTAAACAAGGCATCGAACACGCTCGTTGCTTACTCGGTGTTTCCACCAGATGTGAGCTACCAGGAGGAAAAGAAAGAATGGAGGCGCCAGCAGTAGCATGTTTCACTTATCCGCCCTGCTGTACGCAACAGATAAAGCAAATCTTGATAATTTAAGCGACGGCCGATGCAGGATGAAGTTTAGGTTTGAGGAAAAAGTCATGGTTGTATGTGGGCTCAGATACTGCCGGGCTCAAAAGCCTGTCCGCCAGGCAGTGGGGAGGTGGCGATGATTTAGTTTTACAGAAATGGACGCCATCCCATTTCAAACTCCCAAGCTGGAGGACCAGGAGACGGTTTGTCTGACATCTTACCATTGATAAAACTGGTAGAAGTAGCTCTCAAGGGGCCCAGAGGCACCACCCAGTGTAGCTCAATGGGTCAATGAGGTACGCAAACCGTCGCACCACGTTAAGGTCCAGTCTCGTTGCAACAGAACTTACTCAATGGGCTAAGCTGCCTGCGGAACAAAATCGCTATATACCGTCTTGTAATCAACAGGACGACGTAGGACTCTATCGACAACTGAAACCCAGACTTGGCGCTCAGTACAAAAACGCATTATAAAAACACACTTCCGCCAGTTCTCACAGTAATAAAGCACAAGGGCAACGGTGACCTGCACGTCATTTCCGCTACGTTAAAGTGTGTCAGCACGCAACGGCCACCTGGCGAACTGGTTTGCCTGAACACCTAAACATTTTCTGATGACGGTGACTGTGCTGCTCGTCCGACAGCGCCCACAAGTTCACTAGGCTCTACGCAGACTAGAGCACAGTGTGCGTACCAACGCAGATGAGCATCCAGCTTCTTGCCATCACGTGGTCGCTTGCACTCACAATGCATTCTGGCCCCGCAATCATTCTACTCAGTCCGTATTGCGTCACATGCAGAACGTCGAGAGCCTATTATCAAGCCCAATGGTAGAGTAGGAACACTATTTGTAGGCTCAAGACAGCAACTGTAGGCTATTCTTCCCTGATGATGCTGCGAGTAGCATTTCGGTCTGCCCTACCCGAGGCCAACCCACAAGTTCCCAGTGGAACCTATTGGTACCACAATATTCCCACACCACAGTCCTTGCACAATCTACGTGCTGAGCAAGTCAAAAAGCCCGTACATTTTGCAGAGCATACGGATGCTTTTTATTAATGCTAAAAGTAGCATGCGTTAAACTTTCTACTGTATACAGGTCTTGCGGCAACAGACTAAAAACAATGGTTTTCAAAATGGCAAAAAGCTTATTTTTCGACCTGCATGTTCATACCGTACTGCATTCAGGGTCATGCCATTTGCTCCATCCATGTCTCAACTCCAGAACTCCAACCACCCAAACGAAAACGTGGTTCCCTGGATCCTACGTTTGGGCTTCAAGATCAACTACCTTGAGTCAAAATACCGTTTGCCAATGACTTGCTAGCAATGATCACAGTTAAGATGGACCCTCAACGCCGAAGCATACGGCACAGTAGGAACACTGGGATATCTTCGTAGGAAAATGGCCGTACTGGCAGTAGATTGGGTGCGGTGGGTGGAATGACACGTCCCGTGTGTACAGTACTAGCATTACCGGAGGAAATGTCCTACCACCCTTATAGCTGGTCGGTTAATCTTTTGCAGTCCAACGAGCCCATACCGGTAGCACATCGATGATACACTTCAGTCGACACGCAAATAATAATTAATAATCGACCATTCTCGACCCATCTAAATATGCGTGCATCAAAGACTCCACCATTTACCCATCTCTGCCATCAATTTACACATTCCCGCACCCACTTGGTACATACATTGAAGGTATCTGAGGGCCACCCTTCTGGGAAAGTCTATACAGTGAGTCGGGATTTTTACCGAGAGATCCTACTTATCCCCAAAAGCTTCGATCGATAACCTGATAAGCGTCGTTCCCCACTATTGGCTTCTACTCAGTGGGATACGTGTCCCGCTATCGATCAGCTCTCGGGTACACGACTTCGATCCCTTTAGCTGACTGTACAAACATTTGGTCTAACCCTCTTACTCCAGTAGGATAGACGACATTTGGTAAGCCTCTCGCGTGTCGTCGCTCGCAAGCAGTACTTAAATGAATAATTAAACAATACGTGTATATTGCAAGACAAACGGTACACAACCCCAGTTGGAAAGGATAATCTTTTGAGTCATAATCAAGAAACCTTGACCTTAGTGACTGGCGTTGTTTTGTTCCTTAATGAGCCATCCAGTAGCATTGGGTAACGCATGCTGCACAATCACGAAGTCTCATACCAGATTGATTAATCATTAGAGACCACTCAAACTCAGTCCCTTGGTCTCGAAGGCTGGGGTTGGAATCAGAGTGTTTGCATTCCTTAAAATCGACCCTTGTGCAACCCATTGCCAAAATACCGCTGTTTTGTAGCCAGGATTTTGCACTTAAGGCGTTAAATGAAAATCCTAGTCGTCCTCTTTGCCTGGCCTTTAAAGTGAAAAGAAAGTAGCAGCAGTACGCCGGTACACAGTACCGACGTTTTGCTGCCGCGCAAGCATAAACAGTCGAGCGTAATCTGCGGATACTCCGAGTGTCGTCCGGTCCTCTACGCAGGCTCGAACTCGTGCCACCGGAGTACATGACAGGCATGTGATCCTTAAGGCCACGGGCCTTGACATGAGGAAAGGATCTGGCAAAGCAACAAAATTAAAATATTTCCAAACAAGTTCTTGATCCGTTGGTGCCACCGAGTATAATCAAAGACGACTCATCCACTGCACCAACCGATGTGGATAGGGTGAGGGTTCAACTGCGCAAGCCTCACCGCCTTTATATCCATGCTCATGGGATTTCCATCGTTCCGTTTCACTCCATCCTCCTTTTCAGCCTGATGTTTAGTAATCCCCTTCTTGTCTTTGATAGGCGTTTTCGTCTAGTTTCGGCTCAAACGCAATCGCATACCGCCGCTCCGGCTCCGCTGAAAAGTCCATATGCAACCACCGGAAAACCACAGTCCCTCGATCTTCGCTAGGACTGGCAAGCTTCAACGAGCACATCTTATCGTACATCGGTGAACAAGTAGCACTTATCCCAACATTAGCAATCATATCGAACAATGTCTGCTACGTGTCAGAAACCCGCCTCACTCAATGATCCTCTCAGTGCACAGCTCTATTTGCTGATCAAAACAACGTAGGTACTTTACTGATCCCTCGGGCTGAGGTCGCTGTGATAGGCTGATTGCTATTTCAAAGATTAGAAGTAGCACAGAGATAATAGGTGTCAATTTGTCACTGCCGCTTACGTTCCCACAAACTGTAGCACCGATTTCGTGAAAAATGACTTGAATACCAACTGAGCGAGCTTTTTCGTCGAAGAAGGACAACATGTTGTAGTGCTGGCAGGTGAACTGATGGCTCAAGTTGAAAAAGTGTCTAAGAATGAGTTGTATCTGGGCGACCAACACGGTGTAGGCCCTAGTAATGATGATGGTGTGGTTTTACGTTTATGTGAGTGCGCGTCTATTTATGGTGAGCACTGATAACCCACACAGCACCCGCAGAACAGCGACATGGTGCCTATTGGCCTCGGACCAACCACAGACAAATCAATCGCACCGCTATCAAGTACAGCTGAAAAATGCGCCCTAAACTGTCACTGGATATGGAGCACAAGCGTGGACTTCAACCATGCATTTGTATATACCGGCCTGCTGATGACTTTCGCAGGGAAGCCGCAACGACGCTGTGATCATATAGACACTGAAGTGTATCAAAGGACGCTTGCATCGAGCCAAAGTTAGAAGTAACTGATGGCATGTTAACCAGATATTATTAGCTGCATTTGTGCCGTTACGTTGCAAATCCGACTGACGGGCAGAACTACCAGATTGGCCGCCGGCCAATGATCGCGCTGCCGATTGGCCATGCCTTTGGGCAGAGGTGCAGTTGTGGTAGCTGGACGCTAGGTTGAATTCACTCGCCGAACCATACGGTTTGCGTCCAACCCAC
>OX104068.1:51743432-51775499 GCA_944474145.2 Dicrocoelium dendriticum | reverse complement strand
GTGGCATATAAATGAAGCATTCTTATTACATTCAACCTGCGTGACGACTCAGAACATGTTCAAGGTGTTGGGAAGCAATGGCAGTGGATCGCCGCCAACAGTGTAACTGCATGCTGCGTGGCATGGCTAGAGGAGACGACATGGGTTCGTCCCCGGAACCAACTTTAACCGCGACGTCGAGCAATTCGTGGACAGGCTGTCGGCCCGTAGCATTGAAGATCACAAGGCTGTCTTGTAATTCGAGTGCGCGGGTTCGAGCCTGCGTAAGGAACCGGGCGACCATCGCAGTAACCTTAGCCCATGTGCGACTGAGGGTAGTTGCGCGGCAGCGAAGCATCGGTATTACCTGTCGGCGTACTGCTGATGCCTTCTTCTGTTTTCTACACAGTTGCCACTGCATACACGAATAGATACATTCGGAACCACAACGAGACAACCGGTGTCAGTGTAGGTTCTGCAACCAACGCATTATCTGTCCTTGCCGCCGGATGGAATGATTCCGACGAAGAACCACATGGCAAATCAACTTGAAATAATGACGATATATTCAAAAATGAAGAGAGAGATGTTACGGGGAACGCACATCCTCGCAAAAAAGCAATACCTACGCCGATTCACTTTTGGCACAAACAGTCACGTTCCCCGACATGCCCCCGCTTACTCCTCGCACACATGTGAAATCACATGTTCCACTACGCGTCCGCTTTCTGCTATATGGAGGTTGACATAAATTGCCAGCCTCAGCATATAATCGAGGCCATGCAGCTTTGTACTCGCATTTATGAGGTAGTAAAAACACTCTACCGAAGGCCTGTCCCCTTTCACTCTTGGGCTAATGTGTGTCAAGAATGGGCGAGACGCGCGCGCAAGGTAAGACCATGCCGCTCACCTCTGGCGTAGGTCGCGCGGGAACTAGGTCATTTCTCCCGACGAAACGGGCCGTTACAACTAAACCGACACTGAGTAATGGAGCCGGTAGTTGCATAAACAGTTTCATCCCGGAGCATCTGGTCCAAAGTGGACATCAAATTATGACCGATGTCGTGCCAAAACCAATTTTATGGACGGCCGAAGCGACTAGGTTAATACGACATGAACTATGCAGAGGGCACTTATGCAAGCTCCTCTTTCACCATGGCCGCAGCGAGATGTCACTTCACATGCTGACAGCGACAGGGCCATGTGTTAGTTACGCCACCGGTCAACCCAGGTGCTCTGCCTTGTGTATGGGTGAGTACGCGGGCGTTTACCGTGACATGAGCACGATTAGTTGAGAGCTCTGTGCAGTATCATCCAATTCAGACAGTTCTTTACACGACCGGAGAAGCGTCAGACGACCGTTTCGTCCTGTCGGGACGTCAGTAGTGCGAATCCCTTGACTGCATCAGGATCCGAACCTACGCTCACTATGGACCTGGGGCACTAGCAAGCAGCGGCTAAAAACCGTCATGGTATGCGACTGTCCAGCTCAAGACCCAGGTCAGACGAGAGAAACGGTGACTAACAGGTGAATATGTGCCCATATTTGGCTCGCTGCTTACTGCATGGCATAAACGAGTGCAACAGTATTAGACAGATGGTACGTAAAATCAGTGCGAAAAACAACTGGACAGATCAGTAGTTAGTTCACCCTTCCGATCATCAAGAAATGCCGAAGGCAAGATCATTTGGTCCCTCAGGAATCTCAAATCATGAGATACGAAAACTGGAGAACACGTCAGAATGCACGAGTCTATGATTGAGTCGTGATGCAAGTTAACTATATCAAATAGCGACTAAATTTATCCGAATGATAAAAATAACGAAATGAAAGCGTGACAACAGCACGCAACGTACTTTTCAGAACTTTGAGATCGATGAAACCAATTACTGAAAGTTGTGATAGCCCCCGAGAGTAAGTCACCTTGACCACCACATCGACGAGGAGAACCATCCTCTTCACAAACAATAGCTGAGGGATGAGAACAAAACGTATGTTCTAAATCTACTTGTGAATACAAGCATATCTTTCAAGTGAATCGACCACCATCAGTTGATCAGAATGCGGCAGCGAAACAGGGCTGAAAATTTTAAACAATTTTATGAGGCTGCTCAGAACTTTAAAGAACATGCCCCTGTCGCGCTGTATCTGCAGAAGTGTAGTTGTGGTGCGGTTTAGTGCACTGACATGTGAACAAACCGCCTAAGCCGTTGCGCCTCATGTCCTCAGAGACAGTTTGTTGTCGTTGGGTTAATACAGGGTGGTCCACAACTGTGGGTGTGGGAAACAAGGATGCGTCATAATGGATAGTTTAAATGCGTACACATTTGCAACCAACGTTTCCGCGTCTTCTCTTAAAGTTAGGGATGGGGCCCTCATAGCCAGATGTATTCCATGCAAATGACTACGAAAGAGTAAGTCAGCCAAGTCAAAGTGGGTCTTATACACTCAAATATACGTATTTTCGTCGTTTGCGCAATCACTGCTGGCGTTTTAAAGCATATCACCAATAAAAATACAATAAAGGCAGAATAAAAACTATATACGATAAATAGGCGACATCCAAGAGTGTGATTGGTTGTCTACCAGACAATCAACGATTAAGCTAAGCAGTTACTTTTGAAAATGGGGGGCAGGTGTGAAGCATATGGCTAGAGCGAATAAGCAAATGAGAAACGGAACACGGGTCGATACAAAACACAGTGCAGACAAGCAACGCCCGGAAGAGAATTCGATAAAATCAATACGAGAATAAAAGGTCAATAAAAATAGGAAGCGCAGATAATTTATTACTGGTGATTGATTTTGAACAAAACGGAATAAACCGTAAGATTTCCGGTGATAATCGTGTAAGTCAAGAGACGGGAGTTTGAGAACTTTCACACAGCATACTCCGGATTAATGGCTGAGAACGCTGAATGAGTTGTGAAGGTTGCCGCTCTTTCCACTACCCACCACTAGATGATCTGGGTTGTTAGATAGATTACAGATGCTACGAATTTCGTCTTGTAAATGCGGCTTAAATGACAAATCGGTGTGTGAACTACATCTTGAGTTAATTGTGAGAGTAAGTATTCACTCGGTAGCTAATGCTCATTTGTCGTAAGCATTTGGGCCGGTGCAATGGAAAGAGAAATCGCGAGCTACATAGCGAGAAAAAAGTTAATGAGTGTTCACTGAGTAGTGTTTGAAAGCAACCATTGTCTAAAGTGACGGTGAGATGGCAAGTATGAATAATCTCAAAAACGGACCCCATTCTTGGGTACCTCACAATATCGTCCCTTAGCTAGGGTGTAACAGAGACCAGAATGAGAACGGTCCTATTTTTTCAAGTCACATAGTTCTTGCTGTAAAAAACGTGCAAAAATCGGAGAAATTACCGTGCAACCTGTATTTAAAGCCAAGAACAAGATTAGCAAGTAATATGCTAAGGACCGAATTATCCACCAGAACAAAAGAATGTGAGCACATGGTCAACCGAGAAAGTCATCTTTTAGGATACGGGATAGAAGAGCAATTGCTCACTCATTTCTCCATTCGAAATAACATCCGAAGGGCCTTTCCGCACTATGGTGACTCCACCGAGAGCCTTTGCCAAAGATTCCGTTTCTATTAGGGAGTCACTTGACCGGGTGTTGGGTAACTAAAGAATGAACGTTCAAACAGACTCACCACAGCATTACAGAGTCTCTCGAATTCAACTACATTTGGAGTTAGAATGACACACTTCTTATTCTGAACAAGTTGAGGGTTCCGAGTGATAATAGAGAGTCCATCCGCGTCAATAACCAAAGGTTTGCATTGTTCACAGCAGTAACAAAGTAACTAACAATTCACGATGTAATGCAAACGAAAAAGGGAACAAACTTCGGTGGCGTTCGGAATATTCTCGCTCAAGCCAAGTCCTGGACCCAGTAAAGCAGCATGTGCTCTATTTAACCATTTCTTCGCCTCCTCAACATTACTATCTCTTGAAAGAGAATGGGTAAAATGAACTGGAACATTACAAATCAGGATGAACAATAAGTTCTGGACTGTACATTTTGATGATTGGAGCAGCTGCACCAGCGCATATAATGTGCACTATATCCGCACCCTATTCAATGTTTGCTAACAAAAAGAAATTTACGCAACAAAGAGCGCTCATGGCCGCGAAGTAGGGGGCACCAGTATATCTGCAAAGATATATATATATATGACCCAACGAAGAGGAACATACTCCCTTGAGCCCCCAATAATTGCCAAACGGCCCATCTCACCCTTATGTTTCGCAGTAGTCAATGGAGGAACAAAGCTACGTATAAGATCTAACATGCTTCGACGTACTACACCACCGGAGGTCTGGAAAGAGAAAAAATCGAAAACAGTACATTGGGGATGTGTGTGAAAATGAACCGAAATCGTGGTCAAACAGATTGATAACCGTTAGATGAGTGAAAAATCCTGGCAAATAACAAAATGCCCAAATGCATTTGGCAGCACATGCGCAGTGAAACAAAAAAGACATGTCATAATAGTAAATGATAATTCTGACAGCCTTCAAGATGAGAAGTAAAATATTATCATCCATATCTTTGAAAAAATTAGAGGACTGATTAGTTTGTAGACGTTTCGAATCACGGAATATAAGCGGAAGCCATCAAGAAGTTATTATTTCAGGGAGGCTTTGGCACCTCATTAAACCTTTCTGAAATTAGGATCAGTAAGAGTTGGGGTCAGGGAGCGTGCGCCATACAGCCTTTTTGCGTCATCGCCGTTCTACACAGTTAGAAACACTTCAGATACTGTATAGCGTAGCATTATACACGTTAGCTGCAGATGGAAAACATATTAGCTATTGTGCCGAAATAGAAAAGGTAAGAAAAGAAAGCAAGAGAGGCACGCCGGTTGAGTCACCATTAACGGATGGACATCGTTTCGGAGAGCTAACAGTCGGCTATCGTGCCGCAAAAAAAGTTATACTATGCTTAACGAATGAGATCATGATTGGTGGGGAGGTTAAGCGGGAGGGGGATGGACAAAGGAACTCTCAACACAAGCGGCATTGGGACCGGCTCCCACCCATATCAGCAAGTATGTCCAACCAAACGTGTTCATCGCTCTTAGGACCTCAGTCAGACAGTCGGGATGCACCAACCGACGCCAACTTCGAAGTGAGGGTTTTCATCATTCATCGCTCGGCTTGCTCTTCCAATGGCACCCCCGGCGCGCAAACAAGGCACGTCGCGGGAGTCGGTGTGTTGGCATGCGCAACACGTGGCCAAGCCATCGAAGGTCGGCGCAGACAAGTGCGTGGTCAAAGTCCACGCTCGTGCTCCAAATCGAGTGACAGTTTTGGACACAGCCTCTCCAGCGGTAACTGATCGCGATATGATCGATTTGTGTCCATAGCGTGCCCGACGCTGTTGGCCGCCAAGTCACGCTTCTGCGCGTGCTGTGTCAAAAGTTTGTGCTCGCGAGAAGGAGGCGAGCATCTTCACACAGCTGTAGCAATCGCTCACCGTTATCATTATGAGAGCCTACACCACGTTGGCCGCCCAGATGAAGCTCGTCAGAGGATAATTTTCCGACTTGGACGTTTAGATCACTAGCCAACACTCCAGTATCCGTGCTACTTCTGTATCGAAGGAGATCGTGAAGTTGCTGATCAAATCATCTTTTACCGTATCAGTGCTACAGTTTGTAGGGGCGAAGGCCGCAATGATAAACAGCCACCGTTTGTTCTCGCGCGACTTCGTAGCATGGAATGAACTAGCTAATCTAACGGCGCACATCCGACTGTTGACTAGGATCCAATCGATCAGGGCAGCTTCAGCCCGGGGATTCAAAACAATGCCGACGCCAGCTTAACCGGCATTTGAAGCTGCATCATCACCAGACAGGCGCAATGAAAAGGTGCTGCCAGTGTCGCATGTGGGGGATCGCAGGGTAAGCACGGAGCTCGAATCTTGCAGGCGTGTTTCTGATAAACGGCAAATATCGATCGATAGGGTCGCTAGTGTGCAGACAAGTGCTGCCTGTTGGCCAATCTGTAGCAAAGTGCGCATGTTGAAGCGTGCCAGTCTTAGCGAGACGCGATGACTCCAAAGGGAAACGGATGAACTGATGTTGTCCGCTTGGTTGAATATAGACTTGTTGAATGTATTGGGGCGACGCCCTGCGACTGTGTGTGAGTAAAACTAGAAGACAGGCGACTACTGAAGCAAGGTGGGGGAGCGCCAAGAATTGGTAGACTGAAAATGGGGGGGGGGGTAAAAGTAAAGTTGGAGCTGGATGATAAGGATGAAAAAGCGCCAGAAGGGGGATAAGAAGACGAGAAGGCCTGGGCAGTAGCATCCAAACCCCTATCCACCATGCTCGATAAAGCAGATAGGGCGCCGTTTATTATCCTCTGCGACAGCCAGAGCATCAAGAAATTGTTAGGAGAAAGGTTTATAGTATTGCAAGGGCAGGATACTGTCAGGTTGCCCAGGCCTAGACAGGAGAACGATTGGGGTTCTCAACCAAAGCCTTTGGTTCAAAAAGCTTACCGCAAGCTAGCTGCTTTGGCGATGGGCTACAAAGAGTCCGTTTTAAGGAATAAGGTGCCACCCTCATTCCAACCTCCAACCTGGAGGACCAGGAGGCTGTTTGTCTGACCTCTAACCATTGATCAATTTGATGAGTGGCTCTGAAGGTGTAAAAAAGCACCACCCAGCATAGCTCAATGGCTCGCTGAGGTACACATACCATCACGCCACGTTAAGATCCAATCCCGTCGCGATGGACTTCAGATACTATGTTGTAATATAACGATAGAAGCGGATAAACTGCAGCTTTCCGCTTAGGGCATCAGCAGTACGCCGATACGCTGTACCGACGCTTCGCTGCTGCGCAACCACCGCTGGTCGCACGTGAGCTAAGGATATTGCGAGGGTCGCCCTGCCCCTACGCAGGCTCGAACCCGCGCCGCAAGGTCACGAGACAAGCTCGTTAGCTATAGGTTACGGGCCGGCGGTTTTCCGCTTGGTTGAACATCGAACTTTCCACAAGGCAGGAGTGACGCTCTGCGATTACGCGTTGGTAGCAACTAGAGAAGAATCCCCTATCAAAATTAATGGAGGAGAACTGAGAATTGGGGGAGGCGCTAAAAAGGAGGAAGAGTGGAATTGGTACGGAAGGATATGTATGAAAAAGTGAAGAAGAAAAACGAGGAAGCCCGAGCAGCATCACTCTCACGCACATCAACCTCGCTCGAGGCAACAGGTAGGGCGTTGTTGATCATCTTCTGTGACGGTTGGAGGATTAGGACACTGCATCCCTAGGGCATGCCGCAGTAGCTAGTGACAAGTAGTACTCAAAGATTGATTATCAGTTTTTGGAGCAACCGCTATGTGTCTTAGAAGAGTCTGTTGATTCTTGTAGATGAAAACAAGCGCAAGAAGCTCAAATAACTTACACACATATTTGCATTAATACGGACAGAGCAGATGACGACGAAGTCTATAAGTTATGTACATTAACAGTTCGTGATTAAAAAAGGTGGTGTTAACAAATGAATAACTCAGAGTCAAATCAGTTCCAACAGTGAAAGTGCGGTGATGAAAGAACGATAGGGAAGGATAAACAGAAGTCAAAAATGGATTGCTGAAAGGGATTAGATTTTGAAGAACAGAGTGTCACTGTCACAAGTGTGTCACTGATTTCAGATGGTGCGGCTTAGCAAAGCGTCTTTAACTACTGTTGCAGTCGGTCACTAGTCGTTGCAACTCATCCATTTTACTGTGTAATCGGTTGCGCAGCCTGAGACATTAATGAACGAAGCGAGAGGTTCGGAAACTCCATGATTAGCGAGTTGCAGATATGTAGAAAACATGAGTATTTAAATGGGATTAGTACATGCTCGAACAACGGTTAGGTGTGATAGTCAGCGACCAGTGGGCAACAGATTTACTAACTCTGGTCAAATAAAACGTGTTTTCCAATGAGCAGTGTCCACATCATTGATCCACACATCAACGATTGCAACAATGCAGCGTCGCACGATCTCTGAATGATACATTAATATCCATCCTTTTTTATAAATGAGTAGAGATCATAGAAGACACGAACACAAACTCGGTGTACGCAGCAACCCATCTGACGTACTGAATATTGGGTATGTGGAGGCAAATGCGTAAATCGAACAACAAACTGCAGAGGTCGATAAATGATAAAGAATTTAGGTTACAAGCACTGTAACGTAACAAAACATAAGAACAGGAGACGAGGCGTTGGACAGTGTAGGTGTGGATCAGACACCGAGAGATATATAAGCCGCGTGATCGGAATTGAAAAACGCCAGATACAACACCACTATAAGCATTTGACAAATGTTCATTTGTTCTCCAAACTTGGCTGTTTTTTCGCAAACGTTTCACCACCATGCGAGGTGGCATCCTCAGTGCAACCTGGCATGGTGGTGAAACGTTTGCGACAAAGCCAAACCCGGGGAACAAATCAACAATTGCTTCATCGATACGAGCTACCAGCACTGGTAGCGGTCACAACTAACATACTAATGGTCCCGGGTTCAACGTCCGATAATTCAAGCTGATGACATGTAATAACATCGAAACGCGTCATAGTAGTGCAGTATTTTCGGGTGGGCAGCACACAGTTTCCATTTGCATCAGCTACGGTCTTCGTGATAAAAAGGCCAAGGTTCACTACGATGGGAATCGCAGCCAACATTGAGATTGCACGTCGAAATAAATTCACAAAACGGGTATTTCAAAATGACCCTCAACATCGTTCATTAAACCGTTGTGCCAAGCGTTGCCCGTCGTGACACGGTGGCTTACGGGTAGCGGTTACAACAAACATCCCAATGGTCCAGAGTTCAACGCCGGATAATTCTGTCTGATAAAAAGGAATTAAAATCGAAACCCGTCATAGCAGTGCAGTGTTTCGGGTGGGCAACACCCAAATTCTATTTGCATCAGCTACGGTCCTCGTGATCGAAAGACCAAGATTCACCACAATGGGGATCGCAGTCAACATTGAGATTGCGCGTCGCCACCCATCCACACAACGTGTACTTCAAAATGACCCTCAACATCCTTCAGTAAACCGCTGTGCCAAGCGTTGCCCGTCGTGACCTAGTGGCTTACCGGTAGCGGTCACAACTAAAATCCCAATGGTCCCGGGTTCCATGCATGCCAACTATATCTGATGAAATGCAATGACATCGAAATGCGTCATAGTAGTGCAGTGTTTTCTGGCGCCCAACACCCAATTTCCATTTGCATCAGCTACGGTCCCCGTGATCAAAAGACCAAGATTCACCACAATGGGGATCGCAGTCAACATTAAGATTGTGCCTCTCCATCCATATACATAACGTGTACATCAAAATGACCCTCAACATCGTTCATTAAACCGTTGTGCCAAGCGTTGCCCGTCGTGACCCAGTGGCTTACGGGTAGCGGCCACAACTAATACCGCAATGGTCGCAAGTTACATGACTGCTAACTGGATCTGAGGAGATGTAATAACATTGAAACGTGCCATAGTAGTGAAGCGTTGAAGGCGGGAAACACCCGATTACTATCTGCATCAGCTACGGACCCCGTGAGCAAAACATCAAGGATAAATTCAATGAGAATCGCAGTCAACATTGAGATTGCACTTCGCAATCCAAACACACAACATGTACTTCAAAATGATCCTCAACATCATTCATCAAACCCTTGTGCCAAGAGTTGCCCGTCGTGACCCGTTGGCTTATGGGTAGCAATGACAACCAACATGTCAACGGTCCCGAGTTCCATGGCAGCTAACTCGATCTGAGGAGATGCAGTAACATCGAAATGCGTCATAGTAGTGTAGGGTTTTCTGGCAGCAAACACTCAATTCCTATTTGCATCAGGTACGGTCCTTGTGATCGAGAGACGATGATACTATTCAATGGGAATCGCGGTCCACATTGAGATTGCACGTCGCAATCCATACACACAATCTGTACTTCAAAATAACCCTCAACATCGTTCATTAAGCCGTTGTGCCAAGCGTTGCCCGTCGTGACCGGTAGCTTTCGGGTAGCGGTCACAGTTAACATCCCAAGGTCCCGGGTTCCATGCCTGCTAACTTCAGCTGATGACAAGTAATAACATCGAAACGTGTCAAAGTAGTGAAGCATTCCCGGGAGAGAAACACCCAATTTCCATTTGCATCAGCTACGAACCTCGTGATCAAAAGAAAGAGGATCAATTCAATAGGAATCGCGGTCCACCTTGAGACTGACCGTTTATATCCGCTCACACAACATATACTTCAAAACGACCCTCAATATCGTTCATTAAACCGTTGTGCAAATCGTTGCCAGTCGTGACTCGGTGGTACACGGGTATCAATGACAACCAACATGTCAACGGTCCCGAGTTCCATGGCAGCTAACTCGGTCTGAGGAGATATACTAGATTCGAAAGGCGTCATAATAGTGTAGGGTTTTCAGGCGGAAAACACTCAATTCCTATTCGCACCAGCTACGGTCCTCGTGATAAAAAGAAAAAGGATCAGTCCACTGGGAATCGCGGCAAACATTGAGATTGCGCGTCGCAATCCATCCACACAATCTGTACTTCAAAATGACCCCGACATCCTTTGGTAAACCGTTGTGCCAAGCGATGCCCGTCGTGACCCGATGGCTTTCGGGTAGCGGTCACAACTAACCTCCCAATGGTCCTGAGTTCCATGCGTGCCAACTATATCTGTTGAAATGCAATAACGTCGAAACGCGTCACAGTAATGCAGTGTTTTCGGGTGGGCAGCACACTTTCCATTTGCATCAGCTACGATCTTCGTGATAAAAAGGCCAAGGTTCACTACGATGGGAATCGCAGCCAACATTGAGATTGCACGTCGCAATCCAATCACAAAACGTGTACCTCAAAATGGCCCTCAACATCATTAATTAAACGGTTGTGAAAACAATGCCCGTCGTGGCCCGGTGGCTTACAGGTAGCGGTCGCAGCTAACGCCAAAATGGTCTCAGGTTCCATGCCTGCTAGCTCTAGTTCATCATCATCAACAGCAGTACATCAGCCATTTGAACTGATGCTTCGCTGCCATACAACCATGAGGACCTATGAAATACATAATAAGAAGAGGGAGAGAAAGGGGACTTACCTGAAAACCTTAATGCCCTAAACAAACATTCAGGGTCAAGGTGCCTACACCTTGTGTAGACAACATACCGTCACAAACAGCTGGCTATCGTGCAAAGATAAGGCGGCATCGGCGAGACAGCTTCCTTGCGGCTTTCACTGCCACGCGTCATAATCAGCCATTACCCCGCAGATAACTCAGCACCAAACACACTTTAAACAGGCAATCCGATTAGATGGCAGCAGACGCGCCACTGGTGTCGGTTGCGAGCCATGTCCTGTAAAGTCTCGAGCCAAGCACAAGGTGAGTCACGTGGACTCCAACCGGAAGACGAGACGGACCAACGGCACCCAGTTTGGTCGTCAGTGACTTCATTTCCCGCTGCCAAGTCAACTTCTGTCCACCTCGAGCCTTGCGCCATCCTACACCTGGTAGACTGAACAAGGCCCTTCTAGGTAAGCGGTGACCAGGCATGCGTAGCACGTGCCCGAGCCAACGCAACTTATTCAGTGCTATCTGTTGTTCTAGGGAGCTAGCATGATTATCACCACCTAGTACTCGCCTACGCACATCATCGTTGCGGATACGCTGGTGCCATCCGACACCAGCAATGCTTCGCAAACAACGATGATCAAAGACCTGAAGGCGCCTCAGATCTTCAGACCGAAGCGGCCAAGTTTCATTACCATAGAGCAGAACGGCCCTCACTGTGGCCTTGTATACACGGCCTTTCAGATGGAGGGAAACTCCCTTCTGTCGCCAAAGATGACGCAGGTTCAAGAAGGCAGCTCTGGCCTTTGCAATGCGTGAGCTCACGTCAGTTTCTATGCGCCCATCATTGCTGATGCAGCTGCCAAGATAAGTGAATTGATCAACCACCTCGAGTTCCTCGTTAGCAAACGTCAAGGGGTCATCAAGTGGCTGGTGGTCCTGCAGCAACACTTTGCACTTTGAAGGTGCGAAGTGCATACCAAATAATGGGACCACTCTGGATAGGCTATTCAGGGTTGATTGTGCCGCCTCAACATTGTCGAAAAGCAAGACGATATCGTCCGCATAATCTAGATCAACTAACCGTTCACCAGGCAGCACTTCAACGCCTACATCGTGAGATTCCGCAAGGGAACACTCCATGATAGAATCCACGACGAAATTGAACAAAAGCGGGGAAATCGGGCAACCCTGTCGAACGCCACTTGTAGTCGAAAAGCTATCCGATAGGACACCATAGACCCTGACGCGGCCTGTAGTGTTCGAGTATAGAGCACGAAGGATGTTCACATATTTCGTGGGAACACCTTTTCGCGCAAGTAATTCGAACAGAATCGATCCATCGACCGAATCGAACGCACTCTTGAAATCGAGGAACACAGCTATTGTCGGTCTGCGGTATGCGTGGCGCTGCTCTAGCACCTGTCGCAAAGTGAATATATGGTCTATACAGCCACGTCCTGGGCGAAAACCGGCCTGCTCTTCCCTAATCCGAGATTCCCGTTCTGCAGTGAGGCGACGAACGATAATCGAGGCCAGTAATTTTGTCACAACTGGCGTTAGGCTAATACCCCTGTGGTTCGCACAGTCTGTGCGACTGCCCTTTTTGTATATTGCCACTATAATGGATTCGTTCCAATTAGCCGGCACATTCTCTTCGTTCCAGATACGTTCGAATAGGGAGGTCAGTGCCCTGCAGAGGACCTCACCTCCATCCTTAAATAGTGCAGGTGGGAGGGAATCCGGGCCAGCGGCACGAAAACAATTGAGGGCTGTGATCGCGTTTCGGACCTCGGCCTCCGACGGAGGCTCTAAACTAACCGTCCATGGCACGTCCTGCATCACTTGAGTAGGAAGAGGTCCGGGAGCATGGCGCCAGCTGAACTGATCTTCAAGGTGTTCAGCCCAACGAGCCATACGGCGCTCCTTATTGTGTATCAGCGCAACCGCGCTGTCTCTGATTGTCTCACTGACGCCTGGTTTTCTGGGACCAGTGGTGCGGATTAGCTGGAGGAGCTTGCGGTAATTGCCTACTGCTCCTGCCTCCTCCATTTCTTGAGCCCGACTAGTCCACCAGGCTTCCTTGTCAGCACGTAGGCTTCGCTTTAGTTCACGCCTAATAGCCCGTCTGGTCACATTGTGTTCAGAACCAGCCGGGAGGTGTCTTCTAGCTTCCAAAAGGTTCACGGACCTCTCGGATATCCAGTGACTGGTGCGGTGACGACTGATAGTGCCACAAGCAGATGCTCCTGCGTCGTGCATGGCGGCCGAGATCCTATTCCACTGAAGTTCAGTGTCATTAGGACAAGACAGCGAGAGTTCGCTATGCAGTGCTTCTTGATAGGCTTGCCTGACAGAGGGCTGGGACAATTTCTCCGTTGCCAATCGGAGGGGACGCTTTGTGCGCCTCCGGTAAAGTTCATGGAGAAACGACAGCGTACCAAGGCATGGTCAGAGTCGAAACAGGTACTCCAGTACGAGCGGCAATCCAGAATGGAACCGCGCCACCTGTAACTTATGGCTATGTGGTCAATTTGGGTCCATCGCTGGCCAGCTACAGGTGGACGCCAAGTGGCACTTCGGCGCCCACTGTGTCTAAAAGCAGTGCTACTAAGAAACAACTGGTGCTCCGCACACAGTTGCAGCAGACGCTCACCGTTGTCAGTCCGTTCGGAATTAAGTCCATAATTACCACCCAGCTGAGTTTCTGAAGAGCTCAGACGCCCTACTTGTGCGTTCATATCCCCTGTAAGTACTATAATATCTGAACTACTAGCACTGCGTAGTAGCCCGTTCAGTTCGTGATAGAAAGTGTCCTTGACTGCATTAGAACTGCAGTCGGTGGGAGCATAAACGGAAATCACAAACAAACAGCGTTTTTTACTACTTCGTGAATCAACCTTAGCTGATGTCGTCAAACGGGCTGCACATAAACGGCTGTTCACCGGAATCCAATCAACCAACGATGACTCAGCCTTGGAGCTGAGAATGATACCTACACCAGCTTGACCGGTGAGTGCCGCATCGGCGTCTCCGGATGCGTGCAACCAATAACGAGAGGATAAGCCGGGTGCAGTCAATTCAATAACCCCGTTAGGGTCATTAATCCTAGTTTCGGACACACAACACACATCAACACCCAGTGTGTCCAAGGTGCGTGCGAGTGCAGCCTGCTGACCTGTTTGTCTTAGAGTGCGGACGTTGAATGTCGCCATGGAAACGGGACAGCGTGGCCTTATAAGGGACTTTTGCCTATAGGCGTCCGATAGGTGCTGGAGGATGGTGGCTGCAGATGGTTCTACTCCAGTAGCACTTCGGTTGCTGTCAATTAAGCTGGGAATTATAGAAGGAAGGTTAGTAATGGGGGCCGGGATGGGAGTAAGAGAAGGAGGTGGAAAAGAAAGAAGGGAGGCGCCAGCAGTAGCATGTTTTCGCTTATCCGCCCTGCTGTATGCAGCAGATAAGGCGACCCTTGATAATCTGCGCGACGGCCGATGCAGGATGGAGTTTATGTTTGAAGAAAATGTCATGGTTGTATGTGGGCTGAGATACTGCCAGGGCGCCCAGACCTAGACAGGAGGACGATTAGGGTCCTCATCCAAAGCCTTTGGCTCAAAAGCCTGTCCGCAAGGCTGATGAGATGTAATGACATCAAAACAGGTCATAGTAGTGCAGTGTTTTCCGGCGGCCAACACCCAATTGCTATTTGCATCAGCTGCGGTCCTAGTGATCAGAAGACCAAGGATCAATTCAATGGGAATCGCGGTAGACATTGAGATTGCGCGTCGCAATCCATCTATACAATGTGTAATACAAAATGACCCTCAACATCGCTCATTAAACCTTTGTGCCAAGCATGTTGAATTTACCGTCGAGATGGTCAATGGACTATTCTGTGGGTTGAACCCTGACTCCGCACCAGGCCCTTTTGGACTACACCCAATATTCCTCAAGATGTTAGCGGAGTACATCGCCGACCCCAAGTCCGAATTTTTCCGAGTCTTACTTGCAGAGCGCCGCTTACCTAGTACTTGAAAAGTAAGAATAGTGATGTCTAAATACAAAGGTGGTGACCGGCAGGTTCCTGTGAACTACCGACCGATATGTTGGACGTCCGTTGTCTGCAAAATCATGTAGAGAATACCCAAGCGGGCTCTCGACGCTCACTGGGAAGGCTTATGCGCAATCTCTCCCTCACAGCACGGATTCCGCAGAGAGCGATCCTGCTTCCTTAACCTGCTTCCTGCCAGAGAAACATGGGTTGAAACAACAGATGAGAAAAAAAACACCTTGATGTCGTCTTTACTGACTTCAGCAAGGCATTTGACAAAGTGCCACATAAACGGCTTCTGCTCAAAGTTCAGGGAGTTGGTATCACAGGAAACCTTGTCCTGGACTTCAGACTTCCTGGAAACACGAACCATTCAAATGAAGATAAAGCAGACACTCTGTCCCTGTGCTTATGAGCAGTGGGGTGCCCCAAGGCTCCGTCCTTGGAGCAGAGCTCTTTAAAGTGTACATCAACGATCTTCCAGCGACATTTAAAACCGACTGTCTAGTCGACGCTTATGATCTCAAACTGTGGTCTGAAATAACTTTCTCCGAGGATGCCGACAGACTCCAAGCTTCGCTTGACTAGCTGCGTAACTGGTCCGTTGAGTGGAGACTACCGATAAATCGTGACAAATGTGCCGTCCTTGCGATTGGTGGCCCCGATCCTTTCGGTGCGTATCATATCGGAGGATATCTCCTCAAGTCTGTCACACATGAGAAGGACCTGGAAGTTATCGTCTCGCACGACCAGAGGACATCAGTTAACACGCAGAAGGTCGCGGCAGCCAACAGAATGTTCTAGGCTTTGCGAAGATCGCTCTGTAAAATTACGCCGGAGTTCTTTAGAACGCTGTTCGCTTCGCATGTCCGTCCGATCCTAGAACCGGGAACGTGCCCCACAACGGCATGTGAGTACTACGCGGTAACTTGATTTTTTGGCGTGCCATACTGATCGAGACGTTTAGGTGAAATAACATGAAAAACAGTGTTTGAATAAACACTTGAAACGAAATTTGACTATTGTCAAATTACCTCTGATCCAAGATATCTTGGATCGACTAAAGTGGTACTGGCCAAAGCGTCTCCCTGACGCTCACTGGTAATTTTGCGGTTGTTTCCTTTTTTAATCCCGTTTTACACCCTGTTTAGCCTTTTTATTGTGGTCGTTTTACGGTTGTATACATGTGTTTAAATTCTGCTGTTTTCCACTTCAACATGGTAGTCTCGCGAAAAACCGAGGCGGATGAACCCCTTGCGTCCTCGTTTGATGAGGCAAATGCAGCTTAAAGCAATTCTGCCTGTTTATGGCCAGTTACGGATTCATCTGGTGGTATGCGGTGTGATGTTTGCTCTCGTTGGTATCACAAAAGTTGTACCGGCCTCCGAGCGAATCAGTACAATATGCTATCATCCAGTGAAAACCTTCTGTTTAAATGTGCTGATTGTTGTGCTCAGAGAGCGAAGCACCCGGCTTTCACCTGTGCTGAATTCAAAGCACTAGCATCCAGATTCACAGTGGTTGAGAAGGCATTAACCGAGCTTGCCTCTCCTGCGTCGCTCAACTCTAAAGTGGATTTGATTATGAAATCCCTGAATATTGCGGATGTGGACGCTGTAACGGACTGTCCTTCTGCTGACAATCCAACCGTTGACGAGGCGCTCATCCTACCGGACGCTCCAGTTCACGTGGATATAACTGACACAGATGACTCGGACGGCATTGTTGACCCGCACCAAATGGAAGGCAAGTCACGGGCTCCCGGGCCATTGAAGAATAAGCGTAAGACGGCAAGGAAAGCGCGCAAACCCTCCGCCCCCAAACCGGAAGGTGATAAAATGCTCAAGAAACAAGAGACTGAGTTGGAAACACCATCTGGTGTTGCAATTCCCTCCGTGAGACAAGAGGTGCCATCGCCTTTGGTCCCACCGATTCCTATCAAACAACCATGTGGCGTGGATGGTAGAGCATGTGGTGTAAATACACCTCGTCGAGGCGATACTTACACAGATCGCAGTGTGATTTTCAGAAACGTCACTGAATTCACTGCCGCTCTTCACACCGAGCGCATGCTTGATGATCTTCGTTGGCTTAAAGTTTGCGTGGCTAGGCTTTTACCACCAGGTTTCCCTGGAGTTACTGCCAGGAAGCTCATCAGATTGGGGAACGTTCTGGTTGGTCAACCAAATCCTCGACCCCGTCTGCTTAGGGTGGTCCTCTCCATCCCAGAAGAGCGCAGGGCCTTATTGAGATTTGCCTTCAAGCTCAAAGATACCAACGATAGTGTGCAACCAGACCTTCCGTTAGCGGATAGGTTAAAATTAAAGGAAGCCATCAGAAATCTAAAAGCCCGGCGTGCAGTTGGCGAGCAAGGTCTCCGATTGGTGGGTTTTCAGGTGGTCAGCCGGCGGTCCTTTTCCGACCTGCCAGAACCTATACTACTTGCGCACGACCCAGGGCTGATCGTGCCGAAGCCCTCCAAGTAGTACTTAGTAAAGTGCGTAGCCTGAAGAACAAGATGTGAGAGGTGGGTCTGCTCGTAGACAAATCTCGTCCAGATATACTTGCTTTCACTGAAACGTGGCTGCCTGAGGAAATCACAGATGGCGAAGTATATCTGCCTGGATACGTATTGTTCCGCGCTGACCACTCCACCGGCCGTCAAGGGGGTGGTGTAGCTCTTTATGTGAGTTATCACATCGACGTATTTAGGGCCAACGTTTTGCAGTCTCTCGACAAATCTGTTGAGGCTCTAGCAGTCTTGATTTGCGCTTCATCGGTTCAGGTTACGGTCGTGTTAGTGTATAGAAGCCCTATGAGCACCTCCAATGGAATCATGGAGTTTATACGCACTCACTCTGCGAACAAGTGTCTGGTGCTGGGAAACTTCAACCTCCCAGAGGTTTGTTGGGATGATCTTTCTTGCAGTTCGGCTCTGAAATCGTTCGGTACACAACTGCTGGACTTGACGCTGCAGGTACCACTAAACCAGTCCGTGAACCTCCCCACTAGGTACATGAGGTAAATGACATTAAATACGACTCGCCTCTTGGCGCTAGCGATCACGTTTGCTTGTCTTTCCAGTGTGCTCTTATCAGGCCTTGCCAAGCTAGTACCAGTTGGTATCCGAACATTTGAGCCGCGGATTTCCAAGCGACGCGGGATAAAGCTAGGTCATCGCCTTGTGTGATATCTGAGACCGATACTGTTCATATAGCCTGGGAAAAACTTAAGGCTCACTTCGTCGACATTTCTGCACCTCACATCCCACTGGTAAAAAGAAGTGAATCGAGAGCGCAGCCTCCGTGGATATATTCCGCGGGGAAGGGCCTGCTAAAGAAGCGGTATAGATCCTGGCGAGCATACCGAACAGCTCCGTCGAACAGCACATTTGACAAGTATCGGTTGGTTCGAAATGAGTGCAAGCTACATCTTAGGTTGACCCGGATTCAGTATGAAAAGAACTTACCTGATACTGCCACGAAAAATCCCAAGAAATTCTTCGCTTACGTTAAACGACGCTGTGGTGCAAACTCGCCTATACCCCCATTGCTTCGTGGAGATGGGACCCATGCCTATAGCGACTATGACAAGGCATGCGTGCTTGGTAAGCAGTACTCAAGCGTCTTTGTCCGCGAAACAAATACGCCATGCAGAGTTAGCTTCAAGAGTCTGAGGACTGTTGTCTTGATGAAATGCTTGTAACTGAGTCCGAAGTTCTCCGGTTGCTAAGAGAGGTAAACCCAACTAAGGCTTCCGGGCCAGATTCTGTTCATCCAAAATTGCTGCACGAATTGGCAGTGGAACTCAGTGGACTTCTGACTTGTGTGTTTCAGAAGTCATTCAACAGCTGTATCCTGCCTACTGACTGGAAAGAGGCTACTGTCTGCCCGATTTTCAAGTGCGGTGACAAAGACCTACCGGCTAATTACAGGCCTGTCAGCTTGACTAGAGTGGTCGTTAAGTCAGTTGAAAAATTAGTACGAGTTACAGTGGATAGCCATTTCAATAGGTTTAACCTGTTTTGCGTCGAGCAACATGGTTTTCGCAAAGGATTTTCGTGTCAGACGAACTTGCTGGTAGCTCGCGAGTGCTGGGCTGAAGTCGTAGACAGTGGACATGCGGTGGATGTGGTGTTCATTGACTTCGCCAAGGCCTTTGACACTGTCCCCCATTCGCGACTCTCACTGAAGCTGAGGTCGTATGGAATAGCTGGTCACGCTCTCCAGTGGGTGTCAGCTTTACTGGATGGACGGGAACAGAGTATTCGTTTGGGAAGCAGTCTTTCGTTTCGACAAGCTGTACGTAGCGGCGTTCCGTAAGGCTCTGTCCTAGGTCCGCTGCTTTTTTCTGTCTACGTGAATGACATGCCGGACGGAGCGTCGTATCTGTAGAATGAGTTCGAAGCGTTCGGTGTAGCTGGAAGAGTTGATCAACAGGCGATTAGCACACAAGCGCGATGGACAACTGGCAAGTCAATCACACGACGAAGCGAACGAGGAAGAACGCGTACAGTTGGAACAGGCAGCGTGTGTATTGCGTCCAGAAGCGTTAACAGCGGTACAACCAATAAGGAAAACAAAAAGGGGCGGGAAAATGCGGATCGTTAAGAAGGCGGTTCGTATTCAGTCACTTCGCACTCATTCACACAGTTCGTGTCAGTTACATGCGAGAAGTTGACCATTGTGAGATCTGTGAATAAAAAGAGAAAGAAAAACACGGGTGAAAACCAGGTCAAAAAGCGTCCTTGACTTGAAGATTTACACTACACTGCTCTCCCCTATCTGAAAGGACACTGTCCTCAGTGTTCGTAACATCACTAGCTGGTCCTCCCTCAGGAGGAACCTCCACCTCCATCTCCGGTAATGGAATGTTGTCGGGGAAGGTATGGGTGTAAGATAGGTATGTCCGCGACTATTATGATAAGGTTTCAACTGATTGTAGCGTACCGTTAAAACATCTGCCTGTGGCTTCATAGGGTCTCAAAGAACGAACCCATTACCGGGTCTACGGTGCACAATGACGTATGGCCCATGCCATGAATGATGGAATTTTGGGTGCGTGCCAGGTGTTGGCTTTGGTCGATGAAGGAGGACATAGTCGCCGACTGTATAAACAGGTCCCTGGGCCCCGCGATCGTAAAGCGTTTTCTGTTGCTATTGTGAAGATAGGATATTTTGTCGTGCTTGTTGGAACGCACTGCATAGTCGCTGCCTAAATTGTCGGATGTACTCGTCATGGTTGAGCGCCCCTGCCGGCACCAGTGGGAAAATGATATGGACCGGTAAACGCAACTCATGACTCAGTTGCAGTAAGGCTGGAGAGAAACCTGTAGAAGTGTGCAGCGACGCACGATACGCCAAAAGACACTTCGGCAGGCACTCATCCCACTCCCCGTCGTAGTCCCGCTCAACGAACACACGTAACATGCTCTTAAGGGTCCTGTTCGTTCTCCCAACCAACCCGTTACCTTGCGGGTGGTATGCAGTTGTCCTTGTCTTTACTATCCCAAGTAGCTTGCAAATTTCCTTTAAAACAGTTTTCAAACGATGAGCCTTGGTCTGAGTGGATAAAATGTGGCGCTCCGTAACGACAAATCCAATCGTTTACCACTGCAGAGGCGACCGAACGAGCATCCTGTTGTTTTATGGGTACGGCTTCGCACCATTTAGTAAAATAATCCACCATTACCAGTATAAACCGGTTCTCTTTCCTCGTGGTCATCAGAGGTCCCACGATATCAACAGCTACACGATGATTCGCGCCTTCAATAGGCATTGGACACAACGGAGCTTTGGGTGATTTATTAGGCACTTTACTGTGCTGACACATATCACACTGCTGACAGAAAACAGTAACATCGTTGTGTATAAGCGGCCACCAAAACCGACGACGAACGGCTGCCTCGGTCTTGCGTTGGCCACCGTGACCGCTTTCGACATGTACTTGTGCAACAATTTCGTGTAATTGGGCCGAGGGACAACGATTCTCAGGAGGCCATCTTGATCAGGACGCACGTACAGCACTTTGTCGATGAATACCGGAGCGATAGTACGGCTCCTATGGCTGTTTCACTCGCATCGGTGTCCAGTATGAACGGTCCGGCATTATCTGAGGCATCAGGAAATGCTAGTATAGGTGGAGATGACAAAGCATTTCTCAACGTCTCGAACGCAGCTACACACTCACTGGTCCAGACGAATGGGCGACCTTGTTCTGTGAGACGATGTAAGGGGGCCGCAATCGCAGCGAAGTTCTTAACGAACTTTCCATAGTAGGATGCGAGTCCCATGAAGCTCCGAACCTCGTTCGCGTTGCAAGGGGTTGGCCAGTTGAGTATGCGTCCGATCTTTTCTTTCTCAACTTCGCACCCTCTATCGGATATTATGTGGCCAAGGAAAGAGACCTGTTTTCGAAGGAATCTGCATTTTTTTGTTTTTAGTGTTAAACCGGCGTCGCGTAACCTGCTTACCACTTCTGCGAGCCGACCATTGTGCTCTTCTGATCTGCCGTGGACAATGATGTCATCAAGATAAATCAAGCAGCAATGTGGAACCAGCTGCCCTAACACTTTTTGCATTAATCGCCGAAATGTGGTTGGTGCATTAGTGAGACCGAACGGCATAGTTTCAAACTCGTACAATCCGGATGGAACTGCGAACGCTGTCTTTGGTTTGTCAGAAGGATACACTTCCACTTGCTAGTACCCAGATGCCAGATCAAGCGTTGAGAAACATCGGGCTCCAGCAACTGCTTCAAGGGTGGAATCAATCCTTGGGAGAGGGAAGGAGTCCCGTTGAGTGATTGCATACAGTTTGCGGTAATCTACACATAACCTCAATCCTCCGTCTTTCTTTTTAACGAGTACTATATGGGACGACCAAGGGGAAGAAGGTGGTCGGATAATCTTTTTGAGTAGCATGTCCTTTATCATTTCGTCTAATTGCGGCTGATAATGGATGGGCACAGGTCTACACTGTTGTCGTACCGGATGATGGCCCATTGTATCAATTCGGTGTTGCAGTATGGCAGTCCTCCCAGGATGGTCACGATTAACATCGAACATATCAGAAAATTGGTGTAAAAGTTGGCCGAGGGTTTCCTTGCTTTCAGACCCAGCCTGGACGTCCTCCAACAGTGTAGCCGACCAATGGCTATCCGAAGGTCCGGAGCCCTCTACTGTTACCTGGAGAAGGTGTGCGGACGGAACACTGCTATTTTGGAAACTAACAGAAAGCGTTTTAACATCTATTACAGCACCATGAGTCTCGAGAAAGTTAATGCCCAGTATTGCGTCCCAGGTGATAGGAGCCACAATAAAATCACACATTACGCTGAGCGATCTAACGTCAACCCGTCGCCGGGAACTGCCGTGAGTTGGGATCCTTGAACCGTTAGCTGTCGTCAGCTGGGTAGTGTGTGAACCTGGCGCTACTCTAGATGCACAACCGAAAAAGTTTGTTCGTAGAACGCAGCATGTGGCACCTGTATCAATAAGTAGCTGGGCTTGGTGGTCGTCTATCAGACCGGGCATTGTAAAAGGGGACATAGAGACTTTCTACATAGATAAACATACCGGTAACACGGAGACTGAAGGAGACTCACCGTTGCTTTTTCGTGGCTTCAGGGGCGGGTTTTGACCGCATCGCTGGGCTCTGGTACCAAACCTTCGACTGTAAGGGCAGTTCTGACGATCACGTGAGTCCTTCTGTTAGTGACTTCCAGGATAGCATGTGTTGCATGAACTGACTGGGCGACAGGGGTGGGTTCGACCAAGGAAGTTCGTCGTAGATCTGAATGTAATTGTTCAGCACCTTCACAGCTGACTGCGATGTCTACTGCCTCTTCCAACGATCGCGGCGGCTTGCGACTGAATTTCGATAGTAGTGTATGGTTGCTCACACCGACACGGAAACGGCGCAGTACCTCTTGCTCAACTTGAAGTTGAGCGGCCAAATCTAGGAGGACGTTGAGGTATGCTCCAGCGTCCTCCGAAGGAAGCTGACACCTAACGTAAAACGACCGCAAGTATGTGGCGGTGAACGTTTTTGTGGAATATAGTGTTCGAAGGCGCGACCAAATGGCTTCCGGGGGTGCGTCCGACGGTAAACGGCAGGCCAACAGTTGCCGGGTGGCCTGGTCACCAAGAAAGCTCATGATGTATTGCTTTTGAACCCGCGGCGAAATGTCCACCAGGTAGTTGCGCATACGGTCTTCCCAAAGATTCAGATTCAGATGGACTGGAACGATAGGAAAATCCCTTGAGTGTTCCTTCTTGAGAAAATCGTTGAGCCAGGAAATGATAAGGTGCTAGTTCTTGATAGATCTAAAACGAAACACCCGAAACACACCCTGATCACCCAATTATTGCCCCCGTTCCCTGCACTAGCAGTCCGCGCTGTGTAGGTTACGTGAAGTAAGAAAGAAGTAGAAAGTAAATGGAATACAAAGGAGAATGAAAGTCATTTAAATGAAGGATAACACCAAAGAGTGAAGAGAATGACAGAATAAGAACTAAAAGTTTGAAGATGGATATGGTCAGGAGAAGGGAAAGGTTTCGTGTTGCCACCCAAGAGCGTCTAACTGACGCTCGAAACCCTTAACCGTAGGTTCATTGACTACACCTTCTGGAAGCGAGTTCCAGCGCTCGATAACTCTACGCGATAACCGAGTTTCCGCCCTGATCCGGTCAGAACGCGGCTTGTGTAGCTTCATGGGATGACCGCGAAGACAAGGCAACCTAGCCGGGCTAAATAGCCAGCTCCAGTCCGGTCCAACCTTCCCTGTTAAAATGCGGTAAGTAAGGATTAGGTCTCCTCGAAGCCGTCGGTAGTGCATTGAATACATACCCAAGCTAATTAGACGCTCGGGGTACGATTGCCACCGTAACCCCTCGACCAATTTGGTACCTACTCTCAAAACCCTCTCAAGCTCCATTTTGTCCCGAACAAGGCACGGCGGGCAAGCCTGGACGCAGTATTCCAGATGGGGCCGGACGAAAGCTGAGAACAGCTTCACAAATATGTCGGTAGTTAAGACCCCGAAAGAACGGCGTATTAACCACAACATACTGGAACCCCTACTAGCGGCCTTCTTCCAGTTGTCACCAGAATGTAAAGACGAGGAATGAACGACACCTAGGTCTACCTGGTTGGAGACAAGGGGGAGTTCGCCCCCACCGAGTACGTAGCTCGAAGGCGGGAAAGTTGCTCCTATACGAAGGACGGAACACTTAGCCTGATTAATGGGCAGTAGCCACAAAGTAGACCAGTCCCAGAGTCTGTGCAGTGCATGCTGTATGGCCTCAAACCCCACGAACATTTACAACACTCCATAGCCTAAGGTCATCAGGAAACAATAGGGATGATACCCCAAGCTCTCCAGGGAGATCGTTTAGGTAGATGGAGAACAGCATCGGTCCAAGGACCGAGCCCTGTGGGACAACGCTAAGGACCGCTTGCTTAAAGGATAAGCTGCGACACACACGTACACACTGCTCTCTTCCCTGCAAGAACGCAGATACCCAGTGAAGGGCGCGGTCAGATACGCCGTAGGACCTCAGCTTTTGTGATAGCCTCAAGTGGGGTACCTTATCAAATGCTTTCGAGAAGTCTACGAAAAGCACATTCACTACGTGGCCATTGTTCAGTGCCTCGGCCTAAGCTTCACGAGCAACCAACAAATTCGTCAAACACGAAAACCCCTTCCGGAATCCATGTTGTGTACTACTGCGTAGATTAAATCTATTCGGGTGACATTCCAACGAATCTCTCACCAGCTTTTCAAGCAGTTTGACCACGACGCTAGTCAGACTAACTGGCCTATAATTGGCTGACAGACTCCTGTCGCCATTTTTGAAGATAGGACAGATGACAGCCTCCTTCCATTCGGAAGGTAATGTACAGCTGTCAAGTGACTTCTGAAACACCATCGTCAGCGGTCCACTTAGTTCCCCAGCCAACTCATGCAGAAGCTTCGGGTGAATTGAACCAGGTCCAGCTGCTTTGGAAGGGTTCAGTTCTTGCAGTTTCCACCATAATAAACTCAGCTAAATAAGAACCCTCAGGTACTCTGGGGACAAGTTCAACGCGTCAACGCGGCCTCACGTACAAAAGCCCCTGCATATTGTTCCCAAGTACACGAGCCTTATCTGAGTCCGCATACGCACGAGTTCCATCGGCCCGCATCAAAGTCATCACCAGGGTTGAAGACAGTAGGTTGTGTGTTGCAACACATGACAATTTGTAGGGAACAAACGAGGGTGGGAGAGTGGGTGGCTCGTCTTTATCAGTAGGATCCATAGAGTTATCACCTTGACACCAAAGTGTAGAATGAGTTCGACGCGTTCGGTGTAGCTGGAAGAGTTGATCAACAGGCGATTAGCACACAAGCGCGATGGACAACTGGCAAGTCAATCACACGACGAAGCGAACGAGGAAAAACGCGTACAGTTGGAACAGGCAGCGTGTGTATTGCGCCCAGAAGCGTTAACAGCGGTACAACCAATAAGGAAAACAAAAAGGGGCGGGGAAATGCGGATCGTTAAGAAGGCGGTTCGTATTCAGTCACGTCGCACTCATTCACCCAGTTCGTGTCACTCTGCTAGCAAATACGGAGGTAAACGAAGTTTTTTCTTCGTTATACGTGTCCGGGCGGAGTACGAAGGTTTTACGAAGGTAAACTGAGATTTCGCTTCGTAAAAGCTTAGTGTTTGCCGCTGAGTGACACGAGGAATACGAAGGTGACTGTCCACCAATGAGTTGTACAGTTCATGGTGCGCAGGTGATTGCGTACTGCGTACGCAACCAATCACATGACAGACGGACCGCACTTACGGAGGTAAACGAAGATTTTTCTTCGTCAATACGAAGCGTAGCCTTCGTAATGACGAAGCAAATACGAAGGTTTTTCTTAGTAAATACGAAGGCGTTTCTCGGTATTGACGGAGCAATACGAAGGTTTTTCTTAGTAAATACGAAGGCTGCGCTCCGTAATTACGAAGCAATACGGAGGTTTTTCTTAGTATGTACGAAGGTTGTTCCCCGTATTGACGGAGCAATACGAAGGTTTTCCTTAGTAAATACGAAGGCGGTTCTCCGTAATGACGAAGCTATACGAAGGTTTCTCTTAATATATACGAAGGCTGCTCTTCGTACTTAGGAAGCAATACTAAGGTTTTTCTTTGTATATACGAAGGCAATGCAGGAAAATGGACGAAGCCATGCTACGATTTTTCTAAGTATATGGGAAGGCTGCTCTTGGTAATGAAGAAGCGAAAGTAAGGGTTCTCTTAGTAAATGCGAAGATTTCCCTTAGTATATATGAGGGTTGCTCTTGGTAATTGGGAAGCTGAACGAATGCTTCTCGCTCTGGATACCGAAGGATTGATCAGTGAATGTGACCGCTTTCCGTAATGACGAAGGCTCCGCGTAGTCAGTACGAGAACGTGTTTTCGTACGAAGGAGTCAATGAAATGAGTTCGCGTAGCATCTAATAACGGGTTTTGGCGTATGGATTACACGAAAGCAAAATACGGGCTACTGTACCAAACGGTTATGTTAACATGGGGAACGAGATTCAATGCTTTCGCCAACCCTACAGGAAGAGGTTCCCCTTATGTCCGAGGCGAAATACTTCTTACTAATCGCAATGATCATCATCATCATCATCATCATCATCATCATCATCATCAACAGCAGCACATCAGCCATTTGAACTGATGCTTCGCTGCCATACAACCATGAGGACCTATGAAATACAGAATAAGAAGAGGGAGAGAAGGGGGACTTACCTGAAAACCTTAATGCCCTAAGCAAACATTCAGCGTCAAGGCGCCTACACCTTGTGTTAACAACATACCGTCACAAACAGCTGGCTATCGTGCAAAGATAAGGCGGCATCGGCGAGACAGCTTCCTTGCGGCTTTCACTGCCAAGCGTCATAATCAGCCATTACCCCGCAGATAACTCAGCACCAAACATACTTTAAACAGGCAATCCGATTATAAGACGGCAGCAGACGCGCCACTGGTGTCGGTTGCGAGCCATGTCCTGTAAAGTCTCGAGCCAAGCACAAGGTGAGTCACGTGGACTCCAACCCGGAAGGCGAGACGGACCAACGGCACCCAGTTTGGTCGTCAGTGACTTCATTTCCCGCTGCCAAGTCAACTTCTGTCCACCTCGAGCCTTGCGCCATCCGACACCTGGTAGACTGAACAAGGCCCTCCTAGGTAAGCGGTGACCAGGCATGCGTAGCACGTGCCCGAGCCAACGTAACTTATTCAGTGCTATCTGTTGTTCTAGGGAGCTAGCATGATCATCACCACCTAGTACTCGCCTACGCACATCATCGTTGCGGACACGCTGGTGCCATCCGACACCAGCAATGCTTCGCAAACAACGATGATCAAAGACCTGAAGGCGCCTCAGATCTTCAGACCGAAGGGGCCAAGTTTCACTACCATAGAGCAGAACGGCCCTCACTGTGGCCTTGTATACACGGCCTTTCAGACGGAGGGAAACTCTCTTCTGTCGCCAAAGATGACGCAGGTTCAAGAAGGCAGCTCTGGCCTTTGCAATGCGTGAGCTCACGTCAGTTTCTATGCGCCCATCATTGCTGATGCAGCTGCCAAGATAAGTGAATTGATCAACCACCTCGAGTTCCTCGTTAGCAAACGTCAAGGGGTCATCAAGTGGCTGGTGGTCCTGCAGCAACACTTTGCACTTTGAAGGTGCGAAGTGCATACCAAATAATGGGACCACTCTGGATACGCTATTCAGGGTTGATTGTGCCGCCTCAACATTGTCGAAAAGCAAGACGATATCGTCCGCATAATCTAGATCAACTAACCGTTCACCAGGCAGCACTTCAACACCTACATCGTGAGATTCCGCAAGGGAACACTCCATGATAGAATCCACGACGAAATTGAACAAAAAGGGGGAAATCGGGCAACCCTGTCGAACGCCACTTGTAGTCGAAAAACTATCCGATAGGACACCATAGACCCTGACGCGGCCTGTAGTGTTCGAGTATAGAGCACGAAGGATGTTCACATATTTCGTGGGAACACCTTTCCGCGCAAGTAATTCGAACAGAATCGATCGATCGACCGAATCGAACGCACTCTTGAAATCGAGGAACACAGCTATTGTCGGTCTGCGGTATGCGTGGCGCTGCTCTAGCACCTGCCGCAAAGTAAATATATGGTCTATACAGCCACGTCCTGGGCGAAAACCGGCCTGCTCTTCCCTAATCCCAGATTCCCGTTCTGCAGTGAGGCGACGAACGATAATCGAGGCCAGTAATTTTGTCACAACTGGCGTTAGGCTAATACCCCTGTGGTTCGCACAGTCTGTGCGACTGCCCTTCTTGTATATTGCCACTATAATCGATTCGCTCCAATTAGCCGGCACACTCTCTTCGTTCCAGATACGTTCGAATAGGGAGGTCAGTGCTTTGCAGAGGACCTCACCACCATCCTTAAATAGTGCAGGTGGTAGGGAATCCGGGCCAGCGGCACGAAAACGATTAAGGGCTGTGATCGCGTTTCGGACCTCGGCCTCCGATGGAGGCTCTAAACTAACCGTCCATGGCTCGTCGTGCATCACCTGAGTAGGAAGAGGTCCGGGAGCAGGGGGCCAGCTGAACTGATGTTCAAAGTGCTCAGCCCAACGAGCCATACGGCGCTCCTTATTGTGTATCAGCGCACCCGCGCTGTCTCTGATTGTCTCACTGACGCCTGGTTTTCTGGGACCAGTGGTGCGTATTAGCTGGAAGAGCTTCCGGTAATTGCCTACTGCTCCTGCCTCCTCCATTTCTTGAGCCCGACTGGTCCACCAGGCTTCCTTGTCAGCACGTAGGCCCCGCTTTAGTTCACGCCTAATAGTCCGTCTGGTCACATTGTGTTCAGAACCAGCCGGAAGGTGTCTTCTAGCTTCCAAAAGGTTCACGGACCTCTCGGATATCCAGTGACTGGTGCGATGACGACTGATAGTGCCACAAGCAGATGCTCCTGCGTCGTGCATAGTGGCCGAGATCTTATTCCACTGAAGTTCAGTATCATTAGGACAAGACAGCGAGAGTTCGCTATGCAGTGCTTCTTGATAGGCTTGCCTGACAGAGGGCTGGGACAATTTCTCCGTTGCCAATCGGGGGAGACGCTTTGTGCGCCTTCCGGTAAAGTTCATGGAGAAACGACAGCGCACCAAGGCATGGTCAGAGTCGACACAGGTACTCCAGTACGAGCGGCAATCCAGAATGGAACCGCGCCACCTGTAACTTATGGCTATGTGGTCAATTTGGGTCCATCGCTGACCAGCTATAGGTGGACGCCAAGTGGCACTTCGGCGCCCACTGTGTCTAAAAGCAGTGCTAGTAAGAAACAACTGGTGCTCCGCACACAGTTGCAGCAGACGCTCGCCGTTGTCAGTCCGTTCGGAGTTAAGTCCATACTTACCACCCAGCTGAGCTTCTGAAGAGCTCAGACGCCCTACTTGTGAATTCATATCCCCTGCAAGTACTATAATATCTGAACTAGTAGCACTGCGTAGCAGCGTGTTCAGTTCGTGATAGAAAGTGTCCTTGACTGCATTAGAACTGCAGTCCGTGGGAGCATAAGCAGAAATCACAAACAAACAGCGTTTTGTTTTACTTCGCGAATTCACCTTAGCTGATGTCGTCAAACGGGCTGCACATAAACGACTGTTCACCGGAATCCAATCAACCAACGATAACTCAGCCTTGGAGCTGAGAATGATACCTACACCAGCTTGACCGGTGAGTGCCGCATCGGCGTCTCCGGATGCGTGCAACCAATAACGAGAGGATAAGCCGGGTGCAGTCAATTCAATAACCCCGTTAGGGTCATTAATCCTAGTTTCGGACACACAACACACATCAACACCCAGTGTGTCCAAGGTGCGTGCGAGTGCAGCCTGCTGACCTGTTTGTCTTAGAGTGCGGACGTTGAAGGTCGCCATGGAAACGGGACAGCGTGGTCTTATAAGGGACTTTTGCCTATAGGCGTCCGATAGGTGCTGTGGGATGGTGGCTGCAGATGGTTCTACTCCAGTAGCATTTCGGTTGCTGTCAATTAAGCTGGGAATTATAGAAGGAAGGTTAGTAATGGGGGCCGGGATGGGAGTAAGAGAAAAAGGTGGAAAAGAAAGAAGGGAGGCGCCAGCAGTAGCATGCTTTCGCTTATCCGCCCTGCTGTATGCAGCAGATAAGGCGACCCTTGATAATCTGCGCGACGGCCGATGCAGGAAGAAGTTTATGTTTGAAGAAAATGTCATGGTTGTATGTGGGCTGGGATACTGCCAGGGCGCCCAGACCTAGACAGGAGAACGATTAGGGTCCTCATCCAAAGCCATTGGCTCAAAAGCCTGTCCGCAAGGCAGCGGGGTGGCAGTGATTTAGTTTTACAGAAATGGACGCCATCCCATTTCAAACCCCCAACCTGGAGGACCAGGAGACTGAGTTTGTCTGACCTCTCACCGTTGACCAACCTGGTAGGAGTAGCTCTCAAGATGCTCGGAGGCATCACCCAGTATAGCTCAATGGGTCAATGAGGTACGCAAACCGTCGCACCACGTTAAGGTCCAGTCTCGTTGCGACGGACTAATCGCAATGAAGCTATTAGTATTTAACGGTTCCCATTCATAACCTACCGGGAACGGTCGTACGTTTGCCGTGCACTGCCCAGTGAACACTAGACAAAGTGGCGGCGCACAATATATGATAACAATACATAAGCAGACTGCTTTGAAGAGTACGGTGTCCACTTACCCATCGCGGATTTGTAGCCGGAATTCCCTTGTCCCCGTCTGACTAGGTAACGAAATTACCAGGGAGCAAATACCGCTTTGATGAGCCAATCAATCCCACACCATTGGCAATGCTGGCAGACATCTTAATGGATGTGGGAACAAACGTAGGTTTTCAGCTACTGCGAAATACGAAAATGTGGAACGGAGTTTTCCTTGGCTTTTGATAAAAGAGCATGACCTGCACTGTCTTCCTTCCAGTCGCACAGTAGTCCGAACCCATAGTCACAATACGCGCCGAGACGGTGATATGGTATACTGTACGCGGAATTACCGGGCAACAATTGAAGCACACATGGAAAGTGTTACAAATGTATATTACTATGCAGGGAAATATTTACATGGTTGTCCGCGGTTCCCGGATGCATTGGTTGTCCAAATCTATCACTTCCAAAGCCTGTAAAGGAAATGGTTACGTACGTCATTAATAGTACACATTACCTGGGAATCCTGACTGCTGGATGTTGCAGATGTACGTCGGTGCATGTTGCTCCGGGTAATCTGTAGCCATTTGCAAACGCAGTTCGCAACGGCGTTGCCCGTGCACCCAAAGCGGTTAATGATAACTTCTGTGAAGGAAGGTAATGTGGAAAAGGTTATCTGAGTTACCTTGAAGCGCACTGAATGTATGCGTCTTCTTGAATGGTATAGCATTGTTGGCCCCGGCGAAGTTAAGCTGACGCAAGACATCTCTGTTCATCACCCTGTCCAGCATGTACCGAACAGCCTCGGATACCGTGCCGGCGGGTGTTGAGTTCATGTGAGTAGTCTAAGTCATGAAAGCAAAATCCCAGAAGGTGACTTACTAATTCTCGACGGAGTTCGGGGTCCAGTAATTTCCCCTCCAACTCCATGAATTCCTCAATGTTGGAGGTCGGTAGGGAGAACTCCGTGGGTTGCATCGGCCTTGCAGTCCACATGGCTTGGCTCATGGACGCGTGGCTCTCCGGAGGAATTAAATGGTGAGAACCCATCCACATGCAACTGCAGGTGAATGCTCCGGGAGGCCGGCACACTTTCGCACCGGTAAGCCATCTTCAGCCCGTAAAGTATCCCCATGTGACCATACGTACCAGGATGTACTTGTTCGT
>OX104068.1:51487266-51742932 GCA_944474145.2 Dicrocoelium dendriticum | reverse complement strand
TCAAACATGCTTGGCTTGGGGACTGCTGAAGTATCTTATTTCACAGGCAATGATTTACGTCCCTCATCTGGTATCATTGTTAACAACATTGGAAACCGCATGGTTAGAATTTTGGATCTCGATGATTGTTCTGTACAGGGACGGCATGTTGACCAGATACGATACAAGGATTCCGGTCAGTTGTCATTCGATTCAGTGTGCACTGAAAATACTAATGTCTATTCAGTTTTAGATCGTCATGAGTATTCTGAGCAAAATCAGCCTCCAAGAAGATCTGCCAGATTGCAATAGAAACCACAGCTGAATTACATAAACCTGGAGTTGCATTCAAGCTGCGGAGGATGTGATAATTCTACAAACAATACTCAGTGATTGTTTATTGTTATTCTTTTCATCTTCTTGATGTAGAATACACACCCGCGAAATTCGAATTCCAATTCTGGTGTTCTTATTCCGAGTCGTGACTAGTTTGGGTGGAGTTCAATTATTTTCCTATTCAGAACATCATACTTTGCTATGCTACTACTCTATGCCACATCTTACGATAGCTTCCGGCTCCTGGCTCACAATAAACCCGGCTCCCACCACCACTATTCTTTACCGTCTGTTTTGACTTCATTTTTCGCTATTGTAGCCCACCTGATGTAGAACACGTAGTAGCTTTTGGTGATGCAGACCATACCATTCGGCTATCCCACGTCCCTTCCCGAGGTGGTTCCGCAACCATTTCCTCGCTACAGCTATATAACGTAGTCCCGCGTACTTTCGCTCCAGTTTTCAACCTTGAATGCCCATCAGTATATGTTACCTTTAGCAAACGAGCGACCCCTGTTTCATAATTAACCTGGAACGCACCCTTACTCCTGTCTGTCGTATAGTTGACATGCAAATTTCACTTTAGAAGTCCGCCTTGGAGTGAAAGGTTTAATATCTTTTGGCGCTGCTGCACAGCTTAATCCTGTGCTCCTGTGCACTATCAGAGATGAATTTGCAACCGTTTTGTCGCTACAGCTGTAGTATGTAGTCCCTTCCATTCTCCTTGCTGTTCTTAACGTTGAATGGCCATTATTCCGTACTTTACATTCTTATAGATAACGGCTCCTGTTTCACAGTCAATCGGCTCCCTCCGCCTTCTTTTTCTACCGTCTATCTGCGTTATATCCTTCACTGCAGAAGTCCACCTCGGATTGGAACACTTAGTAGCTTTTGACATTGCCGCTCAGCTTATTCTGCTGCTCCAGACCCGTTGTAGATCTGGATCTGCCTCTGTTTTCACCACAGCTGTAGTATGTAGCCCAGTCTATTATCTCTCCTGGTTTCAATATTGAACGCATATTAGCACATGTCACATCCCTAGATAGCGCGCGGTTCCTACTTTACGACTAATCCGGTACGTATCTTTTTTCTTCCGACCTTTTAGTTGTATAGCACATTGGATTGTAACACCTAGTTTTTTCTGGCAATGCGACCCTTATCTCTGGCCACTTCCAGAGCTGGCGCTGCAACCGGTTTCGCGCTACAACTGGTACATATAGTGCAGACTGTTTTTCCTCCTGTTTTCAATACTGTATGCCTATTAGTCCACGCTTGAGCCTAAAATATTTTGCCGCTCCTGTTTATTAATTAATCGGGCCGTCTAATTGGCTCTTAGGTTTCACCGTGGATGATCACCTTAATGTGGAACATTTAGTAACTTTTGAAGCCGCTGCACATATATGCTGCTAATAATGGCCTTGTTAGAACTGGCTCTGAAACTGTTTTCTCGCTGCAGCCGTAGTATGCAATCCCTTTTCTTCTGGCTCCTGTTTTTAACGTTGATTCCTATCAGTCCGTGCCACGTCGTACAACAGCGGGCAGTTTCTTTCTCAAGATGAATCTGACTCCCAGTATCGCTCTTTCCTGCCGTCTAATTGACTTGTATGCTGTACTGTAGAAGTCCACCTAGGAGTGGAACACTTAATATCTTTTAGCGCTGCTGCCTCTTGTTCCGCTATTCTATGTCCCCTTTAGAGCTGGCTAGGTAACCGTATTCTCATTACAGCTGTAGTATATAGTCCCTTCTATTATGGTCGCAAATTAACTAACACACCGTCTCACATAAGCACGCAGCCATTTCTCTAACCTTTGATTACTGAAATTGCTACGTAATTTTCATCATGATTCTTTAGCCCGGCGAAGCAAATCCACTGGTACTCACATATGTTTGAACGATAAGCTCTACCAATGTCGACCGATCACTAAACCTACATCTTAGTCGCATATTTTACTATTTACTATGTTGTTCTAATTTCCTCAACTCATTCGCCTGTTGACAAAGCCTAATACGCCCGGTTTCCACACAGGACAACTGTTGCATTTGCTAGGCTAGTTTGGACAAAATTTGTCCCTCCTATTCAGTAAATATCGGGCCTTGTACTTGCATGTAAAATAACAGATATGAAGTGTAACATATTCGGTCATTTCCTTGCTTTTACCCACTACAAGCTTACCAAAAGCTTTGTATTTATATATTAACCTAGTCTTATTCAATTTCCTTGGCAGCTTGCTCAGTCCATTTTTATTAGTATCTGCACGAAACACATTTGAGCACATAACAGTAACGCTCACCTGGCCACGGAATCAACGCAGAACAGTGAAATCTTCCGCACTTCAAAATCCTGACAACCTAAAAGAAACCGGGAAAAATAATCGTGTCGTCCGACTTCAGTAACTCTAATCACCTGCGGTTGCTTCAGAAGAAGACACCCACATAACCATAGGAAACAAACTGGCGAAACCTTGCTGTAAATAACCCCGAGGACGATCGGCCAGATGCAACCTTGTCAATGATATATCACGGATCGGTCGTGTTCCAGAACATGGTGCGTTTTTGTCTAGCAAGACGTCTCCTTATCTAAAGCCACAAATGTCTTTTTAACAACTTTGCAAAAATAGCGGATTTGACTCGCCACTCCATAAAGTCACTGCATCGACCACGCATTGGTAAGTTGACCAATACCACATTTTACCTATTCTTTGCCTATATCTGGTCGCACACAACTACTACTGCGCCTACATATTTGATCAAGGACATGCTACTATACTTGCAATGTTTTTGCAGCTTATTCCCAAAGCTCCACTCATCTGACCTGCACCATGTACACAACATCATTGGACTAGTTCCTCACCAACATACTTCACTTCATTGATCTAATTCTTATCTAGATCTCACATTCTATGAGGGTAGACGTCATTCAATCTTTGAGCCGTGTGGGTTTACACTACTGATTACATCTGTACTACTCCCGCGCTTGGTCCGGCTAAGCACGCTATCATGCACAAGCTTGCATTATGATGAGCATAGCCAAATGGCGTGCCTCGCTTTATCGAGAACAATATAGTTTTTTATTTATGTATATTTGTTTAGTTGAATATCAAGTGAGTTTGCTTAAAAGCAACATAATGAAGATAAATGAGACTCATTAAGGTAGTGCCCCTAGTACACCTGCAAAGTCATCTGATCTGAACCAGGCTGGCAGGCTGTTAAACGTAATTGTACCAGCAACCAACCGGCGCGTGTGTCGCTCTAATCCTGCCATACCATTCAATGCCCCAGATCGGTTTCCACCTGACAATGTGCTGCGTAAGGTCCTAAAGGTCTGCAGTTTGACGTTAGACTGCTGTGCAGCTAACCGCCTAAGAAAGATTCACCGCCCAGCATGCTTCGCTTTGCAGGTCCTTAGTTTGCGAAACTCTTCAAGCCGCCAGCTTTCTCCTCAAACAACATGGCAACTTTGGGAATATACTGATCAGGGAGAATTTTACCCCCACATAGGTTATAGCAGTCTGGAGATTCCCCGGCTTGCCTGTGTAAACTTTTTAACTAAAATTATTTCATTGTACACCTAGGCAGCCGGTGTGTTTTTTGAACTGATTGCTGCGTTCGAATGCTTGACTTACTCATCGCCATTTTTTGCTTGGCGCTCGCTTCGGTTGCAACTCGCGACTGCCCTGTGTGCTGTGCTTGCTCCGTTCCCCTAGCTAGAGCGTCCACTGTGTCATTCTTTTACAGCCAGATAACAGGGAATCTTTTACCGTACCAATAAAAGTTTCCCTGCAACTCGATCCGCCTTCTCGAATCGCTCTCTGGGCTCCCGGTACAGGAGGCCCTCTAAATTGGTGACCCCGACATTGGAACAATCTCAGCGCCGGATATTTCGAAGTTTTCTCCGATGAGCTCGTTCCATATATTTTTCATATTTTGCTGTTTATTTTTGCTTACGGTAGCCTACATTTTGCGTCATTTTTAACCATGGAATCTTTAGACCATAAAGTAGAGTCTCTGCTTAGCGTTTTATCTCTCTCTCTGTGCCACCTATCTGGGACATGGATCCTCTTTTGTGGTTCACTCTTCTTGAGGCTGAGTTTTATAACCATAGAATCACTTCGGACTACGCGAAGTATAGCAAGCTCCTGTCCTATCTCCCCAAGGAGATATCAATGCAGGTGCGTGAAGTTATCATTTCTCAGACCGAAAACCGCTATGAGGCTCTCAAAGAGGCCACGATTAAGCGTGTTATGCCCTCTGAGAAAGTTCGCCTGCAGCAGCTTTTCAGGGATTTGCAGCTGGGCGACAAACTGCCCTCAACCATGCTACGAGAGATGCAGCAACTCCTTGATTCCTCAACCATGGATGAGACATTACTTCGCGAACTATGGCTACAGCGGCTACCGGAAAACGCGCAAGCGATTCTCGCTACAGTGAACTCGGTTTCGCTCACTCAACTAGCAGCTTTAGCAGGACGAGTTATTGAACGATCACAGCCACAAGCCGACGCCAGCAAGATCAATGCCGTCGCGTCCCAGGGCACTTCTATCACTGGCTTACAGCCAAATATAGAAGCCCTGCAAACACAAGTTGCGACACTTAGTCGCCAGGTTCAACAGCTTACTATGAACCGTCGTCGTCATAGCCGCTCAAAATCGCCCTGAAAACATTCTACGTCGAGCAACAGGCAAGCTAGCTGTTGGTACCATCAGCGTTTTGGTACCATAGCTCGTAAATGTGTCAAGCCCTGCAACGTCGCCGAGAAGCAGGGAAACTTCTCGGCCGGTCCGTAAAAGCGGCGGACGCGATCGGCCCACACCAAAGTCGCCTCATCCGCGTTAGGGATTTAACTTCCGGCGCCGAGTTTCTAGTTGACACTGGTGCCGAAGTTAGCGTTATACCCCGTAGCCCAGATGAGGTCGCCTCACCATCGCCGACCCAGCTGCGTGCGGCCAATGGCACCCCAATCGCAACTTTCGGCGAAAAGCTGCTAACGCGCAATTTAGGCCTCCGGCGAACCTTTCGTTTGCTTTTCATTATCGCTGCTGTGCCTTTCGCCATTATAGGCATAGACTTTCTTCAACGCTTCGACCTCATCGTCGACGCTAAAAGGAAGAAGAGGAAGAAGAAGAGGAAGGACACAGCGCAGTGTTATCGGGACTAGCGCCAACGTGGCTGCTATCACTCCCATTCGTGTTCTACCTCAAGCTTCACAACCTCCTATAGAACTTTTCAACAAGCATCCTGAACTCGTTCGCGTCCTGAACGACTTGCCTGCTGTGACGTCAAACGTCATGCACCACATTTGCACTAAGGGCCCACCAGTTTCGGCCCGCCCTCGCAGACTAGCCCTGGAGAAGCTCAAAGCTGCTAAGGCGGAATTCTAGCAACTGCTCTAACTGGGAATAATACGCCAGTCCAAAAGTTCATGGACACCACCATTACACATGGTACCGAAGAAATCCGGTGACTGGCGCTCATGTGGTGACTACAGGGCACTTAACAAAGTTACCGTTCCGGATAAATACCCTATTCCGCACATTCACGAATTGACCTCAACTCTAGCCGGCAAGTCTATCTTTAGCAAAGTCAACTTAGTTCGCGCCTACCATCAGATACCTGTCGTGCCAGACGACATTGCTAAAACAGCAGTCATCACGCCATTCGGCCTATTCGAGTACCTCAGAATGCCTTTCAGCCTCAGCAACGCTGCCCAAACTTTTCAGCGTTTCATTCATGAGGTAACGCGAACACTCGAAGACGTTTACCTTTATCTAGATGACATTCTCATCGCCAGCTCTTCTGACGAGGAACATCTTCGTCACCTCGACGCTCTCTTCCAACGCTTAACACAGCATGGGGTTACCGTCATCCCGGATAAATGCTAGCTTGGCCAAAGTTCCATCGACTTTCTTGGCCACCGCATATCCGCCTCTGGTATTGAAGCTCTGCCAGACAAAATCCAGGCACTGAAGGACTATCCTGCTCCCAGTTCCTTCAAACAGTTACGCCGATTCCTTGGTCTGGTCAACTATTATCGACGCTTTATTCCTAACTGCGCGAGCATTGTTCAACCAATGACTGACTTGCTCCGAGGTAAACCATGGTCTTTCCATTTTGCAGACGACGCTAGACTAACTTTTGAGAAGCTCAAAGACGCCATCTCCAACATAGCGCTTCTCGCCCATCCAGACACGTCTGCACCACTCTCTTTGACAACTGACGCCTCAGACACTGCCGTCGGTGCAGTTCTTCAACAACTCCTCGACCATCGATGGCTACCTCTAGGTTTCTTCTGGAAACGTTTACAGCCTGCCGAATGGCGCTACAGCACCTTCGGTAAGGAACTGTTATCCATCTACCTAGGTATCAGACATTTCCGTCACTATCTCGAAGGTCGACATTTTACAGTCTTCACAGACCACAAGCCATTGCTCTAAGCAATCAATGGCGCAACGGGCAAGTATTCGCCGCGGGAAACTAAACACCTGGACTACGTTTCTCAATTTAAGACAGACGTACGACATGTCTCAGGTGCTCGCAATCCCGTCGCGGATGCGCTTTCACGCATTCAGCAGATCAGCTTGTCACCTGGAACCAACATTGACCTAGCCGCTATGGCTGCTGCCCAACAAGCTGATCCCGACATAGACAAGCTACGACGCGACACTTCGTTGAAACTACGCGAAGTTCCACTGGCTTCATCTGAGGCGACCATTCTTTGTGACGTCTCCCAAACTTCTCCCCGACCCGTGGTTCCTACTTCCATGCGTCGACTAGTTTTCAACGCTTTACACAACCTGTCTCATCCCGATATACGTGCTTCGCAGAAGCTCGTGACGGAACGCTTCGTATAGCCCAACGTCAATCGCGATGTCCGCCTTCGGGCACGCGCATGCTTAGAGTGTCAGCGCGCCAAGGTCTACAGACACACCAGAAGCCCACTTGGCGCCTTTCCCGCTCCTGACTCTCGTTTTGCACACGTCCATTTCGACCTGGTCGGACCTTTGCCTCCATGCAAAAGCTACATGTACCTCCTCACCTGTGTCGACCGATTCACTCGTTGGCCAGAGGCGATTCCCATAGTCAACTGCTCATCTGAGACAGTTGCGCAAGCTTTCATAGAACGCTGGGTAGCTCAGTTCCGTTGCTCAAGCATAGTCATCACTGACAGAGGACCACACTTTGACGGATCCTTCAGCAAACTGCTCGACGTTCTTGGTTGCCAACATAACCGAACCACCGCATACCATCTTGCAGCTAATGGGATAGTAGAAAGGTACCACAGGCAACTCAAAGCCTCACTCTGTGCCCAATCTAGCACATCCTGACACGAAGCACTTCCGCTCGTTCTCTTAGGCATACGAAACACGATTGAAGCGGATTGGCATGCCACTCCATCGTCGCTAGTCTTTGGATGCACACAACGCTTACCTGGTGAAGTAATCTCACCAAAAGCGCCAACTACCTTCGACTATGGCGACTACGCAGCTTGCCTATCTCATCACATGCGACAGCTTCAGCCTGTACAACCCAGAGCACAGAGCTTGCGTACCAACATGGACGAAAGCTTAACTACTTGCACGCACGTGTTCGTTCGCACTGAAGCGTACGCCAGCCACTTCAACCTCCTTATTCTGGTCCGTACCGTGTCGTACGCAGAAGCGACAAAACGCTTACCATTGAATAGAATGGTAAGACTGAGAAGATCAACGTCGATCGACTTAAGCCAGCATTCCTCGACAAGTCTGACTCTTCGGTGCAGCAAGCACCTTCACCGCCTGTGCCATCACAGCTCTCACCGCAACCTCAGACGAGGCAGTTCGCTTCAGCAGAACCGACAACCTCAACCGACAGCACGTTTACTCGCCCTGCTACCAAGCGACGCAGTAGGAAGCTCAAGCACTCAGTTCGTTTTTCGGACTTCGTTAGCACTCACTATTTTACATAGAACGTGCCTTTGAAATTTTCTGCTCTTACCAAACGTTTTCGAAAATCCACAAAAATAGACCAAAACGTTTTGAATCTACCAAAAAAGGAGCAAAACCTTTTGTAAACACAAAAACAGCTATGCACGTTTTTCGCTTTGCACTCTTTCATGTATGGCTATGCATTTATGCTGCTCTTTCATTTTGCTTTCCATATGCCTCGCCCGTTCGTTGCACCTCGGTTACGCTTTCCGCTGGATCCCCGCACGTCAATTGGAAGTGGAACGAACTTCCTGCTCAACTGCCTACGTGAACTTTACTAACTGTCCCCCAAAAACAGTTCTTTTTACTGTTTCGACATCGTAGGGAGGACACGGGTGGGAGCCCGCTAGGGTCCGATTGCATCGTTCTCCCCCAGCAGCTGCATCGGGTTTCACAACCTGGTCTCGCAGAAGGCTGGCCCGCGACGGACAGTCCTCACGTAGATCGAAGGACTGCTTACACAGTCCTTTCTGGGAGAGGGCTAAGTAGCAGTCTGGAGATTCCCCAGTTTGCCTGTGTAAAATTTTTAACTAAAGTTATTTCATGGTACACCTAGGCAACCGGTGTGGTTTTTTGAACTGATTGCTGCGTTCGAATGCTTGACTTAATCATCGCCATTTTTTGCTTGGCGCTCGCTTCGGTTGCAATTCGCGACTGCCCTGTGTGCTGTTCTTGCTCCGTTCCCCTAGCTAGAGCGTCCACTGTGTCATCCTTTTAAAGCCAGATAACAGGGAATCTTTTACAGTTTCCCTGCAACTCGATCCGTCTTCTCGAATCGCTCTCTGGGCTCACGGTACAGGAGGCCCTCTAAAAGGTCGATGGTTGGCACTTCAACATCAGCATCCAAACCAAATTCCGAGCCAAATCAAAGGATTAACGTCCGGCACATGCCTTACAGCACGGTGCGTTGGTGCTTCCGATTCGGCACAACGACAACAACGACAACAATAACAACAACAGTGTGTTTCCCCAAAGTAACTTGACCCGAATCCAGCACCAATCGCGATACTGCTAATACGCAATTCAGGAATACTGCAGAACATGAAACATCCAGTGTACAACTGAATGGTGCCTCCGATATGTGCCATTTTGATAATAAACCAGCAATCCCATCAACAAGAATAATCACAGTACTGCAGAAGCATCCTTGCGGTACTCCACAAATACCCCGCAACACATGCCAAAGTTGTCTGCTACCCACACCTACGACCAACCCAGCAGAGATCCGCAGGCCTCATGAAACTCGGATTCACAAATAGTTTGACGAGCAACCACCTGACTACTAGGTGGTAATGCCAAAGCTTGGACACAGGCTAAGCAGCTAGTAACCATCAAGCCATCTTCCCCACGACATCAGTCGTTGCTGGGACCTGTGGCCACGGCTAGACTACTCCAACCACAACCTAACTGTTACCTATTCGAAGCTCTAAATTTGGCAACCCGCGCTCCGACCTATCAAAAATCGCCCAACTCACGAGGCTTAATGCCATCTGGCCATGGACACAGTTCCTACGGTGAAACCCATCGAACAAAGAGTACCAAAGCTGCACACACCTCACTGAACAATCAGTCCCCAAACTTTGGGCAGCCACAATTTGTGAATCTGCATTACATAACTGCACGCAACAATGCCACATTTACCACCGCTCCTTTTATGGAACACTACACGGTATGGTTTACCACGCTTAATCCAACAAGAGCTAGCCCCTGCTCTACTTCTATGATCACTACAACCATCCTCAAACGGCTGGTTTCAGCCCTTTGGTTAGCTACAGCAACCCCCAGTTACACTCGGCAGGTAGGTAGCAGATCTTCATCAGTACCAAACATTGACATCCCATGAACAAACACATACGAATGGTTCACTTTTAAAACGCAACTCTTAAACCTCAACTACTCAGTGACTCCTCCGCTCCCACGGAGGTACCAGTCACCCACGTTAACCCGCAGTTGACGTCCTATATGTCCACCCTCCGTGGCAGTGAAAGGACATCGGTGAACGAGTCTTTCCTCTTTTGCGTTGTTCCATATATCCAAACGCGGCCCATCGTAGGGACCTCTTTAACACTCCCACCTACACCTTACCACCACCAAAAAACTGCACAGGAGCTGACAATAATCTACTGCATGACCTACATGCCTGCTCTAAGGATACTGCTCCTACTACAGCAACGTACTGCTGTGGCAGTCTAAAGTTTTCTGCGCATAGGAATGAGCAGTTAGGCCCGTTAGCTTACCCAACCACCATCTTGCTTTCGTCTGCTAACACGCGAGCGGACGATCTATGAGCTCACAATAACATATACGGCCAAACACTTTAGTGCAACTTCACAGACGGCCGTGAGGCAACGACCGCAACATGAGTTTCACCTGCAAGTGAAACATCTGTTGCACTCTTCAAGGAATTCACCGTTGTAGCAAGCAGGGATACTACACACGAACCAACTTCACTTGCTCCAAGGATGCATGCAGTCGAACCTACAATAGGCTCCTTATCAAAGTAAGATCCATCAACAATAAAATGCACTGCTTCCGTCAATTCGTTCATCTCTCCTCCCCACAAATTGTTCTGATCACAGAAAATTGGCAAAACTCAAGCACCCTGCCAACTCTCTAAAATCCCCGGATATCTTACCTACAGGAATGGAAGCGCCAAGCAACGCGGAAGTGGATGTCTTATTTACGTACGGGATGATTTCGTTGTGTCCGAATTTAAGCTGTTACCAATGCAATACTTTGAGGTCTCAATCTGGATCCAAACGAGTGGGATTATCCCTGACCTAATTGGCTGCATATCCAACCCCACTCATGAATCTAATGTCAAGGGTCCCAATTTATAACCCTCTTCACTGAGGTTTCCATAATGTGTCCACGCTGCAAGGTAGTGGGTAGTTGTAGTGGACTCGGACCCAAAGAGAAATAAAGATGAATAAATGATGATCAGAAATGACAAGACTCACAGAAGGCTTTCGACGTGGGTTAGAAGTCCAACCACATAAAACTTCCTAGTCCTCTTGCGTCAGCCACTCCGATGGATGACAAACGACGATGGTGAAACCAGTTGAGACGGAAAGAAATCTGTGGATGCATATTGCTTTAGGTTAGAATGTAGCGACCGACAGTGCCATAAAATCCATGGCACAGGAACACAGAGCGAACACGTTGATTTGCCCGCATGGTTCAAAAAGCGTGTTATTTATCAATCAAAACAAGTATACAAGGTTAATGTACAAGAATTGGTTGTAATAGGAAAGGAATGTACAATGAAAGATAAGTAAATTTGCAGGCGCTACATGGTGAATTTAATATGCCACATGTCACTTGGAATGACCGGAGTGCACCTCACAGATACAAGAGCTCCACTGACACCTTATATGCGAATAACTAAATCCTACACGTTCATTTCCGACTATGCTCTGCAACCCTCTTAACATAATTTTTACACTTGGCATCTCGGATGCTGCCGCCAGCGCACAAGACAACCTCCCACGAAGCGACCACATAAATAAATAAATTTATATTCTCGGGGTTGCAAGAGGCAGGCCAACGGGGCATGAGCAAGTATGTACAGGCAAAGCTGCGACGATCAAAATGCGAATAACTTTGGCTTTGACATTAGGAATAAACAGCTGAGTGAGTTCCAAGAAATGATCTAAGGTTGTAATAACTGTTCGACCTCACAATTGATTCAGCGTTGAAACAAATTGTTAATGCAAATGCAAGAATGTTAATAATCACGTACTGTGATACAGGAATTTGTTCCAAGTATATGTGTTCTGGCCTCAAGCTGATCTGTTGCGCTATTAATCGCTGTCGTCTGCTAGCCATTTTCCATCCTCTGGCGTACGATGCGTTCTCCTATGGCCGCAGTAGGTTTCAATCCTATTCTATTGAGCTGTGTTCAGTAGGAAGGTAAGTATCAGAGTCGCTAAATTCGGGACCATCCAGTTGTTTAAGAGTTGATAAATTTCAGAAGAAGTATCTGTGGGAAACGTGAAAGGGGACGCAACGGTAGTTCTTATAACAGCTACGCTTCCTATTTCACCCCATGTTTCAAGTAGTCTAGTAGGTGAGTCTCGGACGTTCAGGCGCATTAACTGGGATAGAGTTTCTATGCTTGTCCGGTCAGCCAATTGTGAAAAGGTTTTTGTTCAAGGATATGGCCACTGCCACCTGCGCTCTATACAACATCAACAACCATTTAGCTGTGAGCTCTGCGCTAATGTACCGGCACAGGCCGAAATCCATAAAGTGCTTGACCCATCTAAACAGGATGCTGATGAAGATGCAAAAAATGCCTCATCAGTACTCTAAGATTCATGATTTACATATCAACCTGCGATTCCCAACTGTTATGCTTAAACTTAGCCATTACTCGTTAGACGTAAGTACCTTGGACTTACATTCTATAACCTGAGTATTTAAATCAAGCAAGCCGTCACTGCATACTGGCACTTATGGTCTCCCCCATTTGCACTGTTGATACTCGGCGAGCAAGACATTCCTTGCATACACTTATTTACGCTTTACTTATTTACGCTTTCAATGAAATACGGCGTGTATCCAACCACTTAAAAGCATACCACAGTTATACCCCGATATAATAAAGGTAGCCGTCAAAATATAGAAAACTACCGCCCCATCCGCCACCTATCTATTGCTTCGAGATTGATAGAAAAAATAGTTAGGGAAAATTTGCTGAACATACTACCGTCTTTACATTATCAATAGACACAAACAAGGATTTCTACGTTCAAAAGCTTGTCAGACTTACCAAGTTGAGTTTCTTAATCATGTGACTGCAGTTTGAGGCTACACAAGCACTAGTCATAATCTTCCTTGACATGAGCAAAGCTTTTGTCTGAGTACCACAAGCGAAACTATTAGTAAAGCTTGAACCGTACGGAGTTTCAGACCGACTGTTCACATGGTTCACACCATATCTCATCTCGCACGTAATCAGTAAAGGTGCAAGTGTCTATGTTACTCACTAAACCAGTCCCAAGTGGTGTATTTCAGGACAGCATACTAGGCCCACTGCTATTCTCCCTATATATCAATGACGTTTCTAAAGAGACGATATGGTAAGTTTTACCTGTTTGCCGATGATATCAAAATTGGCTTCTCCATTCAGCCATCAAGCATGCAAGCTGGTCTATCTTAGGTTCAAAGCGATCTCAGGTCACAGGCTATTTGGCACAACACTAGGAAGCTGGCAGGAACACTGGCGCAATGCAACGTCCTCTGATAACGATGCACTGTACCGCCCAATGGATTAACGCTTCAAGTTACACCGCTTGGTAATAGCCTCGCAGTTCTGGACTTAGGCGCACATTATTTAAGTTCTTCGAACCGAAGAACAAGTGAACCATTGCCTAGCAAAAGCACATTCACTCATAAACTACATATTCCAATTCATAGCACTGCAAAAATCCAGCCTTGCTCTATAAAAACCTGCGCACGAACTGTGTTAGAATACTGCTCCATTGTGCTTACAAAGTTCAGGAAATGAGACAGTTGCCACTGTAAACATTTCACCGTCGTTCGCCAAACATCTTCTGGGCCACTCCACTCTGGAGCTGTGCGTGGTGCAGCACAAGCTACCCGTGGTCCCTCTGTAGACGCAGGCGTTCTGGTGCTGACTACAGTGACAGGCAAATCCGAAGTCGGATGCGGCCAACCATAGGTCGAAGGAGATGACCACAAAATACGAACTGGTATTTTGTCATAGCCTTAACTGGACACAGCAAAAGTCTGTCGTTATCGTCTAGTTCTACTTCTTTTCTCTTTTTTCATAGATTACCCCGGAGTAAACGCACTCACGGAGAACCCTAACGAGCGGCAAAATGTGAACCAGTGTTTTAACCGTGAACCTAGCTGATTTAATTAAGCAAGCTGTACCGTCTTTCCTACCTCCATTGACTTGCCTGGTCAAGCTGTGTTAGTTCGCACGGAATAAACTTCGTCCGTGCAGCTCGTCTGACGTCTTCCTTGTGTGTTGCTGGGTGGCTGCTCTGTTCGTCGTGTGATTCCGCTGCGTATCTTACTCCTGCAGCGGTTCCGCTTTTTAGTCCCACGTTTTGCTCTTATCCACGTTACCTACTTGGGGTCAGAGGTGCCCATCCAATGGAAGATTTTGATAAAGTTGAACTGCCCTTGATCCCTCTATCCGGTGTGATGCACAAAACAATATGTTGTTTATGCAACGTGCGATTCCTTTACGTCAGCCAAGCGTTTTCGCTCCTGGTGCTGACTTCTATCTATGGGAGGACAGAATGCACACTTAGTTGACAGACCTGGCTCAGCGCGATCATCGTCAATATATTATGAACTTCCTGAGTGACGTGGCTGCAAGCCAGCTACTAGCAATCCGACTACCACAAAATGAAACTTCGGATACCATTTGAAAACATCTCCGTACTCTCTACTCTGCTAGAAATCCTGACGCTGCATTTCTAAAGTCTTTCTACGCTCGGGAAAAGACACCCTCTGCAAGAGTGCAAGGTTACTTTGGGAGCTTGCAAGAATTATCTGCGAAGGCCTTTCTCGATGGAAAACACCGTGAACTGGAAGCTCATATCCTTCGACGTTTTCGCGTTGGAGTCAACAATTACGATTTGCTTCCGAAGTTCAGTCGGAAACCCCCGCGAACGCTCGGACGCTATTGAGATTGCGCAAACTTACGAAGGGGTCGAACATTTGCAGCCCCGCGTACGATTACACTTGCTGTCGCATAAAGCCGAGATAAACAGCCTGCCCACACTCGGCGTATCGACCGGCAACCCCGTCATCTTAAGCCACTCCGTGATCGTGACAATTGCCTATATGGCCGCAGGTTCCGTAACAAAGCCCAGCGATGCGGCCACAACCCACTCTTGAAACCACCAAGGAACCACGGTGTGTCACCCTCCTTTTCCGGGATATCTATGGGTTTGCCTGCATGCAGTGCGGTCGTACCACCCTTTATAATACCAGGCCTAATAGGCGATCGTCCCGCCAGTATGCTTCTTGATACGGGTGTAACTTGCTGCATTTTGAGTACAAACGTTTTCGGTCCTATGCGCACATTAGAACCGGAAATGAGAGCTCCTCTTACGGCATTAAATGGGGCACATATTCCTAAACTCGGTTGTACAAGTCCGCACGTCAACTTGGAATCACTTAATATTATGCGATTTTATCCTTGCTTCGATTGTCTGGGATGCGACATCAAGCATCAACTTCCTCGAGGTTTACGAAGCCTGCATTGATGTTACCAACCGATCACTTAAGCTTCGAAACAAAATCTCCTCTGCACCTTGCCTACAGCTCTCTGTACCGCAGCCATGTTGCTCCGTACCGGCTGATAGGCGATAGTTCTCTAGCCTACTAGAATGCATTGAGGCCGAACTCGACTGCAAACAAAGTCTCGCTCTTCTTTTGCAACGTTTTCTCGACGCTTATGACGTTAGCCGCAACTGTCCAAGAAGAACTAATGTATTGCAACATCGAATGGACACGATGGGTCACCACCCAGTGCGACAACATAGTAGACGCGTACCCATCCATTACCAATCGAAGTTAGATGTGCTGATACGACAAGCTAGACAAAACGATTATTCGGCCGTCGACCTCTCCTTAAGCTTCTCCGATAGTCCTTGTCAAGAAGAAAGAGGGTACGTTACGTTTGTATGTAGATTAACATAAACTTAATGCATGAACTTAGCTCCACTCATTTCCACTACCAAGAATTGATACTACTCTTGACTCCGTAGCTAGTGTCCGGTGGTTCTCAACACTTGATCGCGCTTTCGGTTATTGGCAGGTCAAAGTATATCCATCGGATAGACTCAAGACAGCGTTTGTGATCCCCTCGGACTTGTATGAATTCGAGACGATGCCGTTTGGACTCACGAATGCTCCTGCTACATTTTAAAAAATAATGCAGAAGGTATTGGGTGATCTGGATCCGCGTCATTGTTTGATTTGCCTCGCCCATATCATTGTCCAAGGTCGCAATGCAGAAGAACACAACTGCCGCCGTGCAGATGTGCTAAGCAGGCTTCGCGATGCCTGTCTGACCTTGAGGACTAAAAAGTGCAAGCTACTGCGGAAGGAAGTTCTGTTTCTCGGGCACAAAACACTTGATAGAGGGTGTAAAGTTGAAAACTCAATAGTCGAACGTGTTAGCACTTGGCCAAATCTCACAAGTGCTCACGAGGTCCGAAGTTTTCTGGGTTTGGCATCCTACTAATTCATTCTTGTGGACCAACGAGTGTGCTACTGCTTTTGAATCCTTGAAGGTCGCGTTATCATCTCCATCTACATTGGCGTTTCCTGATGTGTCGGGGTTTGTTGAACCCTTTATCCTTGATACCGAAGCGAGTGACAAATCCATAGGCTCAATACTATTGCAGCGGCAATATGGTAAAGACAGAGTGATAGCCTGTGCCAGTCGTCACTTAGATAAGATTGAGCGGCGTTACTCTACCACGCGTCGTGGGATGCTTGCTCTAGTACAACTCTTATGACACTTTAGGCCATATTTAATGGGTCTGTCGTTTGTGGTCGGCACAGACCATCACTCGCTTCAATGGTTACAAAATTTCCGCGACCCACAGTGCCAGATCGCTGGATGACAGGAAAACCTACCAGAATACCAGTTTACTTGCCAGTATCGCCCAGGTCAAAACATGTTAGTTCGGACGCATTGTCACAACGTCTGACAGATTGAGAGCAAGTCGCTGAGTTGTTCACTATGGGGTCCATCGCAAGCTGCATTTCCAGATATTGGAACAATTTACCCTCGACAATGTCCCGGAGGACGGCAACCAACAGGACGGGAAATGACCGGAAGTTCACCAGCAGACAGAAGCCTTTGGAAACTTTGGCCAAATCTAGTAGTTCTAGATAACGTCTTGGATCTACAGTTCGAGCAAGGCAACCTTCCAAGGCCAATCTTTCCCCGATCGAAATTTCAGAAGGTCATTGTGCGTGTACATATTGAGATAGGGCATTGTGGTCAGCGTAAGACCAAAGCAGATGCTCGCTACCGATTTTGGTGGTCTCTCACACACAACGGCGTCACTGTCTTCTGTCACCGTTGCGACACCTGCCAGCAACATAAAATGACCAGTAAGTCACCCAGCGCCCCGTTGCTGTCCAACAGTGGTCGAGAGTCCGAATGATCCTTTAGCTGTTGATATTATGGGTCCTTCGACATCCACGAAGAAGGAGAATCGTTAGGTTTTAGTTTTGTTCTATTACTTTACTAAGTGGTGTGAAGATATGCCGTTGAAACAACAGGGTGCGCTTTCGGTTGCATCAGCTGTCGTGAATGAGTGGATTTGTCGCTACGGGGCTCCACATTTTCTGCACTCGGAGCATTCCTCATTAGAGGAAGTATGCAAAGTGCTTGATGTGGTGAACCTGTGGACAAATTCCTACCACCCACAGGGTAACGGATTAGTAGAAAGAACGAACAGAACACTTAAGAGTATATTGCGTACGTTTGGCGACCGGGATTACGCCGGTGAGTGGGATGAGTGCCTGCCGAAATGTTGGTTGGCTTATCGGTTGTCATCACACAGTCCTACAGGATTTTCTCCCGCTTTCCTGCAATTGGGCCATAAATTAACTTTACCAGTAGACGTCACCCTCCGGATGATACAGGCGGAAGCGAACAATTATTTTCAATACATCCGGCAGTTTAAGCAACTGTTGCTCAGCGGTTTCCAGCCCTTACGCCAGAATATCCTGTCGTCGCAACAGCTCCAGAAGTATTACTACGACCACGATGCTCAAGAACCTGTAAATACAGTCGGTGGCTACGTCCTCCTGTACATTCCAAAGCCGGCTCCCGGCGCCCAGGCAAAGTTTTACCAACCATGGCAAAGACCTTATGGTATCGCTTAGTAAGAATGTGTTTGTGCTTCGTGGCCCAAGCAACCCTTATTCAGATGTTTTGACAGCTCAGTACAACCAGCTGCAACCCCATTGTTATCAAAATAGACAGCCTTAGCTGCTACCCATAATCTCTCCCAATGACGTTCTCGTACCAGACCATGCAGTAAAGGTGCCGTCAGTAGGCGGATCAGCAGCCGATATTCAGGACACTGAGGACAGTGTCCTTTCTGTAGGGAGAGAATAGTGTAGCAGCAATCACCGGTCACAGCACAATTTTGTGGTTATGGTTTAGATGCACTTTTATTTTCTCTTTTTTCATAGATTATCCAGAAGTAAACGCACTCACGGAGAACGCTAACGAGCGGCAAAGTGTGAACCAGTGTTTTAACCGTGAACCTAGCTGATTTAACTAAGCAAGCTGTACCGTGTTTCCTACCTCTATTGACTTGCCTGGTCAAGCTGTGTTAGTTCGCACGGAATAAACTTCGTCGGCGCAGCTCGTCTGACTTCTCCCTTGTGCGTCGCTGAGTGGCTGCTCTGTTCGTCGTGTGATTCCGCTGCGTGCCTTACTCCTGCAGCGGTTCCGTTTTTTAGTCCCACGTTTCGCGCGAAGCCATGTTATAAATGGGTATGACAGCTGCGCTACCTGAGTAGGTATTTGATGCCAGTTTCTAAAATATAACATGTTACAAAAATAATTGGATAAAAAGTAGATAAAGAACCAAAGATATGTTTTAAAATTAATTAAAAATAAAAATTTAGTTAAGTAAGTATTATGTAGCGATGCGCCTTTGCTGACATGAGAAATGTCCTTCTACATGAAAATGAGGCTTTTGTTTAATTTGCTTGATGCATGATAGGGAAGAAGCAGGATGAATAATTTGTGAACTGACATATTGCGGTGAATAAGCTTCACATTGCCATTGCTAGTAAACTAAAGATTTCAACGCCATATTTTATGCATTTTTTACAAGCTGCATGAAATAACCCATATTTTGCAAACAAAGGAACTTAACGTTAACAGGTTTCAGACATTAATTTCATTCGTAATTTGAAAATGCTATAGAACATGTATGCAGAAAAATCTTCCCCAGCAAAATAGAAAGTTGTTAGATGTGCAACTTATTAATAAAGAAGGGTTTGTGACATAGTAGGGAGGAAACCAAAAGCGCTATCATTATATTGTCAACCTTCATTTCGTTGATCAGAAGTCCTACGCGCAAGTCAGCGTACGTTGCTTTTGTCCTCACGGAAAATATAAGATTACCTTTGATAAAGTAACTAAATGTAATCAATCCATGCCTGAAATCGGTTTGTTTTTGTTGAGGTTGTACTTGGTTTGTGTAACAAATGCTAAAATGCTTTAAAATAAATGCAAAACATAAAGCACGTGATGGAACATTTTTAACTGACATACCTGTAAGTTATCGGAGCATGTCATGATTGCTGTGTGCGATACTGAGAACGTCAAGGCGGGGAAAATGCCAAAGCAATCAAATATACCTAAGTCCTGCTTGTGAAGAGTTGGCGAATAAATGTAAAACAGTGAAGTGTGGAGACTTGTGGTCGCAAGCTGTGGATATCGATTTGTAGTATTATAAAGGGGATCACTGGAATAAAAGACTGTAGCCCCCAAAATGCTAACTGCTATCTTTCAGTTACAATTAAATTGTTGACAGGTCGTACATTATTCTTTCTTGTTTTAATCTTCCTTGTTTCCTTATATAATTACCATGTAATTATTAAAAACATTTGCGCTTACTATTTAAAAGCACCATAACTAGCGTTATATTCTGTAACGTTACTGCATGTGCAACTGTTCTACCATGAGAACACATCGTGGATGAAATCAAGTGGCTCAAACTGTGCGCCAATAAGCCGCTTCCACCTGTCAGAAAGCTGACCAGATTGGGTTACTTCCCTATCTGTCCGGCAAATCCGCGAGCCGCCTACTTCGGGTGGACCTTAATACTCCGGAGGAAGACAAAACATTACTGCGGTTTGCATTTAAACTTAGTGGTAGTAGTGTCAGCGTTCATCCCGAGCTTCTACTGGCAGATAGCTTGAACCTAAAAGAAGTTATCAAAGACTTCAAAACTAGACGGGCGGCTGGTGAGCATGGTCTTCCTCTGGTGGGTTTTCGGGTGGTCCCTCACTCAGCACCAGTGTCCAATGAACGGCTGTTGGGTGTCTGATGGGCGCCCGAGTGGCCAACATTTGTCACTCATCGGATCTTCGTAGAGAAAACTTTGTACGGTTCCTCCTTCGCACGTCCGGCTTTCCCTAGATTTCGCTCACTGTAGGAATAATGTAGCCACACTTCCTCTCCTGGCACCACCAGTGACTGCATATTATTACAGTTTCACACATCTAGGGACCTACCAGCACGAAAGTCCGCCGACAGACCGCTGACAGTCCAAAATAAGTCTAAACGGAACATTTCTAACTATCGGCGAAACGTTCCGCAGCGCTCTGCCTTTACACTGCCTTGTGCATTCGCCAACGCATGACATTACATTGCCTATGATCTTGGCCTCAACATAGCCAGTTAAGCCACTGGCACGCGATTCCGTCAGCTTCCTCATGAAGAGTGTGAAAAGGGCCTACATTCCTACTAACGCTCACTGGAATAATGCTAAAGTAGGAAAAAGGCGCAACCATAACGACCAAACCACAATCTCGCTCGATCTGGGGACGCCCGTTAACCCACCCCGCCCTTGCCAAGGTCCGAACCCCAGACACCAACATTGCGAGACGAGCACCCAACAACCTGACTACGAAACTACGTTGATGGGTCCTCACTGCATATATTCCTACTAGCAACCCAGTCCGCTTTAGTCAGAAACCCATGCAATCCCTCTGTCACATGTTGTAACTAACGTCATGACTTGGTAGCGCCGTCGTTGAATCCAGGGCTGATATTCTCTGTATGTCACCTGTACCTTACATTAAACGCGCATTAATCCGTTATCGATAACATTGCGTTGGAAGTATCTGCTGGTGGCGTGGCGTTTCAGACACTGGGAGTGTAATCCTGTACGCTAATCACACTTTCGTGCGCGATACCTACGCGTGCCGCATACGAAATTAACAGCGTAAATGTCTGCGAAGGTATGCATAATGTGGGTGTGAATACGGAATTTTAACTGAATCACAGAGAATGCTGATCCTCAGCAATTCCAAAATTCCCATTTATTACGATGAATCAAAGGAGGCAGAATCTGAGTAAAGCATGATTTTCGGTAGTGCTCATCGAACTCAAACATTACATGATGACGAGAAAGTGCTAAATATGCCGGATTGGGCTGCGTATTGAACAGAATGTTTAATTGCAACAGGAACAAATCAATAACTCACGGGGTCATTGAAAGTGGCAAGTATGTAGAGGGGAAATCACTGCCGAAGTTGTAGGCCACGGTAGAAGTAAAGGACGCACAAACTGCTTTAGTACGCACAATTCTGGCTTGTGGTTTCGGATGTAGATAGTTTCCGCAATAGACAGGAGATGCTTCCGGAATCCGTGCGAGAAACGCTCAGGAATACGATAGATGACGCTAAAATCATTTCCCCTCCCTGCGTGACTGCACTCTGGAAGGTGCGACAAGATGGAACTGTTATTAGACCTCGCTTCGCCTTTGTAAAACCACTTCGGGATGTGTTCACGAATCCTTTGAGATAGGCGTCTCGTGGTACGACCCACGAATCGTGCACCCCAGTAGCACGAGTAAAGATAAACAAGCATTGATCGAGTCACCGGAGACAGCCTGTCTTTCAAAGATTTTGCCAATAAAGGCTGGTTGTAAAATACTGTGCGTAGGCGAGCCGCGGAATACGTCTTTTCAACAGCGTCTTTCAGGCTTTATGACAGGGCATCAGCCGCACTGTAGCCTTTGGAATGAAACTGCACAATTACTTCTTTCTTGGGTACGTCCATCCTCGGTGGATTTATCTTGCGTTCTTCCAAATGTTTGAGGATGAATTTACCTGGATACCCATTCGTTCTTAGCGCGTCGCCGATCCTCTGCAATTTTTTGGTGATTTTGTCCGATGTGCAAATTCTATGTGCCCGGAAGGCAAGTGTGCGGACTAGATTTCATTTGTATTGTATTGGTACCGCACTATGGAAGGTTGTGTACTGCCCATTCCAAATTGATTCCTATACACCGCTCTGCTGTACGATCCATCGGCGTTTCTGATGATATCAACGTCAAGGAACGGTAGTCGGCTTCTGGATTCGTACTCACATGTGAATTGTAGATTCTGATGCGCATCATTAAAGGCTTCTAACAGTTTCACAGTCTGCGCTTTCGATTTGCAGAATATATATGTGTCGTCTACCTAACGTATATCCATCTCGACTTCTTTGATGTGCGTTCCTAATACGTTGTGTTCCATCTTGACTTAAAGACGTCTACTAGAAAGGGTCCCAAAGGTGAGCCCATGGCAACTCCATCAATTTGACGATTACCTATACAATACAAACGAAATCTAGTCCGCACACTTGCCTTCCGGGCACATAGAATTTGCACATCGGACAAAATCACCAAAAAATTGCAGAGGATCGGCGACGCGCTAAGAACGAATGGGTATCCAGGCAAATTCATCCTCAAACATTTGGAAGAACGCAAGATAAATCCACCGAGGATGGACGTACCCAAGAAAGAACGAATTGTGCAGTTTCATTCCAAAGGCGACAGTGCGGCTGATGCCCTGTCATAAAGCCTGAAAGACGCTGTTGAAAAGACGTATTCCGCGGCTCGCCTACGCACAGTATTTTACAACCAGCCTTTATTGGCAAAATCTTTGAAAGACAGGCTGTCTCCGGTGACTCGATCAATGCTTGTTTATCTTTACTCGTGCTACTGGGGTGCACGATTCGTGGGTCGTACCACGAGACGCCTATCTCAAAGGATTCGTGAACACATCCCGAAGTGGTTCTACAAAGGCGAAGCGAGGTCTAATAACAGTTCCATCTTGTCGCACCTTCCAGAGTACAGTCACGCAGGGAGGGGAAATGATTTTAGCGTCATCTATCGTATTCCTGAGCGTTTCTCGCACGGATTCCGGAAGCATCTCCTGTCTATTGCGGAAACTATCTACATCCGAAACCACAAGCCAGAATTGTGCGTACTAAAGCAGTTTGTGCGTCCTTTACATCTACCGTGGCCTACAACTTCGGCAGTGATTTCCCCTCTACATACTTGCCACTTTCAATGACCCCGTGAGTTATTGATTTGTTCCTGTTGCAATTAAACATTCTGTTCAATACGCAGCCCAATCCGGCATATTAACACTTTCTTGTCATCATGTAATGTTTGAGCCTGATAAGCACTTCCGAAAATCATGCTTTACTCAGATTCTGTCTCCCTTGATTTATTCGAATACGGAATGCATGAAGTGAACATCTCTACTATCATTTAATGCCTAGTTTGCTTATTTTAAGAAGTTAATCGAATGACTATGAGGGTTTTCAGATGCAGATGGACAGTTGATGTAGCCATAAGCAGCTTTATTATGCTATATTTTACGAACGTCATTTGCGTGTCCTTTATCGGGAATTCTAGTGACCGATGGTGCTGACGTGGCAGCCGAAGTAAGTTTCCTGCCCATCAGAACCCACCTTTATGGCGCAATGCCCAGGGATGGTCGCTCTGGCTGCCTTGTGTTAATACTTGGCAAAAGCTTGGAAAAAGCTGATCGAGTTGGGTCTACTTGATGACAAATCTCGTCCCGACATACTTGATTTCACTGAAACCTGGTTGTCTCCGGGTTTCATGAACGGTGAGGTATGTTTACTTGGCTACGCGCTGCTTGGCACTTATAGCTCCGTTGGTTGTCAAGGCAGATGCATTGTACTCTATGTGAGCTGTAACAGAGGTGCTGAGGACCTGCATATTCCCGTCGTCGGATCAGACTGTTGAAGCCCTAACGGCTGTTTTGTGCACTTGCTCTACCCAGTTTACAGTCATAGTGCCATACAAGAGTCCTGGAAGTCCTTCCAAGGGGATAATTGACTTTATTCGCACTCAGTCCGCGAATAAGTGTTTCGTTCTAGGAGATTTCAACCTTTCGGAAGTCTGTTGGGCCGATCCTTCGTGCCATTGGGCGTCTTGAACATAGGGTGCACTTTCTTGAGTTGACTCTCCAAGTGCCTTTGCGTCAGTTCAGGGAATTCTCCAGTGGGTACATGGACCTCAAAATACCATCCAGTTTATATATGGCCTACTCTAAGTCCTCCGACTTAGGGACTGGCGTTTCATACGGTGCATCACTTGGGTCCAGCGATCACGCATGCACATCCTTTTGTTGTGCTCTTTCAAGGCACCAACAGAAGGCCGTTGAATTACTTCCGAATATTTGGCGGGCGGACTTCAGTGCAAGGCGAACTAAGTTGTCAGTTCTGAAATCTGCGATCTCCATGGCCGACTCTGTCCAGTTAGCCTGGGAGAAATTTATGGCAGACCTTACGGAGGTTTTCACTCCCTATAATCCACCCATGAGGAAAAGCGGGTTAAAGACACAGTCTCCAAGGATAGGTACCATAGGCAAATACCTACACAAGAAACGGTCTAGTTGTTGGCATACCTACCAAGCAGCTCCCTCAGACAGTGCTTATGATTGTTATTGCAAGATTAGAAATAAACGTTAGCAACTTCTCAGAAGTGTTCCTCAACTGTACGAGCAAGGTTTAGCGGAATCGGCCGCAGCTAATCCCAAGAAGCTTGTTGCTTGCGTTAAAAGACGCAGCGGAACAAAGCTCTCTATATTAGATATGTTGCGAGCAGACGGGATTTTTACGCATCTTGACTATGACGAGGCTTGTATACTTAGTGATCAGCATATTGAGGTCTTTTCTCGGGATTCCTCTTTACCACAGGTTGCATTGGTTTCACGATTTCCAGTGGATTATTGCTTAACTGAGTTTACCATAACGGAGACTCAATTCTTCGAGCTACTGCAAGGCATTAATCCCTCAAAACTTCCGGTCCTCATTCAATTCATCCAAAGCTGTTGCATGAATTGGCCACTAGGCTGAGTGGTCCTGTCACATGTGTATTTTCAATACCGCTTAACAGCTGCGTCCTACCTTCGGAATGGAAGGAAGCAACCATTTGTCCGAATTTTAAGGGCAGTGACAGCGCACTGCCCGCGAACTAACGGCCTGTCAGTTTGACAAGCGTAGACATCAATTTGTTTCAAAAGCTGATAAGGGATTCGGTGGAGAATCACTTAGATAGGTTCAACCTACTCAGTGTTGCGCAACATGGGTTCCGCAAGGGATTTTCTTACCAGACTAACCTACCTTTAGCTCGTGAAAGCTGGGCTGAAGAGGTAGTCAGTGGCCAAGCTGCAGACTTGTTAATCATGGACTTTTCGCAAGCTTTTGAGACTGTTCCTCATCATAAGCACTCACTAAAGTTGAGATCATATGGTGTATCTGGTCGCGCCCTTAAATAATTGTCTGCTTTTCTTGAGGGGAGATTACTGTGTTCCGGTGGGGCGTCGCTTTTCGTTCAGGCAAGCTGTCTTTAATGGCGTCCCGCAGGGTTCGCTATTGGAGCCAATGTTGTTCGCGATCTACGTAAATGACTCCTTTGGAGCTACGCTCTTCATCACTAATGTTTACTGACGACCTGAGTTAATTTAGGGTGTCTTGGATTGGCTCTGGGAATGGTCTAGCTAATGGTTAATGTATATAATACCGGCCAAGTGCTCTGTTCTCAGAATCAGAGCTGCCTGTCTTCCCACCCGGTGGGTTTTTGGCAGTGGTGAAATCTCTGGTGTCACTCAGCAGGTTGATTTAGGGGTCTACATTCATCAGCAGTTTATCCTGGTGACAGTTGGAAAAAGGTATCTTGTCGCGGCTTCGTATTAGGTGGTTTATCCGCCTTTCGTTCAGTATCTTAACGGCCAATTTGTTTGTTAACCAATTTTTAACATTCGTCTGACCCCACCTGGAATAAGTATCCAGGCTTTTCTACCATGTCTTTTCCAAAAAATTGGACTTGTGTAGGGTGCTACGAATAGGCACTCGGTTAGTGCAGGGTCCACGGTGTATACTTAAAGCAGGTTTAGTTTGGAGACGTACTCCATGTACTACAGAAGAATAAGTAGGCTTCTGCTTCTTACAGTGTAGTTTGACGAGTAAGTTCGGCCCGAAGTTGTCAGGGCTATTTAGTCGCACTGCGTTCCCTAATCTCCATGGGCACTCGCTGAAACTGCGTAAACCACGGTCTGATAGGATTAGGACGTAAAATGGTCTGTCGCGCTGAGTTACAGGTCACTGGAATTCGCTCCCAGATAATATGGTTAGGGAACTTAAGATTTAGGGATATGGGCGGCAGCTCGATGCGCTTAAGTGGCAACACTAAACCGTTCCTTTTCCTTACTGACTCATCTTCATTTTTTAGTTCTCTGCTGGACTTAAAATTCTTGGTGTTGTACTTGCTTAGCTCTTAGCACTTTCCTTCTTGCCTTCTGAGTGTACAGCTTTCTCTTTCTTAATTTATGTATCTGGTCATCGAGGACTGCTAGAGCATGGTACGTGGGCCTTACTTGGTTGAACAGGGCGGGATGCGACCATTGTTTTAGGTTAATGATTATTGCGAAGTCTGCCAACTCCTGGTTCAACGACCCGCTGAAGAAGAAACACACGAGATATTCTTATTTATCCAGTCCCACTTGAACTGGAACTTGAATCTGTGATATTCCAGTTAGGCCGTTCATCAGCTGGCATGATGTATTACCAGTAAGAGTCATTGTGGGAAGTCAACATCTTACCTATCGCCCTTCATTTTAACAGTATTCTATTGTTTTCTCTTCTCTAGTTCTTCTCCTCACGTGTTTTATGTAGCTGCATTCGTTTTCATGCCATTTAGGTGTTCACATTACTTTTCCATATTTGGACTGCTGTAAAAACACTGCAGGATGTGAATGCCAACTGATGTAAAAAGGTCTTATTAGTGTACATTAATACTGCAGCTGATAACTGCAAGTGAGTGGAATAGACACTGACAACCCTCATTCATGCACTGCCAAACGACGTGAACCGGAATCGACTTATGACCCCCAATGACGCGGTGCGACAAGGGAGTTTCCATTCTTACCCGGTGGGAAAGTAGTTTTTGTAGCAACAGTGGGGTCCTCGGAGAATACCCATATAGGCGTGATTTTAGAGCTACGGGAAGTGTTGATCGATGTTAAATGTTTTGTGAGCAGGAAGTCACCTTAACGTTCTAGATTCTTTGGGCTTGCTAAACCAAGACATGGTGGATGAAGCTCGACACAGTGTTATAAGGTTGTAGCAGTATGGAGATTCCCTAGTTTGCCTGTGTAAAATTCGAACTAAATTCATTTCATTGTACACCTAGGCGACCGCTATGGTTTTTTGAACTGATTGCTGAGTTCGAATACTTGACTTTTGCTTGGCGCTCGTTATGCTTGTAACGCGCGACTGCCCTGTGCGCTGTGCACGTTCCGTTCCCCCAGATAGAGGGTAAACGGTATCGCTTTTTATAGCTAAGTAACAAGGAATCTTTTACTTTACCAATACAATTTGCCGTACAACCCGGTCTGCATTTTCGAATCGTTCTCAGGGCTCCCGCTACAGGCTACTCACTAAAAGGCTCATCACACAGAAGCTAGGTATGTCACCACAAGCATGTGGTTTGTTAGGACAGGGAAGGAGCTTCGAATGAACCAAGTCATACGTAACCTTGTACCAGCAGCTGCCTTCTAACAATGGCGACAACACATGCAGCTGTTGTGATAACTCACTGACAGGAATTGAAAAAATCAAAGGTCATAAAACGGTAACCAACTTTACAGCCTTAAAATCACCTTGTATAAGCAGAAGGATTAGGTTTGCTGCCTGACTAGGTTAAATTTGTTTTGAGCAAACGGTTGGGATGTTATTTGAAACGTGCATACATAGAAACGGCACGAAAGGTAATGGAATCCAAAAGCTGTGCAATCCCACGCAGCAGTGCTCACGCACTTTTGGGTGAGGTCATGCATACTCACGCCCACGCGGCGGATCACTAAGCAGCTTGGATGCAAGTCGTCGTCACAAATGAATTGCGAGCGCAAAGAACATGTAACTACCGATAGGACTTCGATAGTATTCCTTACCTTTTCGAAACACCTGATGCTGGTTCTTGGCGAACCCCCACAGTGCTTCAGATTGGTTAGCAGATCAAGTGCTAATGAAGGAACCCGGAAAAGAAAGCGTATCATCGCAAATCGGCCTAATTGTGGGTACTTTTGGTGTCCTTAAGTATATCTGACCACTCCAATCATGCGTGATCCCGATGATGAGGTAGGCATACGTGCCACAGTCGTAACGTAGAGGAGGCACGGCATGTTGGAGTAGTGGGTGTACCTAAAGTTCAAGCGGAAGCAAACGCGTGGTTAAAAATGACGAACTAAACGAAGCAAGGAAAAGGTAGACTTACAAACCATGATGGCAGGTAAAGTGCTCCTGTCCGTTGTGCGACGCGCACAGCTGATGATACCAAAGGCCGCCCTGGGAGCAGATGACCCAGTCAGCTCGCTGTTCGCTCTGTGCCTCGCACTCTGCTTGAAGGCACAAAGCGCACTTATCATTGTCGTAATTAGCTGAAAGTTTTGTATGGTAACGCCGTTCCTTGGAGGCTTATACGCCCTGGCGGTTGTCGTAGGCAGACGTCTAAAACGAAGTGGCTTTTCTTTTTCCCCTCGCCAGACGGACACACAAGTAACGAACACTAGGCGTTGCTTATGCCTTCTGCCTGCCCTGGTAGCTTCAGCCATCCCTACTGCTGATTCGCTTATGTTTCCGGGGGCAGGGTTCTAAATGTCATCGTGAGAACTGGTTAGATTGTGTAGAAACGCCACCAACTGTTCCATCACCTATACATTGCAACTCCAAGCTCCACATGCACCTGTGCGCATTTTACACACAGCGTTCAGGTACGACGTCCTTGTTTCATGCGGAATCAAGTGGTAGCAACTTGAACGTCCTACACCATGTACGTTTACCATCACGCTGTATCACAATACGTAGCCACTGCAGTTCGTCCCGTGTGTGGCACCCGCCAACATTATCTCAACCTAAAGGTCCACGGGGTCAAGTAAGTACCTCGGAACGAAAACTAGAAACCCTATCTCCGGTTAATCGTACTCAAAGGTACGCTGACCGACGCTTTCAAGCAACTCCACTACAACTTCCACAGTGTTCTCATCCACCTTCTCCTACTTTTATGTCTTGTGGTCCGTAGGTCGTATCTATTCACGCTTTTACCGTAGGGCGTGAACTCATATTTCCTCAGCTCGCATGTGTCCTTAAACGACTGTATCATAAGACAGACGCCCACTTCCGCGTGCCGCGGGAGCCATCTGTCGCACACATAGAGAAACGGCTCGCCCACGTGAAAGTTATGACTGCACACAACCCTGAAGTTTACTATATCGTAGCACCACACGTTATGCCACACGACAATCTTGGCCACAAAGTTATACCGTTTGTGCCTACAGTTCATATGTGTTGCATAAAGGTAATATGTCAACCTACCGCTTGCATGTGTACCCTATTCTCCGGCAAGGAACGCATCTATGGGTACTGTTCTGTACCGCGCACCATCAGGCAGTTCTTTACTACTTCTCTTCCGATACGCTTCAGGTGTCAGGACATCCGATTTGTAAATCCATGACGCAGTTCGCCGCTGGAAGCATTACAGATCACTGTCGAATTTCTCAACTGTGCCCTACACACGCTGAAGAGAGACAGCATGAAAAGCTGCGGTACCGTCAACAGCCATGACAGCGACTGAATCCGGCAACGCACTTTATGGGGTATTCAAACTATCCTCATGTTCATTGAAAACCGTATCGGCGTTGCAACCCCTGGTCCTTGTCGTCATTTTACCAGCCCTCATATCCCAAAGTATTCACTGCTTTTCCTTCACCAGGACACAGTATCGTGCTGTCCGCTACGGCAAACCCCTGGTTATTTGATTTAGCAGGATATACCATCAGGCGTCGCCGTTCGGTTGATGCGTCAACCTCATACAAAACTACGGCGCACTGACCACACGTATAGCACAGCGTTGCCCAGAGCCGACAATGGAACTAAGCTGTGTCATTTCTGTGGCGAAGCCGCGACACCGTGCTCTGTGGGTTACCATCGACCGTTGTGGCGCACGGTCCCCGACCGCCTTTGTAGCCGGTTCCTGGACGTCACGGTAACCATAAATAAATAAATAAATTATGTATTCTCGACTAAGCAAGGCACGCCTGCGCAGGCATGCTCATGTTGAGAGTACAAAATGTGATCAGAACAATGGAACAATGGGATTGTTGCACATGTTTATATATAAAGGCATGTAAGTTTGTGTGTAGGCGTGTTTAGCGTTGTTTATGGGATTGATAAATGTTTCCTGTCGTTTTGCATAATTGTGTTTGAAGGTGCTGCCCGGGCTAAATGGATGCTTGCTATCTGTGGACTTGAAGCGATTGTCCGGATAAGCGATGGGCGACTTTAGTTAATGGCGAGTCACAACCGCCACGTCACAGTGTTGTTAGAAGGATTTTTGTGGCTTTTTATAGGCAGAACGCTTGTCAGGCAAAAACCCACCACGTCCTGGAACACTGCCGCCTAACTATTTCCTGGAAGGGAGTAAACCCGAACCACCCAGCTGGCACCACGAGAAGGTTGTTCGGCCAGCCAGCCACGTTAACAGGGAAGTGATCGATCGTTTTCGCTTCCTTTCGTCCTTACCCTGCTATTTCACTCTGGCACTTTCTCTTCCATCTTCCGTATTTTCTTAGCCACCTCCTTTATGTTTGCCTCTTACTAGGTGGATGAGCATTCAGCCGTATACGAATTATTTATTTTGTATGGCAGCTTGTCGCACTACTTGGACAAGGAAGAGCTTGGAACGCCGGGCTGAAGGAACATTACACTTTGTACAATCTGTAGCGCGTCAGTGTCGCGGTAAGAAGGCAACAGATAAACTGTCGTCTAGCGGAGCTTATGTTGTGATCGTCGGTTCCATTTCTCCTTACTTTCCCATTTCCTCTTCGGTGCTTTTGGAGTAGCCACCTATCAAGTGTACTTCCACACCACCTATCTAGCCGCCTCGTGCTCCGGTCCTTTATCGGCAGCCGTGACAGTACCGCTTAGCTAGCCACGAGCTGGCACACCAGTACACAGTTCATCCAGCTCCGATAACCATTAGGTGGTTTTCCAGCTGCTTACGAAGTAGCGTTTGCCCTTCAGTTTGTTAAGCCCCATGTAAGCTCCGGATACAGATGCCCACGGATCACTCTATCAGACGCATATTACACTGTGCATACTCCGTTCCCCTATGCAGAGCTCCAAAGGTGTCGTTTTGTTTTAGCTAGGCAACAAGGAATCCCTTACTGTACCAATGAGTTTCCCTGCAACCCTAGCTGGCTTCTGAATCGCTCTTCGGTCTAGTTAAATGCCACTCGCTAAATTGGTGACCCCAACCGCAGAAAAATCTAAAGCTGAAGAATTCAAATTTCACTCTGATCAGCTCGTTCCATTTGATTTTTCTTATTTCTGGTTTATATTTGCATACGGTAACATATTATTTGCGTCCAGTTTTTAACCCAAGGAATCTGCAGAACATAAGGTAGAGTCTCACCTTAACGTGGTATCTCACTGTGCCACCTTTTTGGGACATTATCATTTTTGTGGTTCGCTCATGAGGCAGAGTTTTATAACCACATATTTAGTTCCGAACACGCGAAGGTCTATCTCCTCAAGGAAATGTTCATGCAGATCAGAGGCGTTATCATTTCTCAGAAAATATCGCTATGAGGCCCTCCAGGAGCATACTGTTAAGCGGGTCATGCCGCCCAAAAGTCCGCCTACAGCAGCTTTTCAGACATTTGCAGTTGGGCGGTAAACTGTCCCCAATCCTGCTACGAGAGTTGCAGCAAAGCCTTTATTCATTAACCATGGACAAGACTTTGCTTTGCGAACTGTGGATACAGAGACTACCGTAAAACAAGTAAGCGCTTCTAGCAATTGTGAGCTCCGTTTCGCTCATACAACTAACCGATTTAGCAGATAGCGTCATCAAACAATCACGGCCATTAGCCAAAGCATGCAAGATTAACTCCGTTGCGTCCTGTGGCACTTCTAGCATTGGCTTAAAGTCAACCATAGACGCTCTTTAAACACAGGTTGCGACACCTACTAGCCAAGTACAACAGCTCACCATGAGCTGTCATTGCCACAGCCGATCAAAAGCGTCTTCAAAAAGCTCCAAGTCTAGTAGCAGACAAATTCACTGTTGGTATCATTGACGCGTTGGTACCGCCGCACGTAAGTGTATAAAGCCTTGTACCCTTGTCGAGAAGCCCGTAAGGACTACGGACGCGACCGGTCAACACCAGAGTAGCTTCTGCCGCGTTAAGGTTTTAACTTCTAGTACCGAGTTCCTATTCGTCAATACAGCCGAAGTTAGGGTTATACGCCGTAGCGCCGATGAAGTCGCCTCACTCTCGCGGACCAAGCTGCGTGGCTCTAGTGGCACACCAATCGCAACTTTCGGCGAAAGGCTGCTTATTCTCAACCTAGGCCTCCAGCAAACCTTTCGCTGTCATTTCAAAGTAGCAGCCGTGTCTTTCGCCATCATACGCATAGACTTTTTTCAACACTTCGACTTTATCGTCTATGCCAAAAGGAAAAAGCTTATCGACTCTAGGACACTGCTCATTGTTATTGTGGCTAGCGCCAAAGTGGCCGCTATCACTCCAATTCGTGTCCTGCCTCAAGTTTCACAGTCTTTACAGATCTTTTCAACAAGCATCCTAAACTTATGCGCATTCCGAACGGATTGCCTTCTGGGATGCCAAACGTAACGCATCACATTTGCACTAGAAGTCGACCGATTTCGGCCCGCCCTTGCAGACTAGCCCGGGACAAGCTCAAAGCTTCTAAAGCGGAATTAGAGCAAATGCTCGAACCGGGAATAATCCACTCGTTTAAAAGTCCATGGGCATCACCATTACACATGGTGCTGAAAAAGTGCTGTGACTGGCGCCTTTGTGGTGACTACAAGACACTTAAAAAAGGTACCGTCCCGGATAAATACCCCATTCCTCACAAGCATGCTTTAACCTCAGCTCTACCGGATTAATCGATCTTTAGCAAAAGCGACCTAGTTCGAGTCTACCACCAACTCCCTATGGCGCCAGACGATATTGCTATAACCGCAGCCATCAGGCCGTTTGGTCTATTGGTGTACCACAGAATGCTTGTCGGTCTTAGCAACGCTGCTCAAACGTTTCAGCGTTTCATCCAATAGGTACCTCAAGGACTCGAAGTCGTGTATATTTATCTAGATGACATACTCATCGCCTGCTCTTCTGACCATGAACAACTTCATCACTTCTACCCTCTCTTCTGGAGCTTGACGCTAAATGGGATTACTGTAAACCCCGACAAATCGGAAATTCATCAAAGCTTCATTGACTTTCTTGGCCACCGTATGTCCTCCTTTGACGTTGCACCTATGCCAGACAAATTCCAGGCACTAAATTGGTATTCTCCTTTTAGTTGCTTCAAACAACTAAACCGATTCCTTGGCCTGCACAAATACTCCTGACTTTTATTCCCAACTGCGCGCAAACAATGTAACTACTCACTGACTAGCCCGCGGTAACCAATAGTCTTCTAGTTTTCCAGACACTGATATATCGTCTTTCGAGAAGCTCAACTACTCTGTCTCCAACCTAGAGCTTCTCGCCCAGTCAGACCCATCAGCACCATTCTCCTTGACAACGGACACAGCAGACACTATTGTAGCTGCAGTTCTTCAACAACTCATCGACCAGCGATGGATACCTCTAGGCTTCTTCTTGAAACGTTCAAAACTGCCGAATCGCGTTACAGCACCTTCGGTTTGGAACTGTTAACTATCTACCTAGATAACAGACTTTCCGTCATTATCTTGAAGGTCGACATGTTACAATATTCTCTGCCTACAAGTCATTGATCTAGGCACTCAATAGCGCAACAGACAAGTATGCTCTTAGCAAAACTAGGCACCTAGACAAGGTTTTTCGGTTTACAACAGACGTACAGGTCTCAGGTACTCTCAAGCCCGTCGCGGATGCACTTCCACTTCTTCATCGGATCAGCTTGGCGCCTCGTACTAACGTTGACCTAGCCGCCATGGCTGCTGCCCAACAATCTGAGCCTGACATAGACAAGCTTCGATGCAAGACCTTGTTAAAACTACACGCAGTTTCACTCGCTTCATCTGAGGGGACTATTCTTTGTGACGTCTCACAAACTTCTCCACACTGACTAGTCTTCAACGAGCTACACAACCTGTCCCATACCGACATACGTGCTTCGCAGAAGCTCCTAACTGAATGCTTCTTATGGCCAATGTAAACCGGGATGTCCGCCTTTGGGCGCCAAGTTGTACAGGCACACCAAAAGCCCACTCAGCGTCTTCCCCGCTCCTGGCTCTCGTTTTGCACATGTCCATGTCGACCTCGTCTAACTTTGCCATCATGCAAAGGCTACGCGTACCACCTCAACCGTGTGACCGATTCACCCGTTGGCCCGAAGCAATTCCGATAACCAACTGCTCATCTGAGACGGGTGCACAAGGTTTCCTAGGACGATGGGTAGCTCTACTTGGTTGCCACATAGTAGTCATCACCGACAGAGGATCGCACTTTGACGGATCCTTCAGCAAACTACTCAGAGTACTTGGTTGCCAACACAACCAAAACACCGCATACCCCCGTAGCTAACGGGATGGTAGAATGGTTCCACCGACAACTCAAAACATCCATCTGTGCCCCACCTGGCAAATCCTGGCACGAAACAATTCCGCTCGGTCTCTTAGGCACTATCAACACAATTAAAGCGCAGATGCAAGCGCCTCCTTCTTCACTAGTCTTTGGAGGCACACAACGCTTGTCTGGTGAACTTGTGTCACCAAAATCACCAACAACCTTTTACTATAGCGAATACGCATCCCGCCTATCGCATCACATGCAACGGCTTCAGCCTGTGCAACCCAGAGCACCTAGCTTGCGTACAAACCTGAACGAAAGCCTTGCTACTTGCACGCACGTGTTTGTTTGCACTAACAGCGTACGCCGGCCACTTTAACCTCCTTATTCTGGCCCGTACCTTGTCGTACTCAGAAGCGACAGGACGTTTACCGTCGACTAAAATGGTAAGACTGACACGATCAACCTCGATCGACTCAAACCAGCATTCCTCGACGACTCTGACTCTTCGGTGCAGCAAGCACCTTCACAGTCTGCGCCATCACAGCTAGCACCTCAACCTCAGACCAGTCAGTTTGCTTTACCGGAACCTACAACCTCAAACGACAACAGTCTTAGTCGCCCTACTATCAATCGACGAGGTAATAAGTTCAAACCACCAATTCGTATTTCGACCTTGTTAGCGCTTACTATTTTGCATAGAAGGTGCCTCCCAAATTTTCTTTCATTTACCAAACGTTCTCGACAACCTAAAAAGGACCAAAAGGTTTTAAACATAACAGAATGGAGAAAAACCTTTTGTAAACCCAGAAACAGCTATGCACGTTTTACGCTTTGCACTCTTTTGTGAACCGATATGCATTTACGCTGCTCTTTTTCAATTTGCTTCCCACATACACCGTCGGTTGGTTGTATCTTGTTTTCACCTGTTGCTGGGTCCCCGCACGTCAACTGGCAGTGGGACGCACTTTCTGCTCAATAAGCTTCGTGAAATTTACAAACCGTCCCCCCACGAATATTATTTTACCGTTTCGACCCCTTAACGAGTACAAGGGTGGAAGTCCGCTTGGGTGCAAATGCATGGTTCTCCCTCTGCAGTTGCATCAGTTTGCACAACCTGGTCTCGCAGAAGGCTGGTCCGCGAAGAACAGTCCCCACGTAGATCGAAAAACTGCTTACGCGGTCCATTCTGGGGGAGGCTATGTAGCAGTCTGGAGTCCCTGGTTTGGCTGTGTAAAATTCTAACTTTATTTCATTATGTACCTAAGTGACCGGTGTGATTTATTGAACCGAATTCTGAGTTCGAATGCTTGAATTGATCATCGTCATTTTTGCTTAGCACTCGTTTCGGCTGCAACGCACAACTAAATTGTGTACCATGCGTTTTCTATTCCCCTAGCCAGAGCGTCAACGGTGTTGTTTTTATACCTCGGTAACAGGGAATATTTTGCTGTACCAATAAAAGTTTCCCTGCAACCCGATCTGTCTTTTGGATCACGCTCCGGGATCCGGCAAAATGCTGCTTGCCAAACTTTAGTGGTCGGTGCATCGAACCAGCGCTAAGGCCTTTATGGTTGTGAAGACTGATAGTCAACCTCGCCTTTCTATATCTGCTTAACACCAATCCACTTGCGAGCTCACTGATGCCCTTCCTACCAGCGAATGACATTTCGTATCCTCTTCGTAATCGGTACCACTTCATTATCCTGCCAAAACCCACAGTAGTTCGCGTGCATACGTCTATCTCTACAGCTACGTGTATGTGTGGAACAGGCATCCACGCGCTGTACGGGCGGCTGATACCACAATCCAATTCCGTCCATCACGTAATGGGTACCTCACAGTCCGTCATGTCAGTCATAGACCTGGCCACATAAAGCGCCTACCCATCAGAACACACCCAAACCCCAAGGAAGAAAGGATGCTTTTATGCAACTCGTCGTTACAAAATGTTTCTCCCCGGATCTCACCTTCTCGCCTCATGGCTGCCACGAAACCACTGCGAGCTTTCTCTACGGCATTTGCCACACACAACAGCTCTCCTTTCGTATTCCTTATCCTGACTAGACTTTCCAACCTCCTGCAAACACGCCGCCCCCTGCGGAGATTGTGGCCTTCGACCCTAATACCAAGATATCCAAGTTTATCGCCTGCTTTCTCCTTCAACTATAACGAATGCCTGCATTATGCCATTCCGTTGTCCAATGCTCAAGCAGAAACCCATAGCTCTCTTCTGGCGTTCATTCTTATCTCATTTGCCAATGTACAGCTGCTTCATCTCTACTCCTTCTAGATTTTTAGTTTTCCCTTACTCGATGCAACGACTGCGTCACTTGCTAATGTAGGTCTCCAGCTCTGTCACCGACTTTTCCTAGCTCAGATTACCATAACACTATTCTCATAGCACCCTAGCATGACAAGTGTCTGTGCGCTGCTGCTAATTTGCCTTAAATGCTCTGCTAACCTCAGCAAACTTAGTGTACACTTGGATCCCGCCCGCCCGCTGTCTTCTAAGCAATACCCCATTCATAGCTCTCTTCCGGCCATCAATCGTATCTCACCTGGTCAGCACACAGCCGCTCCTCAGTCTCTCATTTCTGGGTGTTCAGTTATCCCTTACTCACTGCAAGGTCTATGACACCTACTCATGTAGGAGTCCAGCTGTCCTATCGGCTTTTCCAGGCTCTGTCTACCCAGGTATTATTGCATTAGCTGCCTAGCATGAGTTGCGAATCTGCGCGCCGCTGCGCTTCAGCCTCTTATGCTCTGACGTACGTAACAACCTTGACGCATGTTTGCTTTCCTCCAGCTTGCCGTTCTTTCATCACTAAACTTTTCTTTACTCTCTTCTAGCGAGCAAACATAACGCAAGTGCTCAGCTAAAAGCCTTACCTTAGCCTTTACTTTCTTGAGGTTCATTTATACCCTACTCGTTGTTACTTCTTCGACTGTTCCCCCTGCATGCGTCCAGCTCTCGGACCAGCTTGCCCTGGCGTTATCCACCTTAATACCATAATCTTAGCACCATAGCATGATTCCATTAGCTGCGCGCCGCTGCGCTTTTACCTCAAATGCTCTGATATGCTCAGCCAACTTAATATTTGCTGCATTCCGCCTGTTCGCGGCCCTTCATCAATTAACCCTCCTTAGCTCTCTTCTAAGGAGCAAACATAAATTGTTGTCAGCGCACAGCCGCTTCCCAGTCTCTCGTTTCAAGTCGTTCAGTCTTTCTCCTCTTCCTTCAACGTCTTCGAAACGTACGCATGTAACAGTCCAGCTGTCTCACCGGTTTTTCCTGCCTTTGTGTGCCTTAGTACTATGTCTTTGGCAGCGTAGCGACTTGAGTAGCTGCGCGCCGCAGCGCTTTAACATCTTATGCTCTGACGTATTTAGCACCCATAATATATGCTTGCATTCCGCTGGTTCGCTGTCCATTGTCAAATAACCCTCCTATGCTTTCTTCTAGAGAGCAAACACAACTCAGTAGTCAGCGCACAGCCTCTCGTTAGCCGCTAATTTCTAGGGTGGTTATTCATCATTTACTCGTTGTAACCTCTGCGACTGTTCCCCTGCAAGCGTCCAGCTATTGGACTAGCTTTCCCTGGCTCTATCCACCTTAGTACAATTAACTTAGCACCATAGCATGATTTACCATCGCAATGAGGCTTAACCTTACCGTGGTGGGAAGTCTGACAGTATCCTACCCAAGCTATACTATGAAGCATTCGTCAAACAATTACTTGAAGCTCTGGTCGCCGCCGAGGAAAATCAACGATGCCCTATCTGCTGCATCGAGCGGAGTGAATGGAGATTTAGATGCTACTGCTCAAGCCTACGCATCTTTTAATGCCCCCACTTACGCGGTTTCACCTTTAACGTTCCGTTCCAACTTCACTTTTATTCCCTTTGTTTTCAACCCCTCAATTCTTGGCCCTTCTTCATCTTGTTTTCTTAGGCGTTTTACCTTTTAGTTTCAACTCACATGTGAACGCGGAGCGTCATTCCTGCCCTGTCGACAAGCCCATGTCCAAGCAAGCGGCCAATCCCAGTTCATCGGCTTCCATTTGGAGCCCTCGATCCTCCTTCAGATTGGCATGCCTCAATGTACGCACATTGCTACAGATCGGTCAACAGGCAGCACTTGCCCGAACATTAGAGACCCTCTCGATCGATATCTGCTGCTTATCGGAGACCCGCCTGCAAGACTCGAGCTCTGTGCTCACTTTGCGATCCCCTTCAGGTGACACCAGCAGCACTTTCTCATTGCGCCTATCCGGTGACGATGCAGCTTCGAGCACCGGCCAAGCCGTGTTGGTATTGCCCTGAGTCCCCGGGCTGAAGCTGCTCTGGTTGATTGGATTCCAATCAGTAGCCGGTTGTGTGCGGTCCGATTGGCTGGCTCGTTCAAAGCTTCGAAGTCGCGCTGGACTAACAGGTGTCTATTCGTCATCGCTGCCTATGCACCCACAAACTCTAGCGATGATTCGGTAAAAGACGACTTCTATCGCCAACTGAACGAGCTCCTTCGCCACAGAAGAAGCTCGGACACTGTTGTGCTGGCTGGGGATCTGAACGCTCAAGTTGGAAAATTATCCACAGATGAACTGCATCTGGGCGGCCAACATGGTGTAGGCTCCCGTAATGATAACGGTGAGCGGTTACTTCATTTGTGTGAAGATGCTCGCTTATTTCTTGCGAGCACTAATTTCCGACACAGCACCCGCCGAGGGTGACTTGGCGCCCACCAGCCTCGAACCAGCTATGGACGCAAATCGATCACATTGCGATAAGTTACCGATGGAGAGGCTGCGTCCAGAACTGTCGCTCGATTTGGAGCACATGTGTGGACACCGACCATGCACTTGTATGTGCTGACCTGCGGATGCGTTTTGGCGGACGCCCACGACGACGTTGTGAGCGCATTGACACCAGCCAACTGGCGAAACTAGCTGTTCTGAATGCCTATCAAAGTACGCTGTCATGCGAGTTGAGTAAGCGCTCACTGGATCCAATTGAAGCTCACTGGTCTCATATTCACCAGACCTTACTAGCAGCAGGCAAATCCTCATGTGGTAAGTCTAATCGCCAACATGGACATTGGGTCTCTTCGCAGTCTCTGGAACTTATCGATGCTCGCCGGCATATTCCGGCTGGAAGCGAACACAATGAAACTCGCAAAGAGCTCCGGGCAAAACTCCGTGCTAGCCTGAAGAGAGACCGCGAATCCTGGTGGTCTCATCGTGCATCAGAGATGGAAATGGCCGCTGCCCTTGGTAACCATCGTAAGTTATTCCGTCTGATACGGAAACGGGCAGCAGGAGACCTGGTGTTAGTGAAACTATACGTGACGAGAGTGGACAGCCTATCCACAACTTGTCAAAACGCTTGGAACGTTGGGCTGAGCACTTTGAAAGGCAATTTAATCGATCGGAATTGTTAGATTTCTCGCCGGCCACTGATCGCCCCGCTCCTGGGCTGTCCCTTTGGATCCACCCTCTCGCTCAGAAGTCGAACGTGAGATCGGACTGTTGAAGTTAATAAAGCCGCGGGACCAGATGATCTTCCTCCAGCCCTCTTCAAATTCGGGGACCTGCTCTTGTGGATGATTTACATGAGTTACTAGTGAAACTGTGGGAGCAGGAAACTGTCCCAACCGACTGGAGCCGCTCCGTCATAGTCCCAATTTTCAAGGAGGCTCACGATCGGAATGCGGCAACCATAGAGGAATCAGTCTGATCTCCATCGCCTCCAAATTGCTTGCCTCTGTCATCCTTCACAGACTGACTGGCACTCGTGAAAGCCATATTCGTGAAGAGCAAGCCGGGTTTCGTCGAGGTCGTGGCTGCATTGACCACATCTTCACTTTGCGTCAGTTGTTGGAGCACCGTCACATATATTGGCGGCCCACCGTTGTCGTGTTCCTCGATATCAAAGGTGCATTCGATTCGGTGGATAGACGTGCACTTTGGGACTGTCTACTCAGGAAAGGTGTACCTGAGAAATATGTAAATATTATCCGAGCATTATACGCGCGTAGCTCGGCAGAGTGAGGGCTTACGGCAAGCTGTCGTCGCCCTTTAATATCTCCAGCGGTGTGAGACAAGGATGCCCGCTGTCACCTTTCCTCTTCAACTTCGCTATTGACGAAGTCATGGAAATCGCGTTCACAGGACACGACTTAGAAGGTGTGGATCTGCTCCCAGGAGAACGACTTCTTGACTTAGAGTATGCTGACGATATTGCCCTAATCTGTGACAGCTCACAAAACGTGCCAAGCGGCACTGACAGATTAGCACTGGCTGTCCGTCACTTCGGGCTTTGCTTTGCACTTCGAAGTGCAAAGCGTTCCTCCAAGATTGGTCTGGACCGCCTCCTACGCTGACCCTTGGTGGGGATCAGCTAGAAGTCGTTCAAAAATTCAACTACCTGGGAAGTTGTATCAGCGCCCGTGGGATTGAAGATGAGATCACGAACCGTATAGCAAAAGCTCGAGGCGCTTTTGCTAACCTTCGCCACTTATGGCGCCGGCGCGACATCACTCCTGCCCTGAAGGGTAGAGTGTACAATGCAGCGGTACGTTCGACCCTACTGTACGGTTGTGAAACCTGGCCCTTAGATCAGCGGACATAAAGAGGCTAGTTACGTTCGACCACCGGTGCCTTCGCAATTTAGCTCACATCTGTGGGAACACCGCGTGAACAACGAGCGTGTTCGACGCCTTGTTTACGGCACAGGAAAAGGAATGAACCGCTCAGCACCGTTATTTCACGCACCAGGCTCCGATGGCTCGGCCACGTGTTACGCATGCCAGCCCACCGACTCAGGCGACGTGCGTTGTTTGCGCACCGGGGTTGTGGATGGAAGGAGAGGAGGGTGGCCAAGCGATGACTTGGTCAAGAGGAATGAAGGCCCTCACTTCGAAGCTGGCCTCGGTTGGAGCGTCTCGGCTCCCTGGTTGGGGTCCGAAAGACGATGAACAAGTCTGGTTGGATACACTTGCTGATATGGCTAGGAGCCGACCTCAGTGGCCTTGTCGATGTGAGTTACTTTGTCCCCCCAATCCTCGTTAGCCTCCCTCCAAACCAACGTCACTATGTATAATAATAATTTTGCATAGTACTTCTATTTTTGCTACGTATTAGCTGGCCAGTAGCTTACGGGAACGAGGCTCATCCGTTACCAGTGGCTCAGCTAGCTTGCACCGGTGGCATTTTCCCTTTTTTCTTTAATGTATTGCAGCACGGTAGTTAATGGTTCTCCCACCGCTAGGTACCGTGTAAAAGGTTGAGGACGATAGCATGAATTGCGTCTCTGCGCACCGCTGCGCTTTTACCTCAAATGCTCTAATATTCTGAACAAACAATGTATGCTTGCATTCCGCCTGTTCGCGGCCCTTCATCAATTAACCCTCCTTAGTCCTCTTCTAAGGTAGCTAAAGCATAAAATTGTTGTCAGCTGCACAGACTGCCGCTTCCTAGTCTCTCGTTTCAAGTCGTTCAGCCATTCTCCTCTTCCTTCAACGTCTTCGAAACGTACTCATGTAACAGTCCAGCTGTCTTAGCGGCTTTTTCTAGCTTAGTCGATGGTAGCACTATGACTTTAGCATCAGAGCATGACTTGAGTATCTGCGCGCCGCAGCGCTTTAGCATCTTATGCTCTGACGTAGTCAGCAATAGTAACGTAGACTTATTTTTCGCCCGGTTGCTGTCTTATTTTAGTTAATGCTTTTTTCTCCCTTCTGGCGGTCGAACTTTTATCATCTATTCGGCACACAGCCGCTCCTTAACCTCTCAATAGTTGTTGTGTTTTCCACTCACTTTAACCTGTTTAACACTTCTTCTTGTAAATATCTAGCTCAGTCGAGCTTGACACTTTTCTCTTAGCACCATCGTGTCGTCTTTTTAAGTCTAAATCCCCCGAAGCTATTTACTTCGCTTTTGACTCCTATCTTTCCGCTGCTTTACCAACAATTATTCCTAGACCGTTTCGCGTCGTAAACTATTTATATTTAAATTTAATTAAGCTGCACTACCAATCGAAGTAGGCTGGCTGCCTGCTGTTCATTCACCATTCAATCGCCGCCAGTGTTTGAACGCTCTTTTCTCTCCACACAATAGTTGAACCCTAGTAAACTGATAGTACGTGGATTCCTTACTTCTACAATGCTCATGTTCTATAAGTGGATGACAGCAATTTACCCATACGGCCGTTGCATTGTGTAGCACGTTTAAATGACACTTTCAGCATGATCATTGTTGCACACTGCGCATCATTTCGCCTCATCACTAAATGCCATAACATACGAATTAAACATGTCTGATTCCACGCCCATTCTTTGCGGTCTTCGCACGGTTGTCCCTCACTTTCCCTCTTTTATGATGACGGGAAATTGTTGTGCAGCTGAAACTGGACTGAAGAACAGTATTTTCGCCCGTGACAAGACGTATTAAGCAACGGGGACCTAACTGGACCATGGCTGTGCACCAAAAGGTTTCAACTGCACGCGCGACTGTTATCCAGGGTGGATAGCTGGACGCAAAGGCTTCACACTCCCAAGAAGTATACATGATCAGAGAAATTCAGACATCAAAAAGTGTGGAATTTTTGCTCACCGGACACTCAACAATACGACTCTTCATGATTCACCCATCCCCGACCAGCCTCACCGACTATGGCGGTGCTGACCAAGCTACCTGGTCAGGCAACAGAGAAAAATGAAAACCATTCAAATGCGAGTAACCGAGAGTGAAATCAGTCAGCAAGCTGCTTTTCCAATTGTACATCAGTGATCAAAGATTTACAGCAGTTTTCCAGAACATTGTGGGTTTTTGCCTGGCAAGCGTTCTCTCTATAAAAAGCCACAAATGTCCGTTTACCCACACTGCGACATAGCGAAAGTGATTTGCCACTGAATAAAGTCACTGCCCACAACTACATACTGGCAAGTTGACTTTAGTGATATTTCAATATTTCCTTATGACGTACAAGAAACGATACTCCCTGTCTACATGTACCCACTTCACTACATTTATAGTGCCTTGAATGTTTACCCATCGCATACTTAAACCCAACTTATCGCCATCCACTGAAGGCTATATTCCGCAGGATTACTTCAATTTTCGCAGCCTGTACAAAGTTCGGCTACTGTCGATTAGATACAAAACCACTGGCCTGTTGCGAAACGTAACTGCTCGTAAATTTTGATCAGACCTGATTTGGTGTGCCTGCATATCTTCGAGAATAAAATAATTATGTATTGCTTTGTACAACTACAATATCTCCGAACCGGACATTCGTCCTAAGATGGCGCCTGGTCATTGGGAACGTCAGCTGCCTGTCTATATAAAACCAACATGGACGCACTCATTGCAACTTCTGTATCCCGATTGTGCTTTCGTTATCTTCAAGTAAGACCGCGCAGGCGCATCACAGCTCACGGCAGATAGTTTCACTGGTTTTTTCCCACCCATGATTTATCATTTCCGTTTTATCAATGATTGCTATTCAGTTACATGGGTGCACAAAAACTTGTTAACGTCCATCAGCTTACTCGGTCCACCGTAGACGCCAACCGTGAAGGCCGCAGACTTGATTGGTGAGACACGTCGGCACTTAATGAGTTACAGTTGCAAATGTGAAGAAGTAAGGGGTGTGTAACCATCAATGTGTAAACTGAATATGCACAAACATCACCAGGGATGATAGTACTGCACTATGCTTGAGCACTAGAGTGCATTGCAAACCCAGAGCAACTAATGTTAAGTGTGACCATACGAGTGTCCACAGCGGCGGTTCTAACACACAGCGTACTTGTTACAGCAAGGGACATGCCGTAAGCGCCCCGTGTAGTCGTCTTCGAGCAGAGCTACGGCTATGTGCCTTGCCTTGCAAATAATTGACTAACAACAGCTTTACAGCCCGCCGAGAACCGGTAGGGCCAGTAAAAAAAAAGAACCTTTTGGTTTTCGCCCCCCATATAACAGCTGAGCCTTTGCCTGGGACCATAGGTCGTGGCCCTCCCCCCGTGTACCAAGGTTGTCTCCTGTAAGTCCAGTAGGGTACCTCTTTCCGAGTTACACGCGTAAGACAGCTAGCGGGTGTGTGCCTGAGATAGATTTCTACTAGACGGTCAACAGAGGTTTGCCCCGCGACCAATGTTACAGAACGCTACATGGCGAATAATGCTCAAGGTTGCTCCCATTGGGCAAGCGTACAGTTCGGCCATCCATTGTCGCCAGTGCCCTGTTGAGCCTTTTGCCCACAGGTGATTGATGGTTTTCCCCCATTATTTTGTCTGCAGTTAGCGTTGGTGAAAACGTCATAACAGAGCAAGATTTTACCGGCTAGTCATCATCCACTGGGATACTACTTACGACTCGTACCCTCTGTCGGAGAGCGTTAGTAGTACTCGGTGCATACTGGCCGTACTGCCCAATCGAATTGGCCTTCGTGCTGTGGGGGGGTGCCGACTGTATCGTAATCGGCTGCGCGTCGCTGCTGCAGCGTATCTGGCCCGATTGGTAGCATAGAGTTTGCGACTATGGGTGGTAATTGTTTTCCGCATGTCAAGCACAATTTGGTGTCCTGGAATAATTTAAAGCATATTTTGTGTATGTAGTTTACAATTAATAAAGCCTCCGGAATAGACCAGTGGAAAACAACTCGTTGATGCAGTAGTGCCGAGATGGAAATTCGATTTACATTGTAGTTAGTAGGCATTAGGTGAACCCTTGCTGAATGAAAATGTCATGTTCTACGCGCGTGTAACAGTGAAGCATTGCGTGTGAACTTCTATCTAGACTTTATTTACACATTGCAATTATTGTGCGCTTCCACGTATTCATTCTGATAGACCTTTAGGACGTCACATGAGCCAGTTATGTCGACGTATGACGTTTGTATATTTGTTTACGTCAAATTTTGACACACGGTGCTAACCGGTTCAATCTAACAAATTCTAACGTTATGCTTTGCTGATGTTTTAGGCGGTTTGCCAGTTGTAGCGTTGTTCCCGTTTTTGAAACACAAATACAACCTCAGGCATTTAAGTGCGCTGCTCGGTCCGCGAATGACGCTCGTCCACGCACCCAACGCACGGCTGCATCTTCACAAGCTAGACATCGACTGGTGCCCTAGTTTTAGCATTAGCTAGCTTTTCTTCCTTTCAATATATCTTGTCCCCAGCTTAATTTGTATTCTACCGACCACCTTAGGTTGGCCAACTAGCACCGTAACATATATATAACGCACGACGGACGCGCTGTATAACCACTGCAGTGGGCTTTCCCGGACGTTGTAAGGTCGGGCTTACAGAAGACACATTGGCAAATGAAGCAGCAAGGATTATTTATCCTGAGTTGACAGACAAATAATTAGGACCCAGTGGGCTGCCCATGGCTACTCCATCAATTTGGTGATACGTTATGTTTCGGAAGTGGAAGTCGACATTCTCTGTGCATAGAAGTAATGATTCTCTTAAGAATTCAACTGGAATCGGCAACCGACATTCGGAACTTTCTGCTAATTCGTAGATGTAGTCAACGGTCTGGTGTAGGGGCACATTAGTAAACAAAGATTCCACGTCTAAGGAACACATCACTTTATCGGACAAGTTCATTTTATCGAGATCCTCCACTGAAGGAAACTCAGCCTATTGGCGCCAACTCCCATTGCGTATATCAATTCGTATGTAACTGCGGGGATAGGTACATAGGCAGAACCAATAGAACACAGAGTTCCCGAATAAAGGAACACGTACCAAAATGGGTTCAATGCGGGCTTAGTCAGCAGGCAAGCCCAAATCAGATTGCGTGTGTACGCAGGCCGCCAGCATCTTCGATCGGCAGGCACTTATTGACAACAGGTCACCGAATTGAGGTCAACAAGGCGTTTAGAATCCTGCTTCGCCATACTAAATCCCGGCTCCTCCGGTTTGCCGAGGCGATTGCCATTAGTCGGATTAAGCCAGTGCTTTGCGTTCAAAAACAATTATCGATCAGCCTCAAGCTGCCCTGGTTGTAGACGAAAGACACCTTTTTCTCGCGTTTGTTTATATGGATGTCTGTACCCACAAACTGTTATATAAAATTACCGGTTATCGTTATCGGCACTGATGAGACGATACGAAATGCATGCATCTGCCGAACTTCGTCTTCTACTTGTGCTTTTCAAGTTACTAAAGGGAACTAACTGTTTTAAATTTTTCAATTATTCTCAAGTGACTGCGCATACGAATGGACTTATTCAAATGAAGTAGTGTGGAATACAGTGTTTGAATAAACACTGGAAATAATCTTTGACTTTTACCAAATTTTTCTGCTCCAAGGCAACTTTGGTTGGTGAAATTGGTCCTGCACCGAGCTTGCCTGCAAGGTGTTTGGCTTTTCTGCGTGCTAATCCTTTTTACACCTGTTCGTGGTCTTCCTGCGTACTCATGTTTTCATACTGCTGTTCATCTTATAAGGACCATCCCGTTATGCACTATGTGGTGTATCGGCTAATGCTGTTTGCGGGAGCGCAAGCTGTGCTTTGCTGGTGGCTGACGATTCTGGCGGCATGTAGTGTGACGACTGCAACCGCAGATATTGTTAACAGTGGCCAAACCTGACTGCCAAACCGTACGCCGTGTTATCTACTAGCGACAGTGCTTTTTATATGCGTCTGTTTTCCTGGACTCCAACAGGGTCGTCTGGGTCTGGTCGGTAGGGGTTACAAAGTATGCAGAATGCAGTCACAGCGGTGGCCACTTTAGTCACACTCTCGATTGTAAGATAGACTGCTTGATGGAGGCAGTTGCGGTCTCCATGGATATCCGTTTATAAAATCCCAACGGGCAGATTAGCTTTGCTGGTTAACCGGTAGTACCCAGCATCATGTCAACAGGCTGCTTGAGGCATGGACAGCAGCTTGATATTCCGTAACGCAGTGTTATCGACTGCCGCACTTACTGTTGAACTCTTATTGGCCCATCTGCATTGGCTTACATGTGCGTAACAAAGCTTCTTCCGCCAGGATTTTTAAATGTTATTGTCAGAAAACTGACTGGGCTGGGTAACGTCCCAGTTAACTCGCAAAACCCTCGAGCACGCTTAGTTCGTGCAGTCTTTTACACACTGAGGAAACGTCACGCGCTGTCGCGGTTTGCTTTCAAACTGTAAGGTATTAATATTTGCGTACATCCGATCCTCTCGTTAACGGTTAGGCTGAAGCTAAACGAGGATGTGCTGGACCTCAACCGCAGGCGAGCGGCCGGTGAACATGGCCTCCGGCAGGTAGATTTTCATGTGGTCAGCCGGCGATCATTTTGCCTACTACTAGAGCCGGTTCTGGTAGCGTGCAATCCAGGTTTGGACATTGCGAATGCCTACACACAGTGACAAGCAATTTCCGCAGCTTAAGGAAAATATGCACGAAATAGATTAGTGTTAAAGTGCGTCGCATCAAGATATACTAGCATGCACTGAAGCGTGGCTGTCTCAGGACATCACGGATGGTGAACTACTTCTTCTGGCTACACACTGTTTAGGTGTATGCAGCCTCGGATAAATTTATGTATTATCTCACGGAAGGGTCGCACCCTTACATTCCGTTTACGAGGAACTACTAGACAATGACACGGCCCCGTGGATAAATACCACTGGCAAGTACCTGCTCTGGCAGCGTTCTAGCGACTGATGACCTGCTGTCCAGCTCCAGCAACTAACACCTCTGGTAGGTACCGCAAGGCAAGAAACAGATATAGGCAACATGGGTACAGCTTGGCTAATGTATGAGAAGGGATAGCCTAATGGAGCTTCCGTACGTGCAGAGATTTTTCTCTTATATAAAGGGGAGCTATGGTCGTCATCCATTCCACGTTTTATCATTCTGGTAACAACTTGAAGAAAACCGTAAGTAGGTGTTTTTCAATACTGTGGTTAATAAGCGGTTCTTTCGGAGTCTGCACTAAAAGCATCATTGTGATGGCGCCACCTGGAACATTTTATCCGGGCTTGCACGCCCTGCCTCGTTAGATACCACGTGTTGCTATCCAAGCCGCCTTGCGACCGGATGAAGGCGGAAACACAATTGTCACGTGGAGTTATTGAGCTTCAGAACTCGATTCCAGTAAGAGTAGTCCGTAAACTTGCGGTTAAGGGTTGGGAATGCCAAATGGACACTTCGCTTTTCATGTTGCTGACCATATCCATCTTCCAAACTTAAGTGCATAACCTGTATTTCTAATCACCCTTTGATTTTATGCTTCATGCAAATTGGCGAGGTGTAAGCTTGGTCCTTACGTGCGGCCAGTGGATTTATCAGTCGTCAGTCTTTGCTCTGGAGTATTTCTGCGTATGCCTGTGCGCGGTTTAGCAAGTACCACATTGTTGCACACATATAGAAACACGCGTAGCGGTTAACATCACTGATAAACTTCTTATCTGTTTGCATACCTCGCAGCTCCATGCAATCAGTTGATCACCGCACTCATGCTTCTTCTTGCTTATAAAGTGTGTGACAACTGCAGCTAAGCCGTTCGAAGCAGTTGCACGCATATCATGTGGACCATTGTATGCAGCATAATTGGTAGCGTTTTTTCGTTGCCTGGCCGTAAGTTTAAGGATAGTGGCGTCGTATACAGAAAAGCAGATAACTACTATGCTGTCCTTCCGGCCGATTACATGTTGGTCGCGCTGTAGTGGTTTAAAATTTGCGTTACAAGGCTTCCGAAGGCTGGCATTCCTGCGTTGACTGTCAGAAGGATGATTACACGCTGGGACCTTACACTTAACAAGTTGCTTCTCTAGTACGGGTACTTCGTGAAGTTCCCTACAAACCGATGCATCTTACCGCTCTCTTGCATGTGGCATTCCAAATTAAGGGTGCTATTATAACAGTTCAGCCGGCACTGTTCCAGTGGCACGGGGCCTGACGTAAAAGGATGCCACCAATGGCCTAAAAAGCAAGCAAGCCCGCCTGCCTGCCTGCCTGCATGACTGACTGACTGACTTCCACTAGGTGCTATTAATCATGTTTGTTTGTGCGGTAGTTGAACTGCCCGTACGCTAACCGAGAACAGTTAGACCTTGCTCTAAACATATGGCACGCCTACTCTGGTGTAAGGACAGCTAAGTTATCGGTTATCTTTTGTGAGATAACGTTGGACGTTACTGTCTAGGTTGCCTAGCATAAAAGTAAGGTCGTGCCTCACGAAGGCCTCTGCTTCCGTCATCTGGGTCATCTAGGTCGTTCAAAAATAAAACTACCTGGGAAGTTGTAACAGCACCTTTTGGATCGCAGGTGGGATCACAAGCTGTATGGCAAAAGCCTGAAGCGCCTTTGCTGACCTCCACCACATATGGCGCCACCGCTACACGCTGGCCCTGAAGGTTAGAGTGTACAATGCAGCAGTAAGTTCGACTCAACTGTACGGTTGTGCAGCTTGCACCCTTAGCTCAGCCGATATAAAAAGGCCAGTTACATTCGACCCCCGGTGTCTTCGCATTATGGCACACAACTGGTGGGAACACCGCGTGAGCTACGAGCGTGTTCGAGGTGGTGGTTACGGCGCAGGGAAAGGAACTGAAGCGTACATCAACGTTATCACATGTACCACGCTCGGATTGCTCTGCCACGTATTACGCAAGCCAGCCCCCGGCTCCCGCGACGTGCGTTGTTTTTGCTTTGGGCGTGTGGATGGAACAAGAGAAGAGGTGGCCAAGCGATGGCCTACTCGACAGGGGGTGAAGACCCTAACTTCGCAGCTGGTTTCGGTTGCAGCATCCCGGCTTCCTGGTTGGAATCTGAAAGACAAGGACCACCTTTCGCTGGATGCACTTGCTGACATGGCTAGGATCCGACCTCAATGGAGTTGGTGCTTGAGTTTATTTATCCCTCCCAACCGCAACGTCATTTGTTAGAATAATAACCGTTCGCCGCATATCAACCGGCTTGTAAGTTCCGGAACCATGCTCCTACATTACTGGTTGTTGAGCTGGCAAGATTCGAGTGCACTTCTTTATGTATTGCGGCACAGTAGCTAAGGTGTTTTCTACCTCTAGCTAACGTATATAATGCTGATGTTTGTTTAGGACATTAACGTTTTTAGGCAAGTTCTCATTCTCTTCCTCTTATTGTTCGTTATTCCACAGGTTGTAATATTAGTTTGTTAGGGAAGCATCCGTTCAAGTGGCTGGTGTACGGCTGTTGGTGAGAACGCCAAGGCTTCCTCCTTACTCCGATTTCAGTAAAGTAAAACAGTGGGTCCCCTGCAGCCATTTTGTCAAGGCAGAAAGAAGACAGAGGTTGCAACATGTCAGCATCTCGATTGTGCGACTGAAGAGAACAAGAGAAATGTTGATATGTTGCAACCTATGTCCACTCGCTACCTTGACGATACGCGTCCAGTGCCCATACTGAGATGCGCCCGCGCCATGCACAAAGGTGACACTCCCCCCGCCATCTCATGCACTGTTTCTTTCATATATATCGCAATTTGTAGTTATAGTACCATCCAAAGACAAGCCTTTCACTCAAATATTACTCTAGCACCAATACACATGCTCAGGTGTACAGCCACGCCGTGCCCACACCGACTTCACCCATGTCGTTATCCACTTAGGTGTTTAACGTTGACTGCGTGTCCCAATTAACCTGGTAACGTGAGATTGTGCTCAAAAATCCAATAAAGTGAGCGCTGTCAAATTTTGCAACTTTCATCGTTAACGCCTACCTTTACGTCACCACTGATGTGATACCCATAAATCGGATCCACTGCGTTGACGTAACGCGCCCCATTTGTTCGCAGCATACGCGTAGGCACTGCCATTAGGCTTCAGCGACGAATGCCATGAAAGCATATTATACTTGTTCGTAGTGCTCGGAAACATACTACGCTCATTTATTCGTTTTATTTGCACGCGTCGCTACATTTGCATCCTTTCCTTTTACCAGGTGACATTCACAAAGGTGGTATATGGAGCAATGACTACCATCAACTGCATTGTTTATACTTATATGCATGATTTGGCTGCTGGTGTTATGTCACATTATGAGTTCCGTGCAGGTTAGATTGACTTCTTTACAGCTACAGTTAATGTCACTTTGGCTAGATGTAGCTACAACTCCATTCTCTTTGCATGCATTGACGGAAGGAAATCACTGCAAACATGATGAGACCTCTCTGCGCGATGAGCTACTGGTTACGCGAGGTAAGTAAATAAATAAATAGGTGTATATCTAGGCTAGCTAGATGGTGCGCCCTCGAGGGATCAAAATAATGGTTACGTTAATCCTATGCTCTTGCATGTAAGTATGAAAAGTGTGAGTATACATTCCTCGTTGGCGATTACAAATGCATTTGCTTGCTACGTGTACAGCTGATGGAGTTGTACGCGTCCACCTTGAAATTCATATGTCTGCTTTAGGTGATGTTGAAGTCCTTGAAATTTTTTGTTGCGAAAGTTGCGCAGGGCAGTAGTTGGGCAGGTTGTGTTTAGAAACGGGATCCAATTCACTACTACTTCAACATACATTTTTAAACTATTTCGGTCCGCTCAGCCATCATATTTATTGGTGCGTACTGGAAAGAAATAAGGGCGGCGGACTTCTAAATAACTTGAAAAGGTTACAAATAATTTCTAGAACTGAAAATAAAAACGAAACGCCTTTGATAAGAGACATACTTCACTAGAAAAATTCAAATTAATAACAAATATGACCAAAAGTTATTGCACTAAATTTGATCTCTGGCGCAGAATTTCAACCTGTAAACCTCAAAACAAAAGAAAAACCTTTTCTAAGACTAGAATATTACCAAAAGCAGTACAAAAATAGGCAGCTCAGAACAAGTTTTCAACGCTGATTACCTTAAAAGATAAAGCAGTTTAATACGTGCAGTAGTTCACGAGTTATCCGCAATCGAATGGCTGTCTTCGAATAACGTTATTGTTTTTCGCTAAAATTGGCTTTCCGCTTTGCAAGCAGATATCGGAAAAAAGAAAAAATTGTATAAAGTGCGAAGCGGCATAAGTTATAAATAAGCATGCTTAACTGTTGTCTAACCTCTACTTCCATAGCCAGCACGCGCCGTCCGCTTAGTTGCGGCAAGTGTCTCTTGCCCGCCTCGGTCTGCTGTCACCAACATACATGTGAGCCGTGTCCGCCAAGCCAGCTGCCTCGCAGTGCCTTGCGCTGCCAGTTACTTCAGGGCAAAATATGCCCTTATTAAGTGAGGTTCGTCGCAGTCAGTTTCCAAATCACATAGTCGTCTACATGCCCGGAAAAGCACTAGACTGCAGTTTCAGCCTGTTGGGCATCATCAGTAGTGCGCATCCATCGCCATTGCCTTAATTGTCTAAACTAGTGGCACCGCCAGCATGCGCCGTCCGCATCTGTGCCACATGTGTCCGCATCGCCTTGATGTCATCAATAAGCATGTGAGCTTCGTCCACCCAGCCTAATACTTCGCCTGGGGTTATGGTGCCAGTTACATGACGTAACGATACCTCCTTGTTGTCTAACTTTTTCTTCCACAGCTTGCACACTCCGTCCGCCCCTTTGGCGCATATGACTGCGATCTGCCTTGCCCTAATGTCGAAAATACATGTGAGCCCCGTACGCCCATGATAGCTTTCTTGCTTTTACCCTGTCACCTACTTGAGGTAACATTGCCTCTCTGTCGATTTACCCTTTCTTGCACAATTGTGTCCAGGTTTACTATGCCTGCCGCGCCATAGTGTGAACTACTTGCAGGTGAACCAAGTCTGCCCCGTCGGATAAGCGGCCGTGGGTGCAACTGCAAGTTGCTTCGAATTTAGATGCATCAATGTATTAGAACATTCAATTATGCACTCTATATGCACTGTACCTCGGTCTCCAAAACTGGCTATATCATTCAAACCATTGAAGGCAACACCAGCCCTTATCAGGACTAACCTCACGGGAACGCAAAAACGTCCTTTTTCAGGGCCAAGCATATTTTAGTGTTACCACATTGAAAGTAGATTGCATATGTATACATGTTCTACCCCAGGACTTGGACAATACCAATAGTGTTGACGTCTATCATTATATCCTGTATTGTCACGTTACGGCCGTATTTTTTCAGTTCCTGTCTCGAAATATAACTCCGCAAGGCGATTTCCTCAGTAAACCGCATTCGCCTATGCCAGTTGCCGCTTTGGTGTGGGACGCGGCGCACGTATCCCAGTTAACCTGATAACATGAAATCGCGCTTCTAAATCCACTAACCAGGTAAGCTGCCACATGACATAGGTTCCATTGTTCACCAACACTTGCAGTTTACAGCTGTATCTATAATCCATAATTCAGTGGTCCGCTATATTGAGGTGACGCACTCCATTCGTCCGCTGCATACGCGTGTGCAGCTCGATTGGGCTTCAGCAGCGAACAACGTGACAGATTCTTTGACATTTTGTTAGCGTTCTCCTACACAAGCTATCTTCTTTCATTCAGTATGCATGCTCGCGCGTCTACTTTTGCCTACCATCCATTTAGCATGGTATCTTCCAAATCGTGGTGCTGGTGGTGCTGCCTTACTTCATCATACTTGTATACCGGGTGTGGCTCTTCGCGTTGCGTCTCATTTGCAATTCTGTGCCAATTCCATCATTTCATTTATACGTATATTAAATTCCCCTTGGGATACACATGTACTATTTGCATGTCCGTACATCACCAGTACAGCTTCCGGTTTTATGCCGCAACCCATGAAATCATTGCTCAAATAAGCGTTTATCGGCAAACGCACATTTCGGTTTTCCGAGAATTCATGTGCAGCGTTCACACCTGCCGGCCTTATTGCACATGTGCGCAGTGCGCCTTCCCATTACCTCATGGCAGCTATTCCTCGGAGAACACTAATTGCCTACCATTACCCATCCGTGGTGCTCGCGTATCTGTGCTTACCCCAGAGTGACGTTCCGCGGGCGGTAAGTATTTTGCTACTGGCAACGACTGTCCACTAATAACTTTCTATCGACATTCCTGATGCAGTATTTACAGCGCCCCATTATGCGTACGTCCCTTACTTTTCTCTAAAGCCCACAAAATTTACCCAACAGTAGCACAAAGATTCTTTCATCACTGTCTCAGTTCTCGTTCAAGCCGCGTAACTACCCACCTGAGAAAACGGTTTTCCATGAAGAGTTGCATCATTCCACTTATATAAAAATAATAATATCAATAATAATAACTTGTCAGCTGTACGTCATAACAGCGTTTTGCAGCCGTGCGACCTCCAGCAGTGGCGCGCGGGCTGAGTATACCGCGAGGACGCCCGCCCCTACGCGGATTCGAACCTACGGTGCAAGATTACGAAACCAGCTCGTTACCCCTAGGCTACAGGTCGACACCTATATGACCTATATAACACCTATATGACATATATGACTGACCTATATGACGCGACACACTTTGTGCCATATACACTTATCACCAGCATTCATACCACATCGAAGATACTATATATCTGGATAGGACTACATTCAACATGTATCGACTATTATCGCTCGACATACGCACTTAGCACTCGATTGCGTATCTCCTAATCGTTTACTTATAGTTCACTTATAAGCTAACCGTCTGTTATCAGACACCATCATCTACGTAACAACTACATACATATATATCTATATATTTACGGTACTCGTAATCTCAGCTGTCAAGCAACTAGGCACAGAGCCAACCAAATCCAGGGAAATCAGCGGAAAAAGGAAGGTCAACGCGTCAAAATAATCGTGGCATAATTGTCGAAGGTGTGCAACACACGTCAGCTAATATGCCGCAGGAAAAAAGGAACAGTTTGACAAAAAGTGGAACAAAACGTTTTTCGATATTTCTCTTTTTTGTCATTTTAAATGTTTGTAGTATTGAACATATGAATCAGTACAATACTGTACACATTTCTTCCACTGATTCTGGTTGCGGGCTATGTTTTCTAGAGTGTTAGACCATTGGCACGCCTCCTCTTTCTGTCCCCATCCTGGAATAGGTACGGAACCAACAGCGACTAGACACGACGTCAGCGATTTCATGTGCTATCGCCATGTGAAAGGCTGACTACCACACGGTCGCCTCCAGCCAGGTTCTTAACGAGCGAATAGAATGCGACGCGGTAGATGCACAGATGCCATGTGTAGAATGTGACCAAGCCATCTCAACTGGCGCAGCAACACGTGTTTGTAGAAGGGAATACTCGCATACATACATATATGGTTCGCGGCATCCGGTTTCGGATACGCATGTCCCTTTGGCCAGCCACAGGACGTCTGAGCCTACAAAGTGACCATGGGTAGCTTGCGCTGCACCATCCACTGCTCAAACCACCCACCTCATATCCAGTGTAAACCCAAAGGAATAAGACCGGGAGGCATGTGGATGGGAGCTAGGTTTCATCAACGGAGTCGACCCACACTTCTTCATAGTCAAAAACAACCTGGCTGTATTTTGAATCAAGCACACACAAAGCGGTGCTCGGACCGTAGTCCGCTTCACACTGACTGCATGGAACCACTCTTCGAGCCTTGCACGGCCACAAGGACCGTGCACCCCCTCCCCTCCAGCAACGACCAACTGTCTCCTGGAGCCAGTATGGATGAGGTAGTGGGTAATAGAGAGGTAGGCACCTTTTCAACATGCACATCAAGTACAGCCACACCGGGGATAACAAGCAACAACCAATCACTTGAAACGACATTATGAAATGAAAGGAATCAGCTAGTGCCAACAGATTTGGCGACATAGCTCTTCACTAAATAGGCGTATAAAATAAATTGGTTACTAACGAATCCGCGTCAAGTTCAAGAAGTCAGCAAATATATCTTAAGAAAATGCCGCAAACGCGAAAATGTTATCAAATTAAATATACTTAGCTTCAGCGACGTGTGCAAGTTTAGAGGAGGTAGTACAGGTAGACATCCTTTGAGACAGAAACTCATTAGGACAAATTTGCAAACTCACCACGTGAAATAAAGTGGCTTAGCATGCCAGCGCGCGGTTAGTAAATCGAATGCAGCGTACCTACAAACGCTGCCCCGGTTCTGCCTACGTTCTCTGCGGGGCCCGTCGTCATTTCGGTAGTGGTCCCGAGTGGCCTCGCTCATGGCTCACTAGGCCTGCCTGACGCAGGCGCTCGCGACCGCATGTGTTACAGCACCATGCGCTCGATGTCGATGGAGTACAACCCATCGGTGCTTGCCGCTTCCGCACTTGCCGCTTCTTCTCTGTATGTATGAGGTCTTTCTCCCGCACTTTGGCAACTGCCTTCGTGATCAGATGGCGCCATGTAAACCGATCAACCGCCTTCGATTCCAATGACCCGTAATCCAGATTAGAACGTGAGGGGCTCACAGTGATCATGTCCTGGTAACGTAACGTTTGTTTCCCCACATGCCGCTTCCCAATACTCAGCTGGCCATATAAGAGTTGTTTCGATATCCGCGTCGAATCCATACGGCTCACATAACAAAGCCACCACAGGCGTGTCTAAGCAAAAGTATGCAGTCCACTGCATACATTCCACTTTGACGCAACACTTCCGTGTCCGCATCTCTGTCGCCCCATCCGATGTCCAGAATCAGCCGCAAACACTGTTGATGGAACCGATCGAGATATCGTACATCCCGCTGGTACATCGTCAACGTTTTGCTGCTGGATATAAGAACGGACAGCACCATAGATTTGTACAGCAGCAGCTCCGTGCCAATGGTAAGCTGATCGTTGCTCCACACTCGGTACTCTAGCTTCCCGAATGCCGCTGCTGCCTTCGACACGCGGATAGCAGCTCACTGTGCAGCTGCTGGTCATTCAACATCATACTCCCAAGGTAGCAGAAGCGGAAGGTGGTTTCCAATACTTCAGCACCAATGCTGATTCGCGGCAATATTGAAGACTGCACCTCCGGTGAAGGTTGAAAGAGACAAACAGTTTTGCTTGTGTTGATGGTGAGCCCGAATTTGGCCGCTGTCGAAGCCAGAGCACTAGTTATATGCTGCAACTCATCCGCGCTGTGTGAAAACAACGCACAGTCGTCAGCAAACAGCAACACACGGATAGTTGTCTCACAGACTAGAGTTCTCGCACCGAAACGTCGGATGTTCAGGAACCCACGAAAAATACGGTGCTGCGCACAAACACCGTAAGCACAAGCGGCATCAAAAGCACGAAACATCATTGCATGAAGATAAAGATTAAACAGGGCAGGAGCTAAGACACAGCCTTTCTTCACACTAGAGACAACTGCAAAGTCATCCGAGGTCTCTCCACTCAGCTGCGTCCTCGCCCGACTGCCACTGTGCAGACATTCAATTAAACTTACAAACTTACGCGGGCAACCAAACTTACCTAACACCAGCCACCATGCCTCGCGGTTCACCGTACCAAACGCCTTGGCGAAATCAACAAAAAGCGAGTACAACGGATGGTGTCATTCTCCCCACTTCTTTTACAACTGACGAGCCGCAAACACCATATCTATGGTGCTTCGACCCGAACGGAATCCACATTGCTCTTCCGCCACGTTAGGTTCCACAACCTGACTGACGAGGCGGTTGAGCAGGATTCGGGCAATCACATTGCCTACTTAAGTCAGCAAGTTGATGGCACGATAATGCGTGCAACATTGCTTGCTACCTTTGCCCTTGTACAGTGGTAGCACAAGGGCATCCTTCAGCTCAGCCGGCACCTCCTCCTCAATCCATACGTGTTGCATCAAATGGTGCAGCTCAGTCACCAACGCGGGTCCGCCGTGTTCCAGGATTTCAAGCGCGAGCCCGTCGGCCTCGACACACTTGCCGTTTAGCAGTTGAGCAAGTGCTATCTGCGTCTCATCCTGTGTCAGCGTGTCTGCCAGACTCGCCTTCACATCGAGCTGTCTGAGGCCGTTTAATACAGACCAGTCGATCGCTGAAAGGTTGTCCAAGCGACAATCAAAACGTTTGTATCAGATCTGCATTATGTCTACAGTCTGTGTGCAGGTAGCGCCTGAAATACCATCGAGTAGCGTCCTCAGCGGCTTCAACCTCGGTCAATACACAGCTTTCAAGGAGTCAAAGAAATTCTTGTGTTGTCGACGTTCGGCGTAACATTCCACTTGCTTCGTCTTCTCCGTCAACCATGTCTTTTGAATGCCACGGAGCTCTCGATTCGATCGCCGTCGAAATTTGCGAAACTGTTTCTTCTTCCCCAAGTCACTGGGGTCTGCCACATGTGCAGCAAATGCCGCATTCTTCTCCGACACCAATGCGCCAATCGTCTTATTGTTCTCATCAAACCAATCAGGTGGCTTACATTTTGCGCGCCCAATGGTCCACTCGGCAACAGCTGTCACCTAGTCGCGAATGCGGTGACACAAGTCGCTCACTGTGGCTACGCCTTCCGCATCATGTAGGCGTGCAGACATGGCATTCTTTAGCTCAATAGATCTCGCCACAGTTCTAAAAGAGTGAACGATAAATTTACGCTGCTACACAGTGTGACCTCTACTTGCTGCTTGCAACCAGTGAGCAGCAATCACTCAAACGACCACTGACCATCGATATCCCCTGCTCAGTAAAGCATACTTTTTCATTCTAACAATTGTGAACAGGCACTAGACCAGGTAACGTTTACCAGTGGAAGAATGCGTTTACATTGAAGCGACTACCATTAACAATAAAATTCTCGGAACCCGTCACGCTACTTCTCAAAAGTAACACACCGGTAGATCAGTCGTGCGAACAGAAGCCTGACCAATTTTAGTTAGACAACATGCGTCAAAACACGGTAGGTACCGCGACCAATCTAAAGCAAGCTAGGCTTACTAAAGAGCCTGTTTGACGCCGCATCACAGCATTGTATTTCCACTACCCTCTCAATAGGTATTGTGTTCCTGCTCCCACTTACTAGCAACTTAGCAACACTTAATAACCTTGTGCGACGCAGGGTATTAATGTTGCAATTAATTGACTCACCTTATTGCTTCTCATTTACGGCACCCCCGGTATTCTGCCTCACAACTGTATGCATGTTTCCCACTAGCCTAGCAATACTTATTGTGTTCCTGCTCCCTCTCGTTAACAACCTAAAACTCCTTACACATCTTGCGTGACACAGCACATTAGGGTTTCGTTTGGCAATATACACAGCTCCGTTCAACTTCACGCGCACCCAGGTTATTACGCACTGCAAAGTTCTTCAAACTTATGCTACCGGTCCATATACCTAGGCCAAACGATCCACTGCTTCCTACTCCGAAACTTGCGCTCTTTTTAAACCAGGTGGGGTTGAGACACTACAGGTTCATCCCAGCACCAAACACGTCAATTTCTGCTGATGGCCAAATAGCTATCAACGGCTTCACTGCCTCTTCCGTTAAGCTAGTAGACTCTAACTGTTCTTCCTCAATGAAGCTTATAAATGCTAGGTTCCTAAACAATAAAATGTACATCCCGCCTCCACTGTCCCTCCTCGCCGGCGCCGGAAGCAATCTTTGTTATGAAAACATATTTTTCCTCTTATGCTAAAGAGAAGGTATACTCACCTCCTGAATATCAACTTTGCGTGAAATCTTATGTTCATAAACGAGGGGTGTGAGCCGCCATTTCTATTAACAATACAAACCAAAGAAAATCGTCCGTACTCATGAACTCAGTTTGGATAACGGCTGATATACTTGGATCGACGGAGCCATTTTGGTGTGTTTACAGACCACCCGATATCTCAGTTTATAGTAACAGCAAACGTATGGTTACTTGTGTGCAGTAGTCAAATGTTTTGTGCGAATACAACGTGGTTGCAGCAGCCTTCACACCGCCTGAGTGAAATTGAATCCCACCTGCTGCAACAACGACGTATGCACGTCTATTAGCACGTATCAATTTGGACGGCTGAAAGTAACATATAACCGCTACAACCAGGGTGTAGTATATTCTTACCTTAATGTTTACTGGGCATTCCACCAACCGGAGTGTCACTTAGCCATGAGTTCTAGGGTAGTCAGATTTGTGCATTGCTCGGTTTGTTTAAAGCCTATTCCGCAGCAACAGATGCAGCGGTAGTCTACCGCCCGATTCACATCGTTAACTAGACAACCTTTGCCGTACTCGTGAAATCAAGAAATGGGGATGAGTTCTTAAGATCTGATTCTGTGTATGCGTCGGCTGCACTGTTCTATAAATAAATAATTTGCTGTCTCGACTCGCTAGCTCCACATCGCCTTTAGACGATCGGCGAAGAAGTAACCAACACTTACCCAACGTATTCACGCCCTAATGCTGTCCATTCACACTGCACTTTCACTCCTGCTCCAGTTTCTGCCTTAAGGGTCGACTACTATATCCACCACACCCATTGCACTTTGTCAATGATTGGCAATCCTGCTAGAGCTGCCCAAATCGCTCCATATTGTTTCAAACCCTTTGTCTTGGGATTAACGGGGAAACGTAGCACTCGTCACATTCGACAAGCGCACATACCATCCCTCGCCCACCTGTTAAAATTGTCCTCATAGAAGTAGCACGAGTGCCTGCGGCTACATTGCTTGTTATAAAACCTGAGAACCGCAGAAGATAGGGCGGTAGAAGGCCTCTACCACTGTCTTGTTATGACACTGCTGCAGAATCTGGAGACCGGAAGACAGGACGCTGCCAATACGACACGCACACTGCATGCAATTACTTCTGCTGATGTTACGATTGTGACGAATTATGGAGCCTCATATGCATGTTTCATGTATGCGTGCAGGACAGCGTTGATGCTCGTGCGCGTGAAATACGTGCGCATTTCATGAAAGGTGTAGTGAAAGTACGCAATCACAATCAGCTGTGCTTATTTCGTTGACAGGAATAGCACCAGCCACTGTTGCTTCCACCGAGCAGTTTGCCGTGTACGATGAAACATTTAAGTTGTGTGTGTATTTATAACCACACCGAACTGTAATGTCGGCCCAGATAAACGCAACCTACATAACACTTCTGTGTCCTTTGCATCAGGCTTGTGTGATGTATAATATGCGGTTAGTGAACATGTTGACTCTCGTCCCACGACGTAGTACCAGAGAAGATATCAGGCTATCAGAGAAATAAGGCCAGATTAATGTGAGGTCATTGCCCTCAAATATGAAACGGAGTATCCACACCAGATGAATGTGCAAACCATGGAGAAGTCTATATCTAAGTCGTTCAGGTGCATTAAGCTAAACAACTTGGACTGCGTTGATACCGTATTAAAAATTGGCGCAATATCAGTGTATAGCACAATATGCCAGACAGTGTTATAGTTTTATCATAGACTATAAAGCTCTACGTGTAACAGTAATTGCGTGGTTATTTTGACCTGTACGCAAGTAGCACAGAACATTTTGACAGTTCGTGATTTCATAAACCCGGTATATAAATGTTCAAGATGATGGACATCACAACTGCGCCATTTTCCCAACACTTATTGTGCCTTGACTTTTTACACTATGCCCACTTGAACCCAAAATATCGTCATCCATTGACGACTTACTTTCTCATGATTACTTCCGCAAACTCCGTAGCAGTACATCTTTCAACCACTGCCAATTACTTACATAACCACATGTCTGTTGCTAAACATAACTGCGTGTACATTTTGATCATGCCTGATTTGCTTTGCGTCCATATATTCGAGGATAAATCATTTATTTATTCATGCATTTATTTCCAATGTGTATTATGTGCGCACATTGCATTAGACGATAATATGGCGAAACTTATAGGTTCATCGTAAGCGTTCCATTTCTTTTACGCTACATAACGGGGTTTTTTCTCCATACTTTCTTTCATCCCATTCGTTGATACCCTGGAAGGATAGACAAATCATGTATAGATTATGATCTAGCATTATTCACTGATATGAAAACAATCGGAGACATGTTGGACCCAAGTGACAACTGATTACACCACCGCACCATATTAACGAGGGTTGCCTTTATGCGGTGGACGTAAACAGAAGAAGAAATTGCCTCCCTGTTCATTGTTACATGGCAATGAAATCATTAGTAAAGTGGCGGATATTTAACCATCTCATTAGCGCACATGCAGGTAAACAGAACAGGAAAATCACTCACTGCGCAGTGTCATTCAAATATCCGTTCGCAGAAGAAGCACCAGTAAACAATTATTATGGGGGGACTGCAGAAGACAGTTGCGGTGACACAAACGTGTACAACACGGGCATTGCACCCAGTGTATTGTTCGCCTCTCGTTTTCCTCCAGATATTGTAAGCCGCATTCTGCGTATATCTCTTCTTCGATCACCAAATCTTGCAAACTTGGATGGTTGGTTTGTTCGCCAACTGTTGCATTACACGGTTCATGCCAGAAGTCGTAAACAGCGGCCGTCGGCTGTGCACCAAGTTGAACCGCTGGTATAATGCCTTCTTCATCCGAGCTTTCAATTGCCACATTCAATTCGTCGCTAAAATCCGCGTTAACCGTTGCCGATATGACAAGCCCCTTCCGGCAATGCAGACAGATGGATAGCTGCAGCGTCCAAGTTCAGAAATGTGGACTCCGGCAGCTGGTGGTAATCGACATTGTTTGTGTCCGTGGCCAGGTGCACTGGAGGGTGAGGTGAAGGGAGGCATTTCTTGCGGGCCGACTTGTTGTAATAAACTACTTTGCCACGCGACAAACAGGAAGAAGTGCACTGGTTGCAGTCGCTGTTACCGTGCACGTAAGTCGCAAAAACCATATCCAAAATGGCGCTCGCTTCTTGCCTTCCCATTATTCTAATGAGTCGAATACGAGAATGAGCGAGCGAGACCGAGACAGATATATCCAACAGTGCGGCATGCGAATGGCGTGGTACACGGCAAACCAGTATATAAACAACGAGTTTACAAGGAACAGGTACTGGGGCTTGGCGTTTGATTCCCTTCATTCATTGCGCATTCGGTCCGCCAAGCCCTGTAAAAGAAGCAAAAGAGACATTAGTAATGGCGGTCAATTTAAACAATACATTGCCGTTTAAACTGTACTACATTATCCTCCCTTCTAAGTAAGGCACTGTTCCCATTGCCAGCGTATCTGGAACCACAGCGAGGCCCCCATCAGCTGGCAATTCTATAGTGTGTTCGACTATCGGGAGACAACCGGGAGGCACGATTCCATCTACAGGCGTAGAACTTGAAGATGTTGTCATCGGTTACAGTTGGTTGTAATGAACGGTCAGTACATCGGCATTTGGATCCTTAACTTTTCGAAGCACATGCACAGTAGGCGAGAGTCCGAACACAATCTCATATGGCCCCTGCCATTCTCGATGAAATTTTCCTGGTGCACCAAATGCAGGTCTTGTTCAGTGTAGCCATAAACGAGCACCTTTTCGGTAATCATGACCTCGACATTGGCGATCGTAATACTCCTTCTCGCTATGCTGCGCTCTCTTCATATGCTCCTGCACGCTTTGGAAGGTTACTCGGAGTCCTTCACGAGTAATGCGGACGTATTCCGACATAAAGTAAGCTTCGATTGGACAGACAGGTGATAGCAATTCCAAAGGTAAGCGAATCTCACGGCTAAGAGTAAGGTAAGCTGGAGTATAGCCGGTTGTATAGTGAACCGAGGCCCATTTAGGTAAGCATACATTGTGTCAATGCGTCGTCCCACTGACTGGAGTGATGGCGTTCAGCAAAGCTCTGTAGGAATGCCTTGATAATCCTGTTGGTCCGCTCAAAGAACCCATTTCCTTGTGGAAGATACGGCGTAGTTCGTGTCTTTTTAATGGCTAGCAAGCGGCACATATTTTGCGTTAGATGACCCTCAAAAGCCGCGCCCTGATGGGAGTACAATGATATGGATGCGCCGTAACGATCCACTTACTCGTTGACGATGGTGGAAGCGACAGTGGATGCGTTTCGGCATCTGATAGGTATGTCCTCTCATCAGTTCGTGAAGCAACCTATCATAACTAGTATGAAGCAGTTCCCGCACTCTGTTATCGACAAAAGACCAATGATATCTACTCCAATACGTTGCCCTGGTACGGAATTAACTATTGGTTCCAAAGGAGCACGAGGGACGGGCACTATTGGTTTCAAAGTAGTACAGAGCTCACAGGACGCACATAATTGAACGACATCGGCGTGGATGACCGGCCACCAGTACCGTTGACAAACTGCAGCCTCCGTTTTCAACTGACCGGAACGGCCCACTTGTTGACGAACTTTTTGTGGTATTCCAAGGGATCAGGTCATCGGAGTAATCAGTTTCGGACCGGATTTATCAACACGATAAAGAACACGGTCGATGATTCTCAAGTCCTTTTAGTGCCAAAATAGGGAGCGCTCTTCTGTGGTACGTTCACGAATTTCAGTTCCAGTGGGTTTCGAGGAGCCATTCAGCTGTCGGTTGTAAGTGTTAACTATGTACGGTTCACATGTTTGCTCTTCGGCCCACGCAATACCGGTCTCTGGGGTTACGAAAGCCGAATTGACCTGTTCGGATCTATGTAGCCTTGACAGTGCCTCTGCATTAGTGTCGTGTCCCGGGACCATATTCGCAGGTAAAATGGTATTCTTGAAACTGTTCCTGCAATCGTGCTATCTGACCCTACGTCTCACGAAAGCTTTTAAACACTGATAGGACTGGTGATCAGTGCGAACCTAAAGTGACTTTCCAAGTAGGTAGGCCTAAAATGTCGCAAAAAGCTAACCAGCGCCAGTTGTTCCCGTTGAGTGTTACTGAAATTCCTCTTGCGTTTATCTAAGCGGCGACTAGCGTTATAGATCACAACTTTGCCCGCCGGAGTTCTCTGGGACAAAACTGCGCCGATCACATCATCGATCGCATCTGTATCCAACACAAAAGCTCCCGACTCTGGTAAGGTGTCAGGGACAGCCAAGATTGGGGGTCTCATAAGATGAACTTTCAACTCTGAAAAACATTGTGACATTCGTTAGTCCAGCAGAATTTTAGTCCCTTCTCAGTTAAACGATGTAAGTGAGCTAAGATGGCCGCAAAATTAAAAATAAACCGTCGATAGTACAAAGCCAATCCTAAGCAACTTCGGAGTTATGCTGTCGTTTTAGGTTGTGGCCAGGAAGTAATTTTTTCACATTTGGCTTGGTCGGTCCTCACACCTTCATGGGAGATAAGGCGCCCAAAGCACTTAACTTCACTCAGGAGAAAATGACATTTTGGACCCCGTAGTTTCAAACCCGTCACGCGCAGCCGATCCAGTACGAGGCGCAGCCGCCGGTTATGCTCCTCAATCGATCGCCCATAAACGATTATGTCGTCCAAATAAATTAAACAGCTACCAGGTGTCAGACCCTCCAGGGCTTTCTGCATTAGTCTCTGAAACGTAGCCGGAGCATTAACCAGACCAAAAGGCATCGTTTCAAATTCATATAGACCGTTGGGAACAGTGAACGCCGTTTTCTCACGGTCCTTGGGTCTTACTTATACTTGCCAGTAACCACATGCAAGATCCAACGTAGAGAACCAGCATGAACCATGGAGTGCAGCGAATGTGGCATCAATACGAGGCAGTGGAAATGAATCTTTACGTGTTACCTCGTTAAGCTTTCGATAATCAACACAAAGCCGCAAGGTCCCGTCTTTTTTCTTCACTAAAACGATTGGCGACGCCCACGGTGACGACGAAGGTTTAATGATACGTTTGTCCAGCATCTCTTTGATCATTGACTCCAACTGCGGTTCGTAATGAACCGGCAACCTGCGCGCATGTTGACGAATAAGTCGGTGGGACAGGGTGTCAATCACATGTTCAACTAGGTTCGTACGGCCAGGAGGATCAGCTGTAGAAAACACTGCTTCAAACTCTCTAAGCATTGAGATTAACTGGTCTGTGTTGCCTGTGGTAACGTTAGCGCGTCCAATAATTGGCTCAATAAGCTCCTTTTGGAAATACGGTGTTACTGAAGACGTGGCTGCGATAGTGAACGCTCCTCGACCGTCCTGTTGATGATCAATGACGGTTGGCGCAGGACTCATAAATACGGTCCCGCATCCAAGTACAACTATACAACCATGTCGGGTGAGGAAATCCATTCCCAAAATAGCGTCCCAGGTCAAATTTTGACAAGCCATAAACTTATGAGTGGCTACTACCCAATCAAGCTTTACGCATGCATACAGTGTAAACTCTGTTCGCAACTCCACCCCGTTGGCGGTGACAACACGAGGCTGCTGGCTGGTAACCGTGTAGACGTTCCTAAGGCTGTGGGCGATATCAAGGCGAAGTAGAGAGCACGAAGCACCAGTATCAATCAAAAAATGCACGCTAATATCATCTAAACACCCAGGTATCGTCAATGGTTTACAGTGTAGATTGCTAGTGAAAGTAGATGCCAAAACCTGACCATTGTGCAAAGCTGACCTACCTCGGGGTTTTCAAAAAGCGATAGGTGGGTTGTGGCCACAGCGCTGGACACGTCTGCCAAACCGCTGACAGTATACGCATTTCTCCAAGAGGGATTCTCTCGCGTGGGAATGGTGCCTGTGATCAGCTGTGAAACCGTCGGTCGATGGGCGTAAAGTTGAACAACTATCGTGACCAAGGTGGATTCGGTCGGTTTTGACATGCTCCAGAAATTCCCGATTCCTGGCCTTTTCCAGAACCTCCTCCAGCGAACGAGGAAGTTTTAACGTATATTTGTCACGGAGGTATTGGTCGCTTAGGCCCATCGCGAACTTCTCACATATCCACTTCTCCTGACCTTCATACTAAAGATTTGTAAACCTTTTGTGAGCTAAAATTCGGAGAGCTGCAAGGAAGACGTCTGCGTTATCCGAGGATTGCTGACGCCAAGCGAAGAATGTGTCGCGGCAGAACGCAATCGGGGTGGCATTTGGAAAATAATTTTCGGAGAGTGGCCTAGATCTTTTCTACGGGTAAATTATGAGGTACGCTCGTCGTTAGGAAACTCTGCAACGCTTCGTCGCTTAAGAAACTGAGGATGAACGAGCCGAGTGACCTATCTGGCACTGCAGCAATGTAGCCAGTGACTTTAAAGTACCAGCTTGCACGGTCCTCAACCGGACTGCAAACACGCGGTTGGCGACTGAAGAATTGGATCTGCAAACTTGTGTCTCGGATACAACACTCCATCTTCGGGAAGCTGAAATCACTTTTGCTCATGCTTGTAGAACTGCCCGCGACGACAACTTGTAATATATTCCAGACGGCAGATTCGAGACACGGACGAGAGATCTCCGGTATATATCCTAAAATAGTGCATTTGAACTTACGCTATCAAAAATGCACGTTACCTGGATTGTTGCGCCCGAACATGTGCCTCGCTCGAAGCTTGCCGACGTCCGCGTTCGTCAAGTAGTTTCCGAACTTTGATCGGACGTAGAACCGGATGTTGAAACATCGGCTTCGGCATTCAAGCATTGGCCTGATTATCTTCAGCTCTTCCGGCTCTAACCGACGGTTTCTACTGAACCACTTTAATGCTTCGTCTCCCAGAAGTAGGTGGTTATGCATAATATGGAACCTGGTTATTCCGAACGAAGTCCCCAGCCTACCAAATTTGAAATACGCCCCGCAATGTGTGTGATCCAATAGTCTTCGTCTTTTGCTTTCGTTAGGATGGCGGGCAAACCCTTTCCGGTTGCACTGAGACTTTATCAGTGTTTTCTCGCCGGAGGCATCTACTTTCGACGTTTGAACACTGTAGTATGACCCGGAGATTCTCTCGAACCTCTTGATGTAGTACACCAGTTCGTGGGCGTTGCTATACAGGCGGCTGCTCACACCCTCAAAAGCTGACTGGGAAAGCTAGGCGTGTATCCGTCGGGTGTGGCACAACCACTGGCGGTCTCAACGATCGTATGGGTAGGTGCGGTATTTGAAGCCACAGCGATTTGTCGTATCCAAAATACATCCCTGTTATATACCATCTTACATCCAATGACACCGGTGGAGAAACGTACTACTTATAGCTTGCTACTCATAAGTTTGTCAGTAGTGGGAATTCAATATGATAGCTTCGTTACAACCTACCGTTTTCTTCGACTAACACCAAAAGGTTGTGGCGATAGTGATATCCATTGCTTATTGACCCATCGGTAGTCACAAACATCCTGCGCGTGCGCTTGTTGGAGTAACAGTTCCGCTTTTTCCACCTTTCTACCCAAGTATGTTTATTGATAATATCATCCAGGTGTACGTAGTGATGGTGCAAATGCTGAAAATGAACACATTAAGGTACATCAGGCGTATTTTGACTTGACTTGACAAATATACAACACTCACAGGGAAAAATATTAGCACAGGTTTTCAAGTACTTGAGTTCCATTAACTATTTGCTTTAGTCAGCTACAACTTTTGTATGCATATAAAAACCGCAAACTCACTTCCTTCGCTTCATAACAGATGCTCTCACACATCACCTGTACTTCATACATGCTGTAATATATTCCGGATGGCAGGTTCGAGACACGGACGGGAAGTCCCGGCTACAAACGAACGGCACGTCAGAATCAACGACCGAGTTACTAACGCAGTAGCTCCTATAAAACGGCAATCATGCAAGACGACGATGCTCTGATGAGTGGAATACGAGAACGAGAGAGCGAGACCGAGACAGATGTATTCAACAGCGCGGCATGCGAATAGCGTGGTACACGGCAAGCAAGTATATAAACAACGAGTTTGCAAGGAACAGGTACTGGGGCTTGGCTTTTGATTCCCTTCATTCATTGTGCATTCGGTCCGCCAAGCCTTGTAAAACAAGCAAAAGAGACATTAGTAATGGCGGTCAATTTAAAAAATACATTGCGGTTTCAACTGAACTACAATTCCTGCATTCAAATATTGTGTTACCATCACATAAACCGGTGGTTATCACTTTCATTTATCATAACCGTTCCAAGGAGCACTCTGATTCCCAATGTCAATTCATTATCTATCCTATAATAACATTAGGAATAACGATAAACGATGTAGCAGTTCCAACATTCTTTGCGGCCACCGCATTAAATGCCCACGAAATCCATTCCCGCACATACAATAATTACCTCTTTTCAGATGAACTACAGATTTGGCTTGAACTGCGCGCTATTGTTTGATCTACCGTACAGTGGCGCGAACCTCAGTAACCTTTAAATATACAGCGCGTCATAGTAGGGTTGAATGGCAAAACGAAAATATCTTTGAGGTTAATGATTTGTAAGACGAAATGTATGCCCAACCCAATGAAAATTGATAACAATATGAAAATAGTATGTTTAAATTATATCTTCTCAGTTTTTTGTATTTATACATGTTTTAAATGCTTAGTATGCAACATTCATAAACTTTTCTGTTAAAATGTTTTATAGCGACATATGCACACAAATTAACAATACATATACATAATATACTTGTATACACATCCTTTTACCAAATTAATAGGTTTAACATTAACATATTTCACTAATAAATAGCTATTATGTATAGTATTTGACAATGAATATCCTTACACGCGTACATGCCTTTGCGCGTACCTAACATAAGTACATACATAGATCCAACTTACCTTTGCCCTTTTGTTGGTTTGTAACATAACCATGGCCTTCCAAACAATTTGATACATTACGCACGTTATTAGCAACTACACGTAAACCCTTTACTCAGTTACTTTGGCTCCGAGCTGCTCCCGACTCTCATAGAATGATTGTCTACCACTGAAACACCTCAATGTAAGATCTGTCCTGCTCAGGATGGCGGGTACTGTACTCTTCACCAGATAGAGGTCTGAATAGACCGGAAGACCTGCAATGGCAAACAAATAGTGAGCGTAGGCTGCTGGACAGCCACCTAGCAAGAACAAATATCGACGAACGACGCATCGGGTGTCTGTTGGCAAGCAGACACCGAAAAGTGGCCGAATAACTACTGGCAATTGAGCGCCGGAGCAGGCGACCGCAGGCAAGGTCACGAGCACTGGAAAGGCGTTGCATCCTTAGGGAGTTAAAAGAACATGGTGGGTCGCGCTACATTGCTCCCCCTTCTGACAGGCACAGTCCTCAGTGCCTGCGACACCCTTAGATGACTTAAGCCTGTTGAAATTTACAACTGACGAGGAAGCAGGCTCGCCCGGCTTCATGATTCGATAACGTATATCTGACAACCCTTCTACCACAACGAACAGTCCTTCACCGAGTCGACGGAGATACGCAGGAGCACCTGGTGCTATTACCGTTGATTTGAGTCAGACTATATCACGTGACTTGAACGGACTCCTGAAAACCTTCTGCTCAAAGTAAGCCTCCTGGTGACGTTGGGAGATTTGCAGGTGCGCTTTTGACATCTGGTGTGCTCGCAACAGACTTGATTGTAACCGAAATACATGCTCCGAAGCAGTTAGAGTTTCATGGTGTGAAGTCGGCAGCAGAGTATCCGAAGGCAGACGCAGTTCACGATCCGTCACCGTGAGATGTAGTGTCTGACCGGTCGACGAATGAATAGATGCCCCATAAGCCAGTAAACATTTGTTCAAAGCCATATCCCATCCCTAGGAGTCTCGGTAGTAAGGAAAGCCCGTAACAGCGTCCTCAGTGTACAATTCGTGCGTTCCACTTGTCCGTTTCTTTCCGGGTGGTAAGCAGTCCTCCATGTCCTCCGTATGCCGAAAATGTGATACATCTCTCTCATGAGTGTGCCCTCAAGGTCGGCTCCCCGGTCTGAGTGTAATTGATAGAGGGATCCCAACCATGCCACCCAATTGCTGAAAAACGCTGCTGCTACACTCTATGCGTCTACATTTCGAACAGTGACTGCTTAATACCATTTGGTAAAGTAGTGCACCATAACAAGAAGTAACGATGATGTCTAGGTGTATGGCATCGAGCCAATAATTTTGATACCCATGATCTCATTCCGAAAGCCGGCCGTCATTGTGTGCAGCGGACCCCGACGATTGTTTGTGGGATTTTTGATCTTTGCACATCCAGCGCACAGTTTGCAACATATATCTCTGTCACGACGTAGGTGAAGTCACCAGAACCGACGTCTAATTACGGCCTCCAGCTTATTCTGTCCAGCGTATTCTACTTCCTTATGGTTGCTTCGCAGCACTTCCTGCGTTGCAAAAGTAGATACAACAATTCGTCGCCAATAAGCTGGTTCTTTTTGGAAATACAAGTCACCGTCGGCCACGCTTTAATGCGGCCATACGGACGATTGGTATTTGGTATCCCAGCTTGCGCCTGCTAGCTACTGATGCCTTGGTCGGTCTTCATCCCAGACTATGCTATTATACAAGAGGCACACCTTCGGGTCCGTCGACTGCTACTGAATCCATTCCTCTGTCTTCTGGGCGTCCAGGATGACTGCAGTTAGGCAAGCAGCGGTGCAAAATGTGCATGGTTCATGATTCCTGACAGAACTTTGGGATAATGCGTCGGCATTCCCGTGCTTTGTGCCCGGACGGTGGTGACATTCAAAGTCGTATTCTTGCAACTGCTCTTGCCAACGGACAACCTGTCCCTCGGGGTTTCGAAAGTTTTGAAGCTAGCTCAATTATTGTTGGTCAATATCTACAGTAAACTTGCGGCAGAGCAAACAGTGTCTAGAGTGCGTGATGAAAAACGCAAGTGCCAGCACTGCCGTTCGCGATGTGCAATAAATGCGCTCTCTTCGCAAGAGACTTCTGCTCGCGTACTCGATAACCGGTTCCATTCATTCCGCTCGGTGGTTGCGCGAGTACAGCTCCAATGCCAGTGTAACTGGTATCCGTGTCCAAAATGAAGGGGCCCAGTGATTGACGTGTGTTAGTGAATGTCGAAATTAGCACTTCACACAGTGCAGTCCGAAGCGTTTCAAAGGCTACCTGTTGCGCACTTTCCCAAATGAAGGCTTGATCAGTCTTCAGAAGATCGTACAACGGACTAGCGATATTGAAGAACTGCCGACCAAAGCGCCGATAGTAGGAGGCAAAACCGAGGAAAGTAGGCACTTTGTCAGCGTTTTTGGAACAGGCCGTGAGCGGATCCGCTTGACCTACGCTGAGTTGCAGCGCACTCCTTCTCCTGACAGGATGCAACCTAGATAGTCCAGGTATTCTCTTATGAAATGAAAATTGATGGCTTAAATATCAATCGCAGCTGCACTAGGCGATCAACTACGTCCATTAGACACTGCTTGTGCTCTTCCGCCGTCCTCTCGGGCCAAAGGATATCGTCTGGGTAAGCTAGACAGTATTTTGCTCTCAGCTCTTACAAAGTTGTGTGCATTAGGCGTTGAAAATTTGCAAGCGCATTTGTTACTTCGGACGGTATGGACTGGAATTCGTAAAGACTGAAGGGGAAAATAAATACAGACTAACACTTGTCGTCTGGTTGTAGCTCGACCTACTAATAACTCGAAGCTAGGTCCAAGGTAGTAAACAAACGTGAGCCACTCTGGGTGTCTATTGGGACATCCATTCCCGGTAACAGAAATGGGTCCTTTCATATGACCTTATTTAGCTTCCGATAATCTACAAAGAGCCATAGATCCTGGTTTTCTTGTTGGCAAGCACGATGGGCGATGCCCAAGGCGATTTTGACGGTGGAATGATATCGCGTCGGAAAATCTTTCCAAGGATGCTTTTTAATTCTTCTTGGAATTAAAGGGGCACCTGCATAGCTGGTTGTCGAAGCGGTGGTGTATTGCTAGTGTCATTGCGGTCTTGTAAAAGGTTGCACCACACCATATCGTCCTCTGGCCAAGCAAAGGCGTGTTGGTGTTTTACTAAGCGTTCTACCAATTCACTACCGGTAAAAGTCGGCTGCTCTTCAGAAATATTTTGTATGAAGCGTTGTACTGGCGTCTGTTCTGTAGTGCAAGCCATAATCAGACGGTTGGTATGAATGAATGATTATAGATGCCTTTTGCTTTCCAAGATTTTGGTGGCCAAATTAATTTTAGCTTTACCATGGGAAAGGAAATTTACTCCGAATACTACTTCCCAAGGAAGATCATTGACAAAATAAAAGTCGCTGTGGGGAGCATAGTCGTCGTAAGTTTATCGTGGTTGTAATCAAACCTAGGAGTATAATGGCGGTCTTATTGGCTACCACCATGTTCACCGAACCTTCTAGGAAGATGTATTCGTCAGCTGGAACGATACCCTTTTGAAGTAAAGAGCATGTGGCTTCTGTATCAACCAGCAGTTGGACATGATTAGTCCACATAAACCCAAACACGAGGGGAACAGCTGCATAATGCGCGTCAGACACAGCTGGTACTGTGAACGGACATGTTCGGGACCAAGTACGTTGGTTATGCTTACGACAGTTTACAGTCGCCCTGCGGCTCCTAAATCGCGGTTTATTTTGTTGCGGGGTTAGGTTCAATTCGGCAAGTGGGCGGTTGATGACAGGCTCCTTCTGTACGGCGCAGCTAAATGTCGCACCGCTAGCAGCATCCACGCGCACAAGACTCTTCTCTACTTCTAGTGCATCGTCCAAATCCTGTGGTGGGTGTAACAAGAGCTCGCGTTTAACAGAGGACTTATGCACTCCCTCAGTCAAGTATAAATAAATAAATCGTTTATTCTCGAATTTATCCAGGCACCAAATAAGGCTCCATTAAAATTTACAAGTAGTTAACTTTCGTAACAGGCATGTTGCTATGTATGTAATCGACAGTAGTCGAAAGGTGTATAGGCTGCGAAAAATGAAGAATAAATCATGAGGAATGTAGTCGGAGGTGGTAGATGATACCTTGGGTTCAAGTGCGCATAGTGCAAACAGTCAAGGCACTATAAATGTTGTGAGAACGGTAGATGTAGACGGAGAGTATCTTATACTTGTACGTGTCAAGGAAATATGCAAATATGAGTCTAATCGACTTACCAGTATGTAGTTGTGAACAGTGATTTGCTTCAGTGGCGGTTCACATCCACCAAGTCGCAGTGTTGTTAAACGGATATGTTTGGCTTTTTGCAGGGAGGACGCTTGCCAGGCTAGAAGCCACCTGCTCCTGGAAACCTACCGTACATCCTTTTGAACACTAATGTATAAGTGGCAAAGAAGCTTACCGACTGAATTCAATCTCGCTTATTCGCAGTCGAATGGATTCCAATTTCTTCTATTGTCTGACCGACAGCTTGGGCAGGGCCGCCATAGTCATTAAGGCCGGTCCAGGATGAAAGAGTCACGGATAGTCGTAGTGTTGAGTGTCCAAGAAGGTAAAAATTTTAAAGTTGCTGGTTTCTGCATTTTTCAGCTCACGTATCCTTTTCGGGTGTGCCCAGCCATCCATACTGGACAAGGGTCCTAGTGGTGAGTGCACTTGAATCCTTTTAGTGTACAGCTATGGTTCAGGTAGGTCCTTGTCGATTATTTGCTTCCTCTCTCAGACGGAAACGCCGTTCCTCAGACAAATCCACGGATCTCCAAGTAGTTCCGAACCACTTACACTCTTCGACTTTTGTCCGCAATCGCGCGCTCAGCAGGACGTTTTAGATTATGAAAGAAAGCTCAGAGACCATCGTCTGGGTTTTGTTAACGAGCGTGGAATGTTTGGTGCCAATGCGTGGGAAGCAATGACAAATCCAGGATCTACTCCAGCTCCTCAAATGCAGATGCTTTAAGCACTTTCCATAATATCTTGCTATCAGTCACAATGTCGAGAGCTGCATCTTCCAGTACTCCGAGCAATATACTTCTTCGGCTAGCCTCTAGGAAATTCAGCATGCACCCTGAAACTTGTTTCACCCTTCGGGGTAGTGCATGCCAACAGAAAATTGTTTTGGAGTAGGAATGGCCAGATGCTCTTGGCTAAATATAGGTCGGCAAGAAAGATTCTCCAAGCTATCTGATAACTTCGTCAGAATTGTAGGCAGCTCAGTCCCAACCGCTACTGCAACTTCAGCAGGCACGTCAGTTGACTTTTCCATTAATTCAGACGTCTCAAAAAAGACGATCGTGGCAGGGTCGCCAAATACGTAATATACTTCCTACTCAGAGTGGTAGATTCTTCGATATTCGTTAATAGACCGAAAGACGTGCAATAGAAAGAAGAGTGAGGGCATAGGCGGCTGGACAACCACCTGGCGAGAACAAACATCCACGAACGACGCATCGAGAGTCTGTGGGCAAGCAGGCACAGAAAACTTGCCGAATAGCTACTGGCATTTCAGCGCTGGAGCACGCGTCCACAGTTAACGTCACGACGACAGGAGAGGCGCTGGTCCTGAGGGGAGTTAAAGCAACATGGTACGTCTCGTTACATTCCCTTAATATGTAACATTGCGCCGTCAGCGGCCATAACGGTGTTCATAATCATACATCACGCACAGGTATCAAAGATATAGTCTTGTGCTTAATTTATCGAAATCTATTACTACGAGGGTCATTCAATAATTAGGGTGGATTATTCGGTATAAGGACTTCTAATACAGATAGAAGCTTACCTTTTGTTTACTTTTGTTGTTTTACTTCTTTTTCACATGGATGTAATTTCTTTTGCAGATTGAAAAAACTTTGAGAGCTGTAGCGATTAACAAAGATGGCCGACCAAAAGGCATGCTAAAGGACTGAACAGCGGTCAGATATCAAGTTTTGGGTTGCTGAAGAGTGCAAACCAGGAGAAATTCATAGGAGAATGTCAACTGTGTATGGTACCACATATTTCAGCCGAAAAATGTCTGCAAGTGGGCAAGATTGTTTAAAGAAGGACGGAGCAGTGTTGAGGATGAAGACAGGCCTGGGAGGCCTACAGTAGTGAGGTCTCCTGAGGTGATCGACTCAGTCAATGACCTCATTCAGTCGGACAGAAGGGTGACAGTGGATGACATGGACAATTTTGTGTACCGCCTAAACAGATAAGCTTAAAGTCCTTGCAATGTCATCCACCGTCACCCTTCTGTCCGACTGAATGAGGTCATTGACTGAGTCGATCACCTCAGGAGATCTCACTACTGTAGGCCTCCCAGGCCTGTCTTCCTCCTCAACACTGCTCCGTCCTTCTTTAAACAATCTTGCCCACTTGCAGACATTTTTCGGCTGAAACATGTGGTACCATACACAGTTGACATTCGCCTATGAATTTCTACTGGTTTGCACTCTTCAGCAACCCAAAACTTGATTACTGACCGCTGTTCAGTCCCTTAGCATGCTTTTTGGTCGGCCATCTTTGTTAATCGCTACAGCTCTCAAAGTTTTTTTTCAATCTGCAAAAGAAATTACATCCATGTGAAAAAGAAGTAAAACAACAAAAGTAAACAAAAGGTAAGCTTCTATCTGTATTAGAAGTCCTTATACCGAAAAATTTACCTTAATTATTGAATGACCCTCGTATTAGTGCATGCACTGTTTTGATGAACCAGATTTGCGTATTTTGAATCGTCCAAGCACTTGACTTTAGGGCCTCAATTTCCATTCCTTGTACTTCGCAACTATTTTCGGAGGACTGCAGTCCTATTACCTTCATAGTAATTTCATTGTGCGTCAGGCTTAGAATTACAGTTACCATATCTTGGCGTTACAATTGCTGGACAAATATATAGATCTCCTTTAGGTATTTTTCCATGTAAGAAGACTTGGAATTGAAAGCAGCAGCGCCAGTTATGTCAAAGATTGGCCATTCATGGGCCACAGGTATTTGTCTATGTTGTCACAAACCCTTCACGTTTATTTACTGGAAACGTTATAAAATGCTTTCATCCATAGGTAACGGGCTGCAACTTAAAAGCATTCACGGGAACAATGTGAATGTGGCTTTGAGTAACCTGTTGACTATTTCCATAATTCGAAGTGCCACATAAGGTATCAATTTTTGGATGGCACTTGTTAATGCGGTCCATCACTGTAAGCTTCATAGTTCATATTTATAAGCCTGTTACAGCGATGATGCTTCGATACTTTGGACCAGTCGGTTTGATCTCCTCGGAAGTCACGAACGCTATCTAAACCTGGGCACATACAGCACCTCGCAATCCCGCACAACGAACATCGGACAAAAGTGTCAGCCGTCCGGTTGAAGTAGGCAGTGAATTTTACTCTTTACTCATGCTTCCAGTTCAGATAATATAAAGTATGGACTTCCATATTTAGATGGCCGCGTGAAAGACTGATTACATAACAATTTACTGCTTGTATTACTTGTTGCATATAAATATCTTTATGTTCAGCAGTATTAACACTATTGATGGATGCGGTAAGCGTCAGTACTTACAAATATCATTTCATGTATTACTGTGTACTCTAACAGCACAATCGGACTTTCAAGAGTCCGTTGACAGCCCGAGACGGGGAGTCAACGCACGCTCGAGAATTTGAAACGTTACAAAGCGAAATGTTACGCTGTTCGGTTAAGGATTATAATAAATCGTACGCATAGCAAATCGGTAATATTCATTTACGTAAACGCAAATGTACTGTGTGTTTACTTCTGCCACATGTAGTCTTACATGCAGCGACATTGTGCTAACTGCAGTTTGCACCGGGATTTTGTCGACGGTTTGCTCAGGGTCTGACAGTTCATCATGCATCGTAGTTGCATACCACCTAGCAGCGGTCGTACAAGAACAAGCATAGGTTGATTCGGCGTAATAAAGAAACGCCTAGAAGACAGCTTTAACGATTAAAGAGACGGCGTACGATTTCGACATTCGGTATCTCAGCCTGTGTATGCGTAATTGCTCAGATTTTGCCGCACATCATAACGCTTGCGAGCAGAAACAGCAGCCAGGCAATGTGGAGCACATACAATCGGCTAATTCATCGTGCTCACACGTGACAATACCAAATCCGGTGTTGAAGGAATCCCCACAAAATGAACCGAATCAGCCCTGTTTGTCAACAGTTTTGTCTACTGTTTGTTATCTTTAGTGCGCAATCACCTCCCGGCAGACGTGCCGCAGCCGTAGGAGCCTTTGAACATCGAGGAAATGTGTCGCGATGTCGTCCAATAAGTAAAGCTGTTCATGACTCAGGCTAACATCTCGTTCACCTTCAAATTCCAATGGAAGCGCGCACACTAATGCAAACACCGTGCTTTTGTCTACAGCCTATCATACAGTGTGGCTGATACATGCATGTTTAGCTGGTTGATTGCATTCGGTGTGTGTTGGGTACAGATGCTCCTCCACAAGGCGCCACCCTGGGGCCGTAATTGCTCGTAGACGAAATGACACCGTTCATAAATTCACGAATGCAGCTATAGTTAATTTTGGGAATGGTGATTACAACGAAATTTGGCGTGTTCGTCATAGGACTGTATTGCGTGTTTTCCAAACCGGATGATGTAAAACAGTTTCTGGAGCAGACCGTTCACGGATTGCCCCCAGTACTGACATCGTAAGATAAGCTAACCGATCCTTTTTCTTTGGGGTATTGCTGCTGATACACCATTAAGGTGGTATAACAGATATTTCATGCAACACTCTGGAAATTTCCCGTTTGCAAAGTGCACTACCATTGGTAAAAGTCGTACTTTGTCATTATGCTAAAATGATGCGGAGGAACACATGCGGAAGTGTATGGAATGCAACTCAAAATTCTTGTTTGCGACGTCAGCCGGAACATCACCTTGTTCAGTAGACATTTAAATCCTTGGATATTGATGATCTCGTGATTTCCACTAGATTATATGCACATGCTTTGTCTCGGTTACCAAACTTTGGACTACGCTGTGCGGGCTAATTAAGTGGAAATAAGCGTAACATAAAACAAAATTTCGCAGTTGTCTGACCATCTGTCTATGTGTGCCGGAGCGCTGACTTATACATTCCAACCTCGATGCCGCACTTTCGCTGATGTGCAGATGTAGAAGACCACTGCCTTTTGTCAATTGGTTCTCTAGAAGGGGCCGGTTTCGCTGAAGAGCAATTTATCGGAAGTTTTTTTACGAGAATTTCATTGACATTTGCATTGTTTCATATGTCCTTTGCAGCAACAAATGTTGATCTTGTCATCTATCTTTTATTGGGATTATGTTGCCAAAAATTGTTGAGCAAATTGTTGCATTGTACGGCGAGCAAAATTTGTTTACCACATGCACAATGTGTTACACTTGTGCAACGAGTGCGAACATTGGAAAATTGAGTCCTTATTCTTCGTTCCCGTCTGAGAGTTATCACAGACAAAGGTGGATTTTAGTACGTGGCTCGAACAGGCGCATTCAACAAAACTTCTGCAGAATATTAGAACGCGCTTGGAAACGAAACAAATGGACGAAATACATAAATGACTTAGGATCTGTACCCGCAGCTCGTATAAGTATGGGCACTTCATTCATCAGGCACAATGGTGCTCGCATAATGACGGCAATTCCAAACAAAGCAACCTTCGAACGCCGATCTGCAGCTCGCGTGCTCCTCATTAGGCAGCCTAAGCTACTTGTGCAATCATTTATGCATTGAGATTCACTGTTTGAGAAGGGCAGCCCGTCCACCGACTTGCCTATTTAGAAATGCTGTGGAAAGCTAACTGCTCATAAATAGTTCCAGCAACTATCATCAGGTGCAATTCATCGCGCTACCATTTGGGAAGTATAAAGTCTTTTACACCGTGATACAACCTTGGAACTAGTAGTTATCTCTGCTTTGTATATACTCCTATTTTTATGCCACCAGTATAAAAGATCCTCATTTAATCTGTGTACCGCGTCATTGAGTTCGCTGACTCCACTGTTGGTGTAGGTTATTCTTCATTAATGATAAAGAATCCGGAAAACAGTTGGCCAAAACTATGCTTGTGCCAGTTAGAAAATTGCTTTTACGGCACGCACCATTACAATAAACTCCATTAAGTGCCGTGTGTGGACGCATAAACCAACCGGTGTGTTCGTACAAATAATGCCTTAAATTAGCTAGACGATTACGCTCAAGCTAAAAGTTTGGAAGGTGATTTGATGAAATTCTCCGGGTTGGCGTCAAGTGACGCCACAAACCATGTGGAATGATTAGAAAAGGGAAAGGTAAGAACCTATGCGCTTACAGTTCCATTTGCATTAGGCCGAAAGCAATTCCGAACTGTGCAATCCCACTATAAAAGGCACATAAACAGTGCATGAAGTAATCCGCTGGAATCAACTATTTAGCACTCTCCCTCTTATTTTATGCTTGGAGGAAGACTCTGCTGGCTCACCAACTAAACAGAACGTGCAGCCAGGCAGTTGACTTGTCTCCTGCAGGCAACCACTTCATTACTGTTTAACATTTTAGTCCCATTGTCCAAGGTGCACGCGTGGAGCCCACTGTGGAAGAAGCAACTGATGTTAAGGATGCCATTTCGTGTATGCAAATAACTACTATTATTGACGTCCTTTGTTCAAAAAGGCAAAATCCGTAATTTAATACGTGAATTCATTCGCATGAGAGAAGTATGCACCGAAATGAAACTTGCTACCAATGTGCTGTAAGCGATGACAACAACCAGTATTTGCCTCGCAATGCTCCCCATGAAAACGCGGACTGGCTAATCAGCATTCACAGTCAATTACACGAGCCAGAAGTTATGGGGAAAACTGCACGAGTGTATTAAACATATTTTCAATTCATTCATGATAAGATTCTGGTAGCAATCGTTGCTAATACGCTGTCAAATGCAACGGTAAACCTTATACATGTCACCGTGATAAACAACCTAGCCAATCATTAAACAAACGAGGGAAACGTGATAAATATGGCGTCACTAAAGAGTAAAAGGATTTGAATTGTAATTGTAATGCTTTCGTCCCAGAAGCGCACAAGCTACATGGCACAGGCTAGTCCGGAAAAGCACCAGACGCGTTTCGCTCAACTTAAGGATCTTCAATGGCGCGCAGACTCCCAGTCCCTTTCTGGGGATTGAACCCATGACAGCTAGAGGCAGACGCCAACTAGCCAGCAGCTTAAGCCACTGAGCCATGGGAAAGGTCGGTCGGGTTACATAATTTGCAACCTAACAGGGATATAACACGGCATGGCTTCCACTGCCACACAGGATACTACCTTAGCAGATGAGAGTGGCTGGTCTCCAAAGGTGATGACCACCCCTCAAAAAAGCTACCGCCATGGCACTTTAAAGTGGGAGAGGCTACATTTTACATTACTAATGAGTAGGAGGAGTGTAATCGTATGCTTAATGTTTTCGTCCAAGCAGCTCACAAGTTACGTAGCACAGCCTAGACCAGGAAAGCACCAGACGCCTTTCGCCCTATATGGGCTCGTCAGTGAAGTGTATCTCCTCGGTCCACTTCTGTGTATCGCATCCATGACCGCCAGAGGCAGATGCCAAATAGCTAGGAGCTTAAACCACTAAGCGGTGGGGAAGGTTGGCTGGGTTACATAATTTGCAACCTAACTGTGATATAGCACGACCAAGCTTCCACTACTAACAGGTTAGTAACTTAGCAGATGAGAGTGCCTAGCCTCCAAAGCTCATGACTACGCCTCACAAAACTATGTCCATAGCATTTGCAACTGCAAGAGGTTAAATTTTACATACTAATGAGTTGGACGATTTTAATTGTAACTTGTATGTTTTTTCCGCAGCAGCTCACAAGCTACATAGCACAGCCTAGTCCGGAAAAGCATGATATGCGTTTCTCCGTGTTTGGGCCTTGCTATGTAGCTTGCTAGATGCTGAGGCGAAAACCTTAAAACCGTAAGTAAATTCCTCATAGTAGTAATATGAAATTTAAAATCCCCAAATATCAAATGCTATGGACGTCGCTTCTAGTGAGAGGAAGTCCTGACCTTCGGAGGTTAGCCACTGTCATCTGCTAAGGTAGTAACCTGCGTGATATTGGAAGATATGTCATGCTATATCCCAGTTAGCTTGCAGATAATGTAGCTCAGCCGACCTCATCAATTGCTAAGTGGCTTAAGCTGCTGGCTATTTAGCATCTGACTCTAGCGGTCATGGGTTCGATCCCCAGTAGGGGACCGAGAGAATGCGCACCATTAACGAGCCTTAATAGGGTGAAACGCGTCTGGTTCTTTTCTGGACTAGTCTGTGCCATGTAGCTTATGCGCTGCTGTTAGAAAAGCATTAAAATATGGCACTGATGTTGCGCCATTTGCTAGCGCTGTTTTCGGTGCGTTGAAAACATTCGCTGACTTTAACGTTCTATAGGTAACATACTGCGGAATTCCTTTCCTGGTGCTGCTGAGAAGTTGAGGAATTACCGGAGCAAACGATGGATTCAACACGCAGCGGGCTGGAAGTGCGGATGGCTTACAAAGAAAAAGTAACGAATACTTCCCTGACGGATATGTAATTTTTATCTTTACATATACGTTTTGCCGACATTAGCTTGTGGGTTAAGGTGACAAAGTGCATTAGTAACGTTCGTTTGCTATTAGCGGCTCAACAGTTGGGATTAGGATCATAGGTAATCTAGGGCAAACCGTTGGAGAAACACAAATGTGGCAAAGGGGAAAGTGCTGAAGAACATTCCTGCGGTAGTCCGTTGGCAGCCTGAAACACGCTTCGTTCCGACTTATTTCAGACTCTCAGTGAACTGCCAGCGGACGCTCAGCGGACGCTCAGCGAAATGTCAGCGGATTGCCGACGGACTCACATGTTGTTATTGTAGACTGCGATTCAGAGCACCGTGCAATGTAAATTGACGTTGCCTTCACCTTATGTGTCATTGAAGTATTTTCTATTTCGCTTTCTCTTATGTAGCCTCAATATCGTCAGGACTATAAAGCTATGCTTTCCGCAAGCTTGCTGGAAGCATCCCGGAGGTAGCTTGAGTGTCGTTTAGTGTGTGTAGTGCAAAGGTAGGGCTTATAAAGAACAGAGACTTTAGCGCGCCACCAGTGCAGAAGTTTGATCGGGCGAACAGCTGGTCGTGAGTACCTACCGGCATAAGCTTACGGATTCGTCACGATTATCCGCATTTACATTCCAGCTAATTGGCATCGTAAGATTTCCTAAATTCCCTTACGGTTGTCTTTAGAATTCCTTACGACTGCAGCCAGGATCTGGTTGGCTAGTTTAGAAGCTGATTGAACAAGTGAATCCATGTCCTTTGATGGCTCCTGAGGACAAGCGCTAGCATTTAGAACGATTTGGTAAAGGCAGCTGATGGAAACGAAATAAACGTTAATCAAATTGAAAACTTGAGTTTTGTTAGGTGGAGCTGTTTAAGCACTGCTTACAGTATGCTGGACACACGCTAATTTCTTGAATAATTTCATCGCTTCAGTTGTATAGGGAAGCAGAAAGCACCTTGTTAGCCCCACCCCTCTAGTTCCGAACAGATGCACATGTCATTGTGGTCGGTAGTCCTGGTGGGCCGGAGCACTTGCAGTAGTACAGTGCAAAGCTGGTGCCGTATGAAAGTGGGAGTCCAACAACCTATTGTAACCTTCCTCAGACCAAGCACTGCTCTGATAACACAACCGTAACAGCAATCATAGCGAACTGGAATGAACCAGGACGACCGTCCCGTTTGTTAATAGAACGTTATTCTTACTAGGTGGCAATTAGTTTATTTATTTATAATATATATACACAATGGTGTATAAATAATTAATTATTCCAGTGGTGCACATAGTGCAACTAAATGATTAGGCAAAGTTGATTTGGCCCGGGCTAGGTTTTGTGTAAGGATCCAATACCGCACATTCTGACTGCCTTTTGTTTATTACTAGTTCCATGTATCCCACTGAGGGACGTGTCACATTGAATGCGATATTTATGCGTAAAGGCGTTAGAAGAATGTTTATCATCAAAAGGTGAATCTAAACCGAAATTTAATGGATATGCTGCGAGGTAGTAGTTGCGGATAATTACTCAGCATTCCGATTGGTCACCGGAGGAGCATTTTGATTCATGCATCGTAAACTGAACAAAATCAAATTTCAGCAGCCTCACGGGGCACGTTCCTTTCCTGTTTAGCCTCAGTTTTCAGCTGTAGAAGCTCCTATGTTGCAAATCGCAAAATTAGCTAGAGAAGAGCTACTGTGTGGGCGGAGTCAAGCTAGCCAAGTATAAAACGCGTACAGAATATCCCGCGGAACGGTGGCATTAGCTCATAAAAAGTAAACTGCACAAAAGCAAGTTTTTCCGTCTCACCAGCTACGTTCCTGTCCAGTTTGGCCCATACCTTTGAGTGCGCTAATCAGGGCAGAAACTGGATGTGTGCTACCAGGGTGATAACATTCTCCGGAAGACTGTTCCAGTCGTTTGTCATTCGGGTGGATAGAGTGCTTACAGAGTGAATTTGGAGTCTCCTTGTTTCAAAAATCTTCAAATCGTGTTACCGCGTCGAGACTTGTGTTGAGCTAGAAAAGCAGACATAGTTCGTTTCGACTTTCCTCCTTAGTATACGCCACGTAAGGATGAAACCATTCCGGTGGCGACGGCAATCCAGATAGCAAAGATTTATCAGTTAGAGCCAAAGGGGGTAGGCAAATTTCGAAGTCCAGAGAAAAATCTTCAGGCCAAGTCACCGTAGCTTTTCAATCGGGTCACATTTTATGTTTGTGTGTTAAATCAGCCTGTAAGCCATGCTATAGTACTGACACGTATTGGCTGGCTAGTTGAAAAAGTTCATCGTATTGTCACTTGAGTAGTTTGGGTTTAAGTCGTTTCAGAAATTATTTCGGCGGCAGTGTGCCAGGACTTGGTGGGTTTTTGCCTAGCAAGCGAACAACCTATAAAATGCGGCAAATATCGGTTTAACAACACTGCAACTTTGGGGTTGGGAAATGCCACAAAGTTAAGCCGCTGCCACTTGCTTATCCAGACGATGGTACCCAATCAACGGACTTCAATTATCTATTCTGACTCCGCTGACGCGACCGAAAGCAGTCAAAAGTGCAGTAACACATGTGAACCCAAACAACACAGCTGTACGCGTATGCACCTTCATACGTATATTCTTTCATGGATCCACTGATATGACAATCTTGTTATGATTTCGTACACTGCTCGATCCCTAGTTGTACTCTTACCACGATCATGCCTGTGCACCCAAGCCACGTGTAGTCGAGAATTATATATATGTATTGTATTGAAATGTTTTAAGAGTGAAACAAGAACCTCATGTTGGAGCCGAGATCAAGGGGATGACACAAAAGTCAACAAATAACCTTAACTGGTTACCTGGCAATAAAGATAGCAAAAACTGGTAACCCAGAGCTTTCAAGTTTCATTTCTTCCGCATGGTAATATTAAAATATTGTTCCCACACAGATATCACACATAGGAGCTCGGAAAGGAAACACACTAAGCACACCACGACGTTGCAAATTTGACAGTGTAGGTAGATGAGCATATCACAACTATCTAATAAGAGACCACACTAAGTGAAAAGTGCGGGTAAAGAGAGAAGTATGCAAAACTAGCCGTCTAACCCACGTAAAACAATCTCTTTACCATACTAATCGCTACATAGTAACGCTCGCAGGTGCTACAGCATGTGTGCCCACGTGGGTTGTTATCGCCAGGAAGGTCACACTGCACCGATCTGATTAGCCGTTCAAAACTTGTTGACTCCGATCGGTCGTTCACGAAAGCTAGGTCGCAGGTGGGGTGTATTGGCCGCCAGATGCAATACAATTTCATCGCACAGATTACCGATTTCAATCGGCTCGCGGCGACCGTCCTCCTTTTCGGCGTAGTAAATAAGAATTGTAGTCCCACAGTCAATGGTTAAGTGAGTTTTAAGCGACCAAAAGGAATTCGGATATGCGAGAATTAACAAAGTGGATGTAGCAGTACGACGGCGTTTATGATGGTCACACCAACCGAAATACGTAATAAACTTTTGTTAACTGTGCGAGGAAGGTGGTTCTTTTAAGCATTCCCGAGCCGCCAACCGCGCTCCATTTCAACATATGAAGGCAGAGTGTCCTAACATGGTGGTAGGTGTGGACATTATGAGGCTTTCGCCCGAGACGCCCCAAATGGTAACGCTTCATACTGGTCCCGGTGGATTACGTTACTGATGATGCGTGGCTGTGCCGTTCGTACAGGCTTATAAGGTTATTGCGGCGATAGCAATTGTGAATAAGTTGCTTTGTCATTAGAGGACACGATGACATCTACAATCAGACAGAGAAGTATGTTCTGTAGCTACATTGGTAAAATAAATTTTGCCGGCTCTCTGGAATAGACATGACGAGAAGGAAAGCATACCCCGTAGGCAACTGACAAGTTTAAATAACAAGTGCATTTCTCAAAGCAATAATGAGGGCATTCGTAGAGCAGACTATTAATGAGTGGATAACCATATGTCCCAAGTGTTTGCTTGCCTACCCAAATAGGATACAATCCTCGACTGGACAAACACCATAATTTAAGTGGACAGGAAGGGTCCCGGATGTCCACGGACACGTCACTTCAAAACTCGGCAGTTGCGACCACCAATAATGGAGTACGTTGGTAGGTTGCTGTGCTTTCTCCGACAAGTAAACCAGGCTGCGCTGCAAAAATTAAAAAATGCTACTCTGCAACAAAATGTATTGCGATAACATCGTCAGCGTACTCCAATGGGCTACAGAAACTGTTTGGCAAAAATCAATCAAAAAACAAAACAAAGCACATAAGGATCGGCAGCAAGCAAATGGACCCAACAAGAGGAACCATACCATTATACACACATGTTAGCGCATTGTACCAATCTTTTAGCGTGACACGTTTCCGAAATCACGTGCAGTGCTTTCAAGTTAGTGAGGCTACGAACGCTGTTAGGCGTCGTTGACACTCTCATTGGTCATGGGACGTTAGCTAATGGGACACCGGTTGAAAGCCCCAGCATAAGCGACAGACGGTCCAATGAAAGTGGTCGAGCATCACCTTCTGTTCTATTTTGATGCCTATCTGAAGGAAACTCGATGATTGGTCTCCAAAATGAAACCGTCCAATGCGCAAATTGTGATGCCTGTCTAAGGAGGAGATCCTACCTACCATATGATCCGAAGCTTAAGACGTAACCAGTGCGGACAGGCATAATAACCTGCACATGAAGCGGTCTATAGCTATCGCTAGCGGCTAACTGGTGGTGGCTTGTTCAGCAGCCTAACCATGGAGGCGTAGAGAGGCGACCTTCTAACTGGTATTCCGCAGTACAGCAATGGCTTCTAGGCGGTTATACAATTTTGTGCGATGGTTATTGCGACGATCATGGGGGATATCGTTCCCACTGAAGTTGATAGAATAACCTAAAGCTGAACAACGAAAGTTATATGTTTACTTGCTTCTGTCACATCTGACGACTAAACACAAACTAAGAGGATTCCAAGTGTGGCATTGACACGACGTTAGTGAGTGTTCGCTTGTCTCCACACCCATGGGCGACTTTGTTAATCAGTTACCGCTTCAGTGTCTTCATGTATGGCGTTAGGTAAAGGTCACAGGAACCTATATATTCATAGGATAATTAGGCTTTACTTCCATATGGTAGCCCATACGTGTGGAGACGCTTTGAAAAGTGGCTCTCCGAATGGCACCAGTAGAAGCACAATCAATGCAGTTTGAACCTCCCTATTACATCAATGGACTGGAATGCTATCCTCATGAAATCGGCATTACGCAACAAAGAAACACCTAAACGAGTCTACAATGACTACGGTCCTGCTAGAGAAACCGCAAGGCTGATAATTAGGGGTGACGCACACATTTTACTCTGATAATTCATTTGGGTACTTAGAACAGACAAACATTCTTGTCTCATCCACGGGCGTTCCTACAATGTGTTTGCAATCATTTACAAATGTAACCGCGCCCACTAATCCTGCTATGGACCACTGTTGTAGCTAGTCTTAGAAGCAGTCATGTGTGCACGCCTTGACACAGATTGTTATCGACTTGGCGACTACTCGGAAACATTACGTCATTGGAAAGTAGGTACTTCTGGAGGCATTGTTGAAGGAGGAAAATTGCTCCAAACTCTATGCTTACTATGCGTATGCAATGCTCGTTGGCAGATCATATGAGGGCCGTAGGGTCACTTGGTATTTCAAGCTTATCAATCATTTGGAAGTGAAGTGTAAATATCATGTTGGGACGCAAGATTGACATGCATCTAACGACCTTAACATAACGGCAGGTCCATGGGTTCTGTAGCCCACAGGTGTGGAGACGAACGAACACTCACCGTTGCCGTGTCACCGCCACACTAGGAACCCCCCTCTTTGTAACAATGGCTACAGATCCATTGATGGTCTTACCTACCCAGTAAACTTGACCTTAGTATACAATGTGCTGACTATGTCAGCAGTACGTAGCTACGCTATTCACATGAGTGTACGGCGAACTGAAAAAGCATGGTACGAGAATTTGTAGCTGTAAAGCCTTTTAAAATTCTATTTGCGAAGAAATTCTAGCTTTACCTGCTTCACATGAATTACTGCATTGTTTCTGATTACCTCACACTGCCTTAACAATCACACGCATATCCTAAGCGATATCGCACATCTATCGATTCTCCAGATTGCTAGCAGTGGCACGATTACACTATGCATACCGTATCACGTGTGGCCAGATAGGCAAGCGGCAAGGAAGGCAACCGCGTAGTCAACCCGTAAGCCATCAAAGCTTCTCTTCCAACAGCCTGCAAGGATTGCAGCTTCAACAAAAACTACCAATCCGCTTCTTAGTACCACTCACTTAGATGTTATCTCGGTCCCGTGGTAGTGAAACCTTACGTCAGATTGGCAGCATGACCAATTATGTATTACGTCTCCGATTGGCTGATCACCCTCGACAACATAAAAGTGTGCTGATACACCGATTTCCATCAACAGGTAGGCGACCGACAAACGGAACCAATGGTCCAGCGAATTTGCAATCCTACCACCAGCCTGCAGGTAGTTTTAAGCAAAACAAGCGTTCCAAAATATGCTCCTGTTTAAAAGTACCAGCACCTTCTGTGCCGCACCAACGCGCTTGTAGGAAAGCCGAGGCGTTCTCTGAAGTCCGACCGTCCAAACGACTTGACCGAAAGCGTCCATACGACTGCACGCGCGCGCAGCATCGCACTTGTTAGTTTTCCCTTTGGTGTGGCCTCAGACTCGACCCCAATGTACATCGAATGCCACGCAGCGGACCAATGTGGTCAAGAGAACACGAGAATTTACTCGGCTACGAGTGCGAACAAACAATTAAACTACCAACTGAAGCGATCGATAGTACTATTTCACCAGCGGATTCGTTGTCGTGTCGAGGGTGATCAGCCAATCGGAGACGTAATACATAATTGGTCATGCTGCCAATCTGACGTAAGGTTTTACTACCACGCGACCGAGATAACATCTAAGTGAGTGGTACTAAGTAGCGGATTGGTAGTTTTTGTTGAAGCTGCAATCCTTGCAGGCTGTTGGAAGAGAAGCTTTGATGGCTTACGGGTTGACTACGCGGTTGCCTTCCTTGCCGCTTGCCTATCTGGCCACACGTGATACGGGATGCATAGTGTAATCGTGCCACTGCTAGCAATCTGGAGAATCGATAGATGTGCGATATCGCTTAGGATATGCGTGTGATTGTTAAGGCAGTGTGAGGTAATCAGAAACAATGCAGTAATTCATGTGAAGCAGGTAAAGCTAGAATTTCTTCGCAAATAGAATTTTAAAAGGCTTTACAGCTACAAATTCTCGTACCATGCTTTTTCAGTTCGCCGTACACTCATGTGAATAGCGTAGCTACGTACTGCTGACATAGTCAGCACATTGTATACTAAGGTCAAGTTTACTGGGTAGGTAAGACCATCAATGGATCTGTAGCCATTGTTACAAAGAGAGGGGTTCCTAGTGTGGCGGTGACACGGCAACGGTGAGTGTTCGTTCGTCTCCACACCTGTGGGCTACAGAACCCATGGACCTGCCGTTATGTTAAGGTCGTTAGATGCATGTCAATCTTGCTTCCCAACATGATATTTACACTTCACTTCCAAATGATTGATAAGCTTGAAATACCAAGTGACCCTACGGCCCTCATATGATCTGCCAACGAGCATTGCATACCCATAGTAAGCATAGAGTTTGGAGCAATTTTCCTCCTTCAACAATGCCTCCAGAAGTACCTACTTTCCAATGACGTAATGTTTCCGAGTAGTCGCCAAGTCGATAACAATCTGTGTCAAGGCGTGCACACATGACTGCTTCTAAGACTAGCTACAACAGTGGTCCATAGCAGGATTAGTGGGCGCGGTTACATTTGTAAATGATTGCAAACACATTGTAGGAACGCCCGTGGATGAGACAAGAATGTTTGTCTGTTCTAAGTACCCAAATGAATTATCAGAGTAAAATGTGTGCGTCACCCCTAATTATCAGCCTTGCGGTTTCTCTAGCAGGACCGTAGTCATTGTAGACTCGTTTAGGTGTTTCTTTGTTGCGTAATGCCGATTTCATGAGGAAAACATTCCAGTCCATTGATGTAAAAGGGAGGTTCAAACTGCATTGATTGTGCTTCTACTGGTGCCATTCGGAGAGCCACTTTTCAAAGCGTCTCCACACGTATGGGCTACCATATGGAAGTAAAGCCTAATTATCCTATGAATATATAGGTTCCTGTGACCTTTACCTAACGCCATACATGAAGACACTGAAGCGGTAACTGATTAACAAAGTCGCCCATGGGTGTGGAGACAAGCGAACACTCACTAACGTCGTGTCAATGCCACACTTGGAATCCTCTTAGTTTGTGTTTAGTCGTCAGATGTGACAGAAGCAAGTAAACATATAACTTTCGTTGTTCAGATTTAGGTTATTCTATCAACTTCAGTGGGAACGATATCCCCCATGATTGTCGCAATAACCATCGCACAAAATTGTATAACCGCCTAGAAGCCATTGTTGTACTGCGGAATACCAGTTAGAAGGTCGCCTCTCTACGCCTCCATGGTTAGGCTGCTGAACAAGCCACCACCAGTTAGCCGCTAGCGATAGCTATAGACCGCTTCATGTGCAGGTTATTATGCCTGTCCGCACTGGTTACGTCTTAAGCTTCGGATCATATGGTAGGTAGGATCTCCTCCTTAGACAGGCATCACAATTTGCGCATTGGACGGTTTCATTTTGGAGACCAATCATCGAGTTTCCTTCAGATAGGCATCAAAATAGAATAGAAGGTGATGCTCGACCACTTTCATTGGACCGTCTGTCGCTTATGCTGGGGCTTTCAACCGGTGTCCCATTAGCTAACGTCCCATGACCAATGAGAGTGTCAACGACGCCAAACAGCGTTCGTAGCCTCACTAACTTGAAAGCACTGCACGCGATTTCGGAAACGTGTCACGCTAAAAGATTGGTACAATGCGCTAACGTGCGTTTCATATGGTATGGTTTTGCTGATGCTACCTTTTTACTAAGACGTTTTGGTAAACCCATCTTTCAGTACATTTTCTTGCAAATTAATCTTCTTAAACCGTTTCGGCAGGCAGCCAGCCACTTTGACAACGGACTGGTTGACCCACATCTGGAATTAACTTTTTAATTAGTAATGTCTGCGTATTTGTTTTACCGCCAGTCTCCATGGACGTCTCTCTTTTAGTGGTTGGTGATTTAGGCAAAGTTTGAAACAGTAGCGTGAAAGTTAGTTTGAAGCATAGCTATAACACTGTTTCTCTTCTTCTTTTTAGAGCTGCGTGCAGGTTGTGTAACAGAAGAGTGTGCAGACGAAGAAGGCAGTTACCCGTAACGTTCTTTGCTGCTGTCCCTATACCTATATTTTTCCTTTTGGCTACTTTTTGCTAATACCACTGCTTGCTCCCTTTTTTACTGCTTCCTGCGTTATGCACTGCATATACGTTCATCTTTTACACTTTTTTTTAGCTCGCACGATGGTCGACGCACTGCGCACGCCTGTGAGCTGCATCTCTCGGTGGACTGTACAAACCAAGATACGTAGGAATGGCAAAGAGCTTGAGAACCTGCTTTCTTCTTGTTCTTTTAAATGCAATTAACCTATTATTCTCAGTTGCTTTTTCTCTTCACTCGATGAGGTAGATGCACCGATATTGTGCGTGCCGGATGAACTGAGTGTTACCGAACCAGCTTGTGCCAACATCAGAACTAGCTTAACAGTATCCCTAAAAGCAACGAATGCTACTGAAACCTTCGTATCATAAAACGCAAGCGCTTAGGAAGATCATGAAAGCTGCGACAGCCGAAAGGTAACAGTTGGTGATTTTGTCGTACGATGTCAGTCATCATCATTTCGGCAGGCAGCATTCTACGTCTTTCCAAAGCTGTGACTTTTCAGGCATGTTTCCATGATACTTGTTTTAAAACGAACCTCCCAGTAGCGAAGATTATTATCGTAATAAGAAATTTCCGACGTGTGCATCTTCACGATCCCACTGCATACCCTCCTCGATGCACGGAACACTTCATCATGAGTGGAAGTTGCATGCATCTTGGAAGGGGAAGCAGTATTAAGGCGAGTATTCAATTAGCAAAGTGTTTCTCCTTCATAGAAATCAAACTTGCAGTTACATGCTGATGGTATGACAATTTGTTGCAGTTCGCGACTGACATTGTGGCTCATTCCTGAGCAACTGGGCAACCACAGTCTGATATATTTGTCCTTGGATTCTACAATGTTTTGACAAATGAAGTGGTACTACAAGATTTTCCGCAGCCAACCAAACAGAAATGTAAGCTAGGTGTGCTGTTTTAGTCTTGTGGTCCGCGCGACAAAGTGCAGCTAAAGTGCGTCCTGCAAGAGCTTGTGTGAAACTAATTAAAGAGTATATGGGAGCTTTTCTTGCGAAAAATGTACAGCAGCCAGTAAGTGTTATTTTTTCATATTGTATACTATTTCAGTCGTAAAAAGAGACCAGCGCTTGACTTTTGTTGTCTCTATGGTGGATAGCATGAAGAAAAAAGAGGAGTTTCGCTCCCGGTGACAAATTTAGAATCATGTAGATGATTCGTCCTCTAAAGCTCTGCGAATGTGCTTGATTGCCGACTTTCAAGACGAGGACTTGCACTTTCTGTGGCTAGGAGAGCAAGAAAGTCTCAGAACGATATGGCGTTCTGGACCAATTGAACGGAAAGCTCGTTTACGACAGGAAAATATTGGTGGCGTAAACGACCGCCTAACATACTGCGTTAGTTGTCTTACTTCCGATTTTCCGCGGACATGCCGCGTCCTGAAACAGGTGGATAAACGGAAAGCCACCGAATATCTGCAATTTCTACTACACCTCGGACCAGTGGTTTTGAACGGCATTTTACCGAACAAATTTTCGTAATATTTCCATGGCTACGTAAGTGCTTTGCAGCGGCCAGTAGTGCGCATACTACATGAAGCATGTAGCGATTATGATGGCAAAATGGACAGATACCTCGAATCCACTTACAGTGATATTTAGTTAGTTTTCCACGTGCATTGCCCGTAGCAGATCGTCCCGGATTTGGATCATTGGTTCATTGGTTTACTCGTTCATAGGTAGCAGATAGGTGCAAATTTGTCAGCTCCATCACTTCCCACTCACTGTAGGGATCATGTGCACTAATGCGGAACAATGTTTTACAAGGGAGCATTGTGGTCACAGTCAACACAACAAGATCTATGCTTGTCCAGCAAGTAGATATCTAGCAATCGTTTGAAACATTCCGCTGTTTACGCACTGACGACTAGCTCAGGTAAACTGTTCCAGTCATTGACCACTCGCTTAGACAAAGTTACAGCAGAGCGAACCGGAAGCCACCTTGGTTTACAAAGATTCATACCTTAGCCTCGTGTTGAATTATCCACAGAAAGAAGAAGGGAGTTGTATTTCATTCCGCAGCTCACCTCGGAGAATACGTCGCGTGTAACTTAAGTCACCACAGCGACAACAATACTCCAGGGACAAATAGTATGTTCTTTGAAGGCGAAGAGAGTAAGACGAGTTCCGGAGTGTCATGACGGATTTCGATCCTCGACGCTGAACCTTCGCTATCAGTACGCATTCGCCTTTCGTGAGAGGAAAGGAAGCTGGCAATCCGTACTCAAGAATTGGTCGAACATGAGAGATAAGAGAAGTCAGGATATCTCTGGAGTCATCTTATAAATGGATCTCCTTATAGAGCAGAACATCCTATCAGCAGCGTCAACTTGAACTCTTAGGCTCTTCCTCCGCATTTCCGGTTGAGTCATATTTTCAGCGTTTTAGGCGCATGTTGCATGGTTTGCATATGCCCATGTCTCAGATATTCCCAAGCCATCTTTTACAAAGGAGACTGCATGTGTTAATGACATGGGTTCCGTGATGGTTATAGGTGGTCTAGCAATACTTCCTGCTTCACGCTGCAAGGTGCATTTGTAACCAACACGCCATGAATCGGCTACAGAGTATTGTTCGTTTTTACCCTAACAAACCGCACGCAGCAAATAGGCCTTGTGGTCCATACACCGTGCGAGTGTATAAACACAGACAGATGCGAGCTGCCAACTAGACAGCGAAGGCCGATGGAAATCGCCCTACTGTCAACGTGTAACCTTGACCACGACGCGCGGACGTGCCGTGACGTGTGTACGCACATAGTACTATAACCTAACGTGTATCAGTCAGACCACTGACTTGACCGACAGCGGTTGCATTCATCCTGCTAGTGTAGAAGTTTCAACGAATGACATACGCAGAATTGACGATCACATTTGCACGCACCGTTTGCCCAAGAAGCTAAGCACAAAGCTTAATAATTAAAAGTGGCGCTGACGGTTATGTTGAACTTATGCGGTTTGGTATATGATGCACAAATAGTCATAAACTATCTCATCCTCAATGCGCACGCTGTGTTCTCAGCGATTTAATGCAACTTCATAATGCGATTTGTTCCATCTGGCTATTCCACTCGTCAGAGGTATAGTCGCGTCAGCACGGGAGTACGACAGGTTGACAAAGACATTGGAGCAAACAGCCGCTTTGAGAGCCGCCCCAAAAGAACTAGGCAAATCAGTGACTGGAATTACATGCTTAACATCCATAACCAAATCAGCACAGTGTGGCCAGGTAAAACATACAATCAACGAACCAGATTTAGCCACCACGGTACTAGTGGCTGCACATAAAGATGCGTGCGCCGTACATGCTTATCAGAGCCACGCGCCACCTTGAATAATTTCAGTGGACGGACAACTTGCTCGTCTGCAGCTTCTACCCACCTGAGCAAAGCGCCTCACGTCTTAAACCCGCCCGCCGTCAAATTAGTTTCGGTTAATACTACCAGCAGCACCACAGCACTCAAGACTCCAGCAATTGTCCGAGCAAAGAAGGCCGATACATGTCTCTCCAAAGGACGACATCATACATGTCTGGCTGTTATATGCTCCCATGTGACTCAGTCCGTGGCGAACTCCATAAATGATAACTTACTGGACGACAGGAAAGAGTTAGACTCACTATGTCAACTAATACGGGTCCAAACGAAGCCAGCCAATACGGTGCGCCTCGTCCGTCACCAGAACTCCGTACAATACAGTGATCCGCGGTTTATAAGGTAACAATTTAGTCAGGCAATGATACAGAGGTAGTTCTCCTCTCAGCTACTCATATACGTTCCACCTCATGCACCACTTGAATCTTCTGAGTTGTTCCTTGTAGTGAACGTCAGAAACGCAAACAAAATCCAAATGGATTCCGTTAAAACAAGATGGAAAATCGATCCTTGTCTGCTCTGTCCCCGAGCTCCAGACATTGAGCGAGCTAGAGGCTAAAGCACATGACTGCAAGTTATGGCCTTTATTCAAGAATGTTTCCCCTTCAATAATGTTATCGCTAATTCGACATCAAGATTACCGCTGTCACCAAACCACAACTGGTGTGGTCCCCGAATGAAGAACCATCATTGCACCTTGAAATGATAAGATAAAATGTGACCGAAATATGGCACAACTTGTCTGCAATTTTGCCAGCCGAAATGAGTATAAAGAGTATAGATACACCGCCAAAAATAGACAGGGTAGTACTGAGCAAGCCGATCACCAGTGCATACCCGCTGCCGTGCATCCGAGAACAGGAACAGTGTCAAAACGCGCCGGCAGCTGAAGGAGCACTTAGTGGTCGCCATGTTGATGGTATAATGTGATCTACACAACAACCCGGATTGGCCCAAGTGCTTGTGTTGGCGATCCTATAAAAAGCACCGGCAGCCACCAGCAGCAAGTTTCGGTTTGACGCTCGACAGGAATCAACATACACTAAAAAGCTTCAAAGCTCGGATGCCTTCACCTACTTATACACCATTGCACAAGTTTTCCTCAGCATGCTAACTGAACTTCGTATTACTCAGGACTCCACGTCTTGGGATATAGTTACAACCCCCGAAACGTGGCTGATCACAAATACCACTGATGCTGAGAGTGTTATACTCGGCGTGAATTCCAAACGAAACTATCGACCTAACAGAGGTGAAAAGTGCCCCTGTATTACCGATCCGACCTGCAGGTTGATACCATCTGTGATCTAGAAACGCAAGTTGTCGATTCTTTTTGGTGTCGTATGCACCTAATTCGTGGTGATATGTGTTTACAAGCAATACTTTACTGCACTACAATGTCCACTTTGGAAATGGCTCACCGGTTAGATTCTGCGATAAAGTGAGTCCTGATTGGAACGCACAGTCCGATCCTTCTGGTGGGGGACACCAATTTTAAAGTAATCAAAGATCCAGCATCGCTCAGCGAACAATTCAAGGCTAATTTGCAAGTGTTGATCACCGAGTTGCCTCTGTACAACCATATCACTTCTCCAACGCGATTCGGAATATTTGACACATCAGCTGTTTTGGCACTTTTGCTCACCAACACGAAAAGCATGGTCGATAAATTGACGATCTGTGTACTACTTGGCCGTAGCGTTCACGTGATATCACTCATTCGTTACATTTGCTACGCGGAGTAGATCAGTGAGAACAAAGCGGTAACTTACGTTCTCACGCGTTACGATATCCTGTCCGACCTCGTTCAAGAAACCGACTAGAGGAGCAGCCTCCTGTTGTCGCCTAGACGGTGTTTGTCAATTGATTCACCGGACTAGTGGCAACCGCGTCGGAATGCAAGATCATTCACTGGAAGCAAATGACGTCCTCACTTAGGAGCCGCGCTAGAAAATGCATGGCAATAATGGATTTAACCTGCGCACATACAACGCCTGTCCGAGTAATCAGACCTGGGCGTTTACACAAATCAATGAAACCACTGGGTCAAGTAGATTCACGAAGCTAAGCTCATGCACCAACAGCAGGTAGCGGCGAAATCCAGTATAAATCATGAATTGCTGTAAAGACACGTAAAATACTTAGCAGAGTGCAGCGCGGAATTCCGGTTTTACGTGCAACAGATGGTCTAGCGCAACTACACATGATGCGGCCAACACTCCAGAGTGAATTATCATCTTGGCCGTTTTTGTCGCAGCTCACACTGCCACCAGGGTTGAAACACGTGGTGTTAACAGCAACCACTGGTGTGCACGGACTATTGTCCCTGAGCGTGCACAGCTGTCTTGGCGTGGACGACCTTGTGAGCGCCAAAATCATAGTATCACAACAACACGACTTCCGCCGAGCTCGGTCTCGTACGACAAATTGGCTTTATTCCGAGCAAGATGGAAAGAAGCAGTCCATGCCAGAGTAGGAGCCGACGTCATCTACCTGGATTTTGCTAAGTCCTTCGATCGCCTGGACCACCGCATTGTCCTCCACAAACTTCGAGGTTATGAAATCAGTGACACTTTGCTTGGTTGGATAAGCAACTTCTCATTCAACTACAAATGAACGTGAGGGACCGCAGCTCCATTTCTGACCCCATTGACTTCCAGTGTGGAGTACCCCAAGGCTTGGTACTGGGGCCTTGCTTATTCCTAGTGTTTAATAACGGGCTTACCAGTGTACTGCAGTCGAAATTCATGCTGTTTGCAGATGATGTCAAACTCTGGCATGTCATCCAGACAGTGGTCGTTCACACGGTACTGCAGCGTGACCTTGATAGGGTCTAGACTTGGCCACCCGAAAACTGGCTGCAGTTTAACACGGCGAAATGCAAAGATGTGAGCATACGCCATCAGCTTACCAATGAATATCGACTTGATGCCCAGCTTCTGAAATGTGCTTCCAAGGACTGCGACCTCGGGGTGATCGTGCAGAGTGAACTTGGCTGCTCGAGAAGAGCTGAAAAGGACTCGTAAATGGTCAGTTAACATCTTGGACTCCTACGGAGGACTTTCGGAAATTCAGTATTCAATATGCAATTCAATATTTCCGCAAATGCTGAACGCCTACGTGAGGCCGCACGTGGAATACGCGATCCAGGCCTGGCGTCTCTGGCGCAAGCGCAGCGTCGATACACTTCAAGCTCCCCAACGTAAAGCGACAAACTCATTAAACAATAGTTTCATCTCTTCTACGAGCGTAATCTGCAAGTTCAGCGATTGTATAGCAGTGTATATCGACGTCAGCGACGAGGCCTCATCATGGTTTACTAAAAACGGATGAACTTAATTCACCCTTGTCGCATTCTGTTGCAACTGTGTCGAAATACGGAACAAAGAGGCCACCAGCTCAAACTGTCCACGCACTACAGTCGACCTGATTGTCAACCAAACGACTTCTCCCTTCGAGTGTTCAGTATCAGGAACGCTCTTTCAACTCACGTCATCCTTGCCACTACATTAAGGCCTTTCAAAAGAATGCCTTGATGACACAATGTTTCACTTTCATTACTATATGCAGTCACGTTTATTCGGCGGACGAAATAACACGAACCAAACTATGTTCTTAGTAACCTTCTCCGCTACATGGTGGTGAAGATACATGCAAAAGTGTATTTGTGAATAGCTTGGACGCACCTAAATTAGGTTAACGTATCACATCGGTCAACCAAAGTGGTACACGAGTGGGCACTGTCATTTCCGTTTTTTTATGGCTTACGGAGTACGTGAACTTTGACTGCACTCCACAATACCTCATGTGCGCTTATTCCATTACACTTTTAAACTAGCGTTATGCAGCAGTGCTGTTAAATCGTTAGGCTCTTACAATGACGATTTACTTACCCTGTGATTCCCTTAATTTTAATTTTCACGCCAACCATCCTAACGGGACTTGTCAAGCACATACTGTCTGACCCTTGATAAATCATTGATCATTCATCATCCCAAAAACGCAATCTTGGCAAGCAATAACCCGTCTATCGTGCTTGAGGTCAGGAACACCGGAGTACGCATCCATCGGTATGCGCATTGAGAAGCATTATGCCTCTTCGTCTCGATAATACGACCAATGCTAGAGTACGGCTTTCCCGCATGTTGTCCCATCACGCTGGGCGAGGTAGAAAAGCTTGAGCGGGTGCAGCATGTAGCCACTAGGCTAATTCCCAACTTAAGAGGCATGCCATATGAAGACCGATGTAAGAAACTAGCGCTGTACACCCTAGCATATCGTCGGCTGAGGGTTGACCTAATCATGACGCACCGGATATTACATCTGAGTGATTACCCCATGTTGAGACAACTGATTCATCTGCGCACACCAAGCAGCACGCGAGGACACCGGTACAAACTTATCGTACCGCAGTTGAAGCGGGTAGCTCACCAACTCTCTTTCGTACGCAGAGTGGTGAGTGTATGGAACGACCTGCCGCTGACTGAAAAGGCGAACTCAGTGGCCGAATTTTAGAAGATTCTAGACAAACAGTTTGCAGAGGCAAAATGTAGAGAGCGGAACGATAATTAATACGTTAATGTCCAAGAGCGACAATTGATGCAGTTACACAGAGTATGCTCTACTTGCTGCTTCTAATCAGCATCAGTATCAGTATCATATCTTCAGGAGATTTCCGCATCTTTAAGTGTCCAAAACATTAACGTCACCAAAGTGGGTTTTTCAGCGCCAAGTCAGCTGTAATTCTCTTCCCTTGCAGTACCCAGTTGGCTTTGAAAATGGAGTAAGGAAAACTTACTACGTAGAATACACATTGTTTGTATTTTAGATGTCATACTGCATGCTATCTAAATGCACGATGAAAAGAATGTCAATTTTCTAGACTGAAATAAATAGTTTTCTTTAATTGGCTACCCATTTGGTCTTCAATGAAATACAGTTATAACTACTAATCAACTCGCTGTTTTAGCTGTTTCGCGTCCTACAATTTGTGGATGCCAGCGTAGCCCTGGCACATGCCAGCTAGATGGTCGGCGATGATGTGGTTCGGTGGCCTATATTGCGTCCACAGCGAATAGAGCTTGTTTTACTGAACATGAGTCCGCCATCACACTGAGCTCTACTATTCAAAGTGAGGACCTACTATAGTACCGGTAAATCTGCCATATAATGCAGATAACGCTAAAGCAAAGAAAATTGAAGGCGTGTTATTGGAATTAAAGAGTCTACATCCAGCTACGCAACTTGTTCCATGGAGCGTGACGGAAAACGTTAGATGTATGTATAAATATTACTCATTCCCGTCCGTTTTTTGCAGTGTGAGATGCCGCTTAAGAAATCTTTTCCACGCACCTCCTACAGTGTGTGATTTTATTTCATACCCCTCCGCCAAGTTTAAAGCTACGCAAATGTTCAACAGAGAGCGAACAAGGAAACTTGGCTCCACTGAACAATACGTCGGTGGCGTCTAGGAAAGCGGCATTGAATAAAACATCTTGTTTGCCCCATCTCGCTTCCAGCCTTCTAAGGCTAAGAAGCAGGCGGACGATGCGGATTACATTCTTAAAGGTGCTTGCAGCAACTTATGATAAGTGACCCTTATTATGCCACACTAGTCAGGCGTAAACATCTGACGTTCGAGTTCGTGTAGAGTGCGCGAACATATTCATTTCCTGGAGTTTAAAATGAGCTCCATAGATCGACAGATTGGGAGCGACAGAGTGGGAGCAGTTAGCCCATGTGCACTAACAAAGAATTCCGTGGAAGCCCTTATCCTTAAGACGAAGCTGAAAGGCAATGACGGTAAGCAAAGGATGGTAATATATGGCTGGCGGCATCCGGTTTCGGATCTGCCCGTCACCGTGGCCAGCCACAGGACGCCTGCGCCTACAGAGGGACCATGGGTGGCTTGCGCTACACCACCCAGAACTCCAACCACACACCCCATATCCAGTGTAAACCCGAAGGAATAAGACCGGGAGACATGTGGATGTGAGCCACGTTTCATCAACCGAGCCGGCCCAAAAACCTCCACAGGCAAAAACAATCAAGCTGTATTTGGGGAATCAATTGCACACAAGGCGGTGGCTTGACCGTAATGCGCTCCACACTGAGTGCATGGAACCACTCTTTGATTCTAACACGGCCACAAGGACCGTGCACCCCGTCCCATCCAGCAACGGCCAACTGTCTCCTGGAGGCAGTATGGATGAGGTAGTGGGTAATAGACAGGTAGGCACCTTGTCAACGTGCAAGTTAAGCGTATCCACAACGGAGATGTCAACAGGCAAATAAAATAAATCGGATAATACTTACAGATACGACAGCGTAACTTCAATAATTTGGCATATAAAACAAATGGATTACGAACGAACCCGCGATAAGTTCAAGTGGTCAGGAAACATATTTTAAGAAAATGCGAAAATGTTATCGAAGTTAACTACCATTAGCTTCAGCGACGTAAACACGTTTGTAGGAGATAGTTCAGGTAGACATTAATATGAGAAAGAAAAGCATTAGGACAAAATTTAAAATCCACCACCTGAAATGAAGAGACTTGGCATGCAAGCACGCGGTTAGTAAATCGAATGCAGCGTACCTACAAACGATGCGCCGGTTCTGCCTACCTTCTCTGCAGGACCCGTCGTCGCTTCGGTAGTGGTCCCGAGTGGCCTCGCTCATGGCTCACTAGGCCTGCCTGACTCAGGCACTCGCGACCGCATGTGCTGCAGCACCATGCGCTCGATGTCGATGGAGTACAACCCATCGGGGCTTGCCGCTTCCGCACTTGCCACTACTTCTCTGCATGTATGAAGTCTTCCTCCCGCACTTCGGCAACTGCCTTCGTCATTAGATCGCGCCATGCTTGCCGATCAACCGCCTTCGGTTCCCATGATCTTCAATCAAGATTAGAACATGAGAGGCTCAATTTTATCATGTCCTGGTAACGTAACTTTGGTTTGTTCACGTGCCGCTTCCCAATACTCAACTGACAGTATGAGTTGTTTCGGTATCCGCGTCGAATCCAAAGGGCTCACATGACCCATCCACCTCAAGTGTTTTAGCAAAAGTATGCAGTCCACTGCATACATCCCACTTTGTCGCAACACTTCCGTGTCAGCAACTCTGTTTCCCCAAGTAATGTGCAAAATCCGTCGCAAACACTGCTGATGGAACCGCTTGAGATATCGCATATCCCGCCGGTATGTCGTCCAAGTTTCACTGCCGTATAGAAGAACGGACAGCACCATGGATTTGTACACCATCAGCTTCGTGCCAGTGGTAAGCTGATGGTTGTTTCACACTCGGTACGCTAGCTTCCCGAATGCTGCCGCTGCCTTCGACCTGTTAGCAAAGGTTTAGACTTCACATATCGCGTAGTATTATTAGCAGATTGAAATTGTAAAGTGTCGGGTTGGATTTCTGATCATGTGTACTTTGTCATAAAAGGGAGGCCAAGCGTAAGATGCAAATTCCGGTATCTGGAAATAATTTAGTTTCTCTAGAATCTGTTCCATGCAGATCCCTGCGTTAATGATTGAAATGCGTAAAATGTAATAGAATATTGACACCTGAGCCTAAGTAACGTCGAGTGCCAATCGTTCCTCTGCATCAGAAAATGTTCGAAATCTGACTAACTTCGTGCGCCCGGAAAGGGTTACCATAAAACTGTCCAAGGGAATTATGGAGTGCGCTTCGTAGTACTTTCGTGCGGAAAAGTGCAGCAGGTGTATTACTTCGTCATAAGCTATTGAAACATGTTGTTGGCGATAAGGGGAATGCGGTAGCAAGCCTCCGAATTTCGTCCGAAATTATAGGAATTTCTAGCACTATCGACCGCCCGAGATTTGTGTTGGCAGCAGGAACTTTTGGCACCCATCTGGTGTTTGTGCCAGCAGGGCGGTTTTCTTTTGGTTAGATGACAGCTAGTTTCTTAATTTGCGTATCTAGAGAGCAAGGAAGTCAAATTCCAACATGCCTGATTCACATACTTGACAACGCGTCCTCCGCGATTCTGTGGCTTTCCAGGGAGATAGGACTTCACGACGCGGTATCCTTCGAGTTGAATAGCCTCAATCCATATTAGGATTTAACTAACACTTTATTGCATTACATTGCCTGTGTTCGCATATCCTTTACGCTGCGTAGTAGCACCGAATTCGTTAATTTTGCGAAGTAGAAAACGCAAATTGGTAGAAAAATAGTGGAATTTGTGCTTTATTAATTGGACGGCGTCTGAGTTCGGTTTGCCGGCCGGCACAATGCTTTCTTATTTTGCCAGAGTTGTTTTAAATTGTTTCATGTAGTTTCTGACTTGGTGACTAAATGCGACATAAGCCGCGTTTAGTCACAGCACCCATGAACAAATTCAGTCAACGGAGTAGGATAACATCGATGACCCCATACTGATCCAGATCAAGAAAAGTGCGAAAACAGTAAAACAACATTAATACTTCTGCATCAGACAGCGTAAAAATAATACTCCGCATGAAAAGTAGCAACTGTCGAGTTGAAGGACCCCAGATGCTTTGTAAGGTAGTCGTGCAAAAGTAGCCACTGCGATAGTTGACATAAAGTCGTTATCAAGTTAACGCAAGACATTAAACTCAGAGATGATTTCTACACCAATTAATTCGTGCTCTTTAGGTTAGTGGAATTTGTTCAATCTTGCAATAGTCACACGTTCTTTTTACACCCATTCTGGGTACAAAGCTTCTACTTTTTAAGATTTCGCGTTTAGATCAGTAGCCTCAAAATCATAGAAAAGGATAGTGTAGGGATATACGGATAAGAATAAATCAGTATTGCTAAGTGGAAGCTGGGTGTTTCCCTCTTGCAACACTGTGTAGCACCACAGGTTTCTACTCGTTTGCCCTCATCAGTGCATTTGGAATGTCATCCGAATCTGCTAACCTTTAACTTGACAAAGTGGGTCGAAAAACTGGCGGTAATTCATAGGTGTGAACGGTCAAAAACAAAGGTAAACTAGATCGCAGAAAGGTTAGACCTGCTTAATGTTCTAAAAGCCACATACTGTAACTGAAAAGCCGAGTCAAGTAACTTTGGCTTGACGAGTAACTCAGTTGTCTCGCAGAGTACATTTAGAAGTGGAAGCTTGGTCAAACTTAAGCATATCCCGAGGGTTATGTACGAATTAATCGCAATAACTTGATCTTGTCAACAGTGGTTGAAATTTTTGAAGTCCAAGTTAAATTTGAGTAGAAAAAAGAAGGATTTATTAGTCTATTGTATCCACTTACTAGTGGCGCCAAATTAGTTTGCGCAAAGACCGTAAGTGTCATCAGTTTAGGACCGACGAGCGATATAGTTGAAATGGATATTCGCTAGCCTCTTGCTCCACCAGACATAGGTATATCGCATGGCTTATCCAAGCTTTAAAAATGAAATTTGCAGCTTCAACAACGAGCTGGGAATTTCCATCGGCCACGAGTGCAAAGAAAATTATCCGTTATCTTCCGAAGGACAGTGCGTGCACATACATGGTACCGTCGGTTCGAAGTGGTTTAATCTGGAAAGCAATTTCTTCCAAATTTTCAATGAACGAATCAGTATGATGTTTTATTCACGTAAGTCACAAAGCAAATTGCCGTCGCTGTGTGCGCATTGGTTATCTTTTAATGTCTTTCGTCCATCGGCCAAACAATTAACGTGATATATAGATCTACACATATACATGCATATATTTGAACTTTTCAAGCTAGTCATTGTGAATTTATTATTTCTTCGTCGGTTATAGCGGATAAAAATAATCAACCGACCAACAAATAATTGACTTTATTCACCACGCTGTGTGACCCTTCAGATTAACCTTGACAACTTAGCAACACTCACGAAAATGCATTCGACAGGACACGGCCTAACATCGACACATCCGATGTCCTTCAAAGTACTGATCACAACAACTGGGTCACGCTTAAGATGACAATCGAAATTCCAGAATTACGCAATATAGTGGTCACTTGAACACGTGGAGTCGTTCGACAGCAATTATTTGCACTCTGCCAACTTACTTCAGACGTCGAGGTTTTATGTCGAATACATGTCATGAAAAATTATTTTGCTGCAGACCAGGTTGTCTCTGTTGCCATGTGATGGTTTGCTGGTTGCTATGCCGTATCTCAAATCTAACTTATTGCAATTTGTAAATCAAATTTGAGTAGCTTTGTTGAATAGGTTGAAATATAGAGACTACGAAGAGCTACTGGAAATTTCCTTGTCCCATCATACGATGTTGATTGGTTTAACTCGATATCTAGCAATTCCAAGATGCACATTCCAGGAACTTTTCTAATTTCGCTTGACTTGGATAAATTTCACTTCTGCCTCTCAGCTTGATAATGGTTATTACTCCCAGAGGACCAACTGATCAACTTGCTCTCAGGCACCAAACTGCGGGCATAAAATGCATCGACCGATTTTGTTCATGGTTAATGGGCATGATTTCAGCCATGTGGCAATGGGTAGACCCAGTGGGATATTTAGTGCTGCGAGGAGCAAGCGACGAAACTCGATGTTCACTCATTACAACATGCAATTTGCTCGCAACGTCAAAAACTGTATTCTGACTTAGTAGTTGCTACAAGTCCATCCTATGTCACTGTAGGCTAGAATACAGTTTCATAAAAGGTATACTGCAACAGAAAATAATATAGCATTATCACAGGCAAAATGCGCAAGGCAAACGATAAGTCAAGGCTAAGGCTTTTTGGAACTGGATGCTGTTTGCAAAAGTTACTATATGTTCTTCCACGGCACGTTCCAATGGACGTATACGTGGTTCACGGAGACAAAAATAAGTAGGCAAATGTGCCCTTACGTGAAGCTATGTTTGTTAATAAGTCGGTTCGGAAATGCAACTGAAACTTTTGTCTCCTTGTACCAGCGTTTTATCATAGAAAGCTGCATACCAATTTTCTACAAAAATGGCTGACCCATTAGGCGGAGATTGAAGTACAGGGATTGTTCTAATTGTGGCTTCATAATTACATGACGATGAACTGATCTGAATAGCAGTATCTGCCTGGCAATTTTGTGCTCTGCTAATAAATTCAGCTTGAAGTGGTTTGGTTAAGATCTTAGGGATATTATAAAAGCCAAAAGCAAATAGTTTTCGTTTGTAACCCAAGCAGTTTGAACAAAATGTCAAAGTAAAGAGTTAGGTCTTTGAGTATACGCTGTGGAACTGCATTGATACGCACAATCTCGATTGAGAACAATATCTGCATTGTAGCAAATCTGCTCCATTTCGATCACTGGGACCGTATTCTAAATGGTAAGTTGCGGAGCTGCTCTCCCGAAACCCTGCAATTATTGTCAGATATCATTATTATTTGGACTTGTTCGATAAGGACAGTCTGAGCTACGAGTATAGCTCGACGCTGCGTAGTTGACGGCTTACATCTTGTCATGAGCATCGCCTGACAACGATCAGAAGTACATGGTTTCTTCTTAGAACACCTATCGTATGTCCGGATTGCTACGTACAATCTCAATTTAGGACACAGATATTCTTTGAAGTAAACCTCTGTCAACTCGACAACTGAAAAAACCGGTCACCATGTGAAGCGTTGGGAGATAGCGTCTCTGAAACACCTCGACGCGGACTACTGGCTCAGTTTCCAGGTCCTCGCATGACCTCTTGAGGTATACAAGAGTTTCGCTTTGCTAAAAGTAGGCAGTGATCGAAGCAGCGTTTAATTCCACCAATTGTTCTTTCAGAGTTGTCGAGATATAAGTGGACAGAAACTTGCCTTGTACAAAGAAATGCATATAAGACTGCGCATCGCGATTCCATTTCACAACTTCAAAGCCCGGGTAATGAGTCAATTCTCATCGTAAAAAACTTCGCTGGAAAATCTCGGTTGTGTAGGAGTCAAGAAATACAGAAATAGCCGCTACTTCCCGGACTAGTATCTAGCTGGGCTGCCGCTACGCCATAAGCGGAATAAGTTCAAAAGTTTGCGAAGATCAATATAGCAGTGGAACAACAGCCAACGTCTATCTATTCAGCTATGGCCCAGTGACCGGACTACACAGAGATATCTTTCGAACTAAAATGCAGTCCAGATCAATATTATTTAAAGCAATGCACTAATGGGGTACGCAGAACAACCCGTATAACAAGAGCCGATTACCGTAGTAACGCGTTGCAAGCAGCGGGGAGTTGTGCATGACTAAATATATCGCGGAATAAAAGTTCTGTGTACTGGGTTTCATAATTTTCTATACTGGTTCTAGCAAAGAAATATACATTTGGCTGAAACAGTTCGCTGGTGCGGAGTGATAAGCAGGCGACACCTTTGGGATATCTAGAAATGTAGTTTTTGAAATTTAGATTTTGTGCTTGTATCTGACAGGGTAGAACCACATTACGTGGTTGCAACCAACAGTGAAATCTTAGAGCAAGGAAACAAGCATTGTTCAGCTTTTAATACTAGCATGTGTAGAAAGGCTGGCAAACACAAGAATATCGATTTTCCTCCTTGTACTGCGCATTTATTATACCCTGATGATATTGTTAAAAATTTGTTAAATCGCTTAATTTCATAGATACAGATACTGCCCCACTAGGTCGATTTTTGAGAACGCTTCCAGAAAATCCACAAAAGCTTTGTTTTACTACTTTCTGACATATATATAGAAATCTCTTCCTAGTATGATTAAAAGCGTTATGAAAAAGTGACAAACAAACCTAGTCGTTAGCTGATTGGTCATCAAACTTCTCCTGTAAGCAGGATATAAATCCAGATGATTATCTGCAATGAAGTGTGAACATCCTTTGGTAATATTGTGAACTTCCTGCAATTATGCGTTAAACACGATAGTTTGATTATGGCGTTTCACCGTCAAGAAAGTTGGTTGCACCCGGAGTTGAAATTGGGTCGTACCAATTCATGAATATTGGTTCACTAGGAGCTACCAGCCCTGTAGGGGCAAAAAGTAATGGTAAACGATCATCACCTATGTTACACGACGGGGGTATAATGCTTTCCTTGATGTACAAATACGCAAAGAACCCAACTAGTTTTCATTCGATAGAAAGCAAACCATTAATTTTGGGGAGCTTCTTTTATATTATGAGGTGCTACTTAGATATTAGTCGCAAGCAGCAGCACGTAAGAGTCATTTCGAGTAGGTGAATACGATAAACAGTACGATCGGCTGGACCGTAGGTTATTGATAAAATCTACAAAGCACGGACAGCAGTATAATTGCGCTAAACACGAGACGAGAGAAAGTGAACGGAATTGTACCAACAGTAAAACGAATTAAAGATTGGAAGACATATACATGAATAAAATCCACGTCTCCATATTCTATAAGTGAATGCTCCATGTTCACTACACTGTCCTCGTCAAAAAAGCGTTAGTAGTTTCGGCTTCCTCACCATCTGAGTTAAAATATTTACACAACAGTCCTTTGGTTCTATTAGTAGAACTAGTGTCTGTCAATAATTGGGACTTTAGTACAAATGACGCCAGGATCCAAACGTTCAGTTGTCCTACAAAATTTGGTAAAGTTATTGACCAAATTCGATTTCATCGTCACAAATCAACATAAAGTGCCCGTACTGGTCCCGAAATCTGGAGCGACCAAGTGACTCAACGCAACCATTGTAATCCATTTGTCGGTGAGGTGAAAGTAGCTTACCAATAAGACCTAACTTGACCATTTGCCAAAAAGGAAGCCATCGTACAAGAACCGATAATCACAAAGTAAAGCACGATAGCCCTACACTTAACATGAGTTGCACAGGTTGCTGAAGAAGCTATAAAAGCGTTAAGGATGTATTGTGTCCCGACATTCCAACGAGACGTCCGCCACTGTTACATACCTACCCGGATAGAACCAAGTTTGGCAACTACACAGATCACGATTATTACTACGAAGATGTTGAGCAAACTGCACTCACAACGCACCTACATTTTCCCATGAATCGTACATTCACCCGAGGGCGCTAAACGTAACAGCAACAGCGCTGACAGAGGCACAAGGGCGTTTCCTCCTAATGTGCATAGATAAAAACATTGTGTCTACCAAGTGGAAATGTGGACTAATCACGCCGATTTTCAAACTACCAGTAGCTCAGGACTCGCAGGCTATTGTCCAGTTGTCCTCCATCCTGTACTCTCTACGGTGACGAAGCGATCATCGCCGAGGCTTTAGTCGAGCATCAAGAACGCTGTAACATCATAGAACCGGAGCAGCATGAATGCGGCCAAATCCATTCATGCGCAACCAACCTAGTGTTTGCACACGATAGTTGGACGGTAGCGGTCGACAATGGTACAGGGAGGGATGTCATGTATCTCAACTTTTTAAAGCTTTCGAACGCCTGGACCGCAGGCTGAAAAGCTACGGATTTGTAGATTATGTTACTGGTAAAATAAGGAATTTCAGAGCACCGACAATTGCAAGTTGGATTTCGAATTGCGTTATACGCTCGGTTATGTCGAAAATGAAGTTCCACTAGGATCAGTTCTGGGTCCTCGTCTGTTGCTCATGTTTAATATTAAGCATACGCAGTTGGTTGCCTTAGATTTTTGCATTTCACTGATGATGCGAAGTTGCTAACCATCGCCAACTACGGCGTTGAAGATATACTTCAGTCAAACAAGGACAGGGCGTATGCATGGTCATTCTACAATCAGTCCCAGTTTAGTTCGTCTAGATGTAAGGTGGTCCACATTCTTCATTAGCCAAACAATATACGTAAGCTTGGAGACCATGTCCTACAAGTAGTCAACCTGAAGCGCGACGTTCGGGTATTAATCCAGATGATTTGGGCTGCTAAGTACAATCTGAGCTTGCGTCGAAGGCTGGAAATCAATAGGTTAGCATGCTGCAATGAGCATTTGGACAGCTTGATCCTTCTGTCTGTTCGCAGTTGCTGAACACACACGTGCGGCTTCATGTGAAATAAGCAATCCAGACCTGACATCCCTGGCAGAAGCAAGTTCTAGTAATGCTGGAGTGTATACAGCGATGAACCACCCGAAATGTTTCCCCTTTCCATATCAACCTAAGCATAGGCTTCTAATATTGCGCAGCGGTCTTTATCGGCGCCGATACAGCGACCTAATAATGGCCTATTAGAATCTGATGCGACTCAGCAGCAACACCAACTTAAGGGTTACTTGTTAATTTGGCTAGATGATATCGTCGGCGAGTATTTCGCCGTAACATTTAGTTCCCTCGTGCATTCGCTTTTCTGGAAGCCCTTTTAAACTAAATCTTTCTACCCCAATTTACACGTGCATAGAAAAAGCCTTAAGGTTTCCCTAACTCATCTACATTTCGATATATAGTCCGTGTACATCAATCTACGATATGACGTGATAAATACTGCACAAACCAGAATTTCGCAAAAAATAGTGGTAGACAATTGTTAGCCCGCCTTATGGTGAATAATATGATGATTTAAACAGAAACACTTCCTTTTATCATATGTTGCTTTTTTTACATTTTTTGGTTCTCATTCAATCCATCCCACAGTACTAGTCAGGCAGTTATATTTTACTAATGAGTAGAAGGATTTTACTTGTAATTTTGATATTTTCGTCCCAGACGCTCACAAGCTGCATAGCACAGCCTAGTCCGAAAATGCATCAGACGCGTTTCGACCTATTACGGCTCGTCAGTGGTGCGCATTCCCTCGGTTCCATACTGGTTATCGAACCCATGACCGTTAGAGGCAGATGCCAAATAGCCAACACCTTAAGCCACTGAACGATGTGGGACGTCGGCTGAGCTACACCATTTGCAAGTTAACTGGGGTATAGCACGACGTATCTTCCACTGCCATGCAGTTTGCGATCTTAGCAGATGACAGTGGCTAGCCTCCGAAGGTTATGACTTTCACTCAATAGACGCTACATCCATAGCATTTGAAACTAGGAGAGGCTGCATTTTTATATTACTAAAATATATAAACATATATATATATATACCAGTTCCTGTGTGACTACATCTTGATCCCTTAGCAAAAGTGACAAATAGGGAACGTCTGATGTACCGTGGTATATGCTTACATTTAGATGAAAATATCAGATAAGGAACTTCTGGCTCTAAAAGATAATTGGCTTTGCAAGAGAAAGTTGGCGACTCACCTCAAGAGAGGTCACAGATTCCGTAATACTGGAGCATGGAAAGGCAAATCCGCTGATCTAAACGATCGAATGCTTTCGACAAATTCAGGTTCATTACACCAACGGCCTATCCAGCGTCGGCTGACTCGGTATAACTACTCCGTGTGATTAATGACTTAGCTGTGCATGGTAGCTGTCGACGAAAGCCTTGTTGTAATTTTATGGCTAAATTATCAACGCATCGGTAACGACGGGTTCTATTAACTTAGACAGTACAGGGAGAAGAGAAACTTAGCGATAGTTTGAGGGCTCAGTCCAGCTTCAACCTTTGTGAATCGTAGTTATTATTCTAACATTCAACCTCGCAGGAACCTGGTTCTGATCCAAGCAACACTGTAAGTACTGGACCAAATTTTCTGCCACTTGTCTTTCTGTTCTTCTAAGTGCCTCTGGGCCAATGGTGTCGGCTCCCAGGGAGCTGTAGTTGCGCAGTGACATCAGCTTCTACAATACAGCTTTGACGGTAAAAAGGATGTTGGTGAGTCCTGGAAATGGCAAATCTGGGAACATTTTGTGTCATCAACGCGTTTGCTGCTTTATAGTTATCCTAACTAGCCATAAGCTGTCCTGAGTGTAGAAATGCTTTGCCTCATCTTACGAAGACCATTGACGTATTTGTACAGCAGCTTGGGGGTAGCACTGAGAGTTTTCGCCATGTTCTGTTGATATGCGGCTTTGTCTTCCCTGAGCAGTTGAGTGCAGTGGTTTGGCTACATATTTGTCCAAGTTAGCTGGTGTTGGTGGTAATCTTTACTCTCGCAATATTTTACTAGAATAGAAAGATCCCTATTAAAATACCAAGATTTAAAAATAGTTCATTCTGTCAAGTTAGTCAGCTGAAGGGGTTCAAACAGGTTTGATCCTTTGTTGGTTTAAATGCATGTTGACAAACGACTGATAATTTAAAACGCTGAGATTCCTTGATAGGCTTCTGAATTAACCCACCTATATGGATAATAAAAATTTCCGAGTTTAAATCGCTGTATTGGGATGCCACACCAACCTCATTGGGCAAAATGGACCTAATTTATGATCTGTCTTGGGATCTTTCGTGAAAGGCGATTTGGTGGCCAATCTTGCTTCATCTGACCTAAAATCACGTTTATCACTCGAAGGAACAGTTAAAAATTCCTGTAGAGTTAATATGATCGAGTAATAGGATGTGATATTTTCTCGCCTCCAATTTGCCAGTAGCAAGCGGCTGCTCTGCTTTTATTGACCTAAGGTGTATGAACGGTGTAAACCTATTTGTCCGAAACTAATGCAGACAAGGTACCCAATGCAGCTCAGGCTGAATCGGTGGACGGTATGCTGTGAAACAACGCACAATATTTGGAAATATTTAGGGCAACTAATTGCTATTTCTTTTGGCTTTACAGCGCTTCGGTATTCATTTACATTGGTCATCGGGAGTAGTGGAAGCAACGGGATGCAATTTTATCATTATCGCTGTCACTCATGGCAACATGGACGACGCCGTGGTCTCTCCATGGCAACCGTGATAATCAGGCGATAAGAATTCTGTTTCCATGATTAAGAGGCTTTTAACCGTCTTCTCTGTAACTTTTGCGATACAGCAATAAATCCTTTTGGAACTAGAAAGTAGTCAAAATATCAATAAGCTACTTAATGTATATGGTAGCATCGAGAAATGGTCACATTTATTTCGTCATCTTTATGGATCCAAAAATTTAGTCGGACCCAAAGATTAAACTAAATTATGTTTCATCTTACGAAAGACATGATTAAGCAAAGGTATCAGCAAGTAGTTATAACTTGATGTCAACACGTTTCGGGGATTCACATAGACGGAGAGTTTGCCATCATATTTTAAGCAATATTGTCCCTAACTTGACGCTAGTCATTTCGTGTTTTTTCCAATCGTATTATTTTAACGATTCTTGTACACAATTAATTTTCTTATGGTCCATTCCCCACATACAGAACAAGACGGTCCTTCTGAGCGCAGTTCCATTATAGTTTATTAGGGTTAATCTGAGCTCAGAATGACAAGTTATCATGAAGAAGGCAGTACTTTTATGTGTTGGTGCTAAGAAAAATTGAGAGCGTAAGTAGCAGGCAGACGTAGGTGAACAGTTAGTGCAGTACTTATGATGCTGCAGTTTTCGTTGACCTTTTGATCGCAACACATCTTGTACTGCGCCTCGTGTGATAAAGACGCCAGTATTCTTCTGACGAACCGACAAACCGAGGTACTACTCCTTACCTTATCCACAGTGTCTTCGCAGATAGACCAAGTGCAAATGTCTTCACGAAAACACCGAACAGAGAAGGTGGATTCCCAATATTCTCAAGATGATTTCATCCTGGTAATCCCTAATGCTTTTTAAGCTGTTTGCAATTCTATAGTTAGCAGAAAACAGTTAGGAGTCCATTCGCTGACAACTGGCGTCTAGCTGCTTGTATTTGTCCACTCTAATAGCAATAAGCCTTAAGTAATCCATGGGGCCAAACTACTAATTCCGCACGGCCCATGTATTTTATTACCATGATGGGCCCCCAGCAGATGCTGGATTGTAATAGAGGTAGTAAATTTTATATTCAAATAGTAAGGTGTCCCTTGAGAAGACACAGATAGTCGTAGTACTTCAATTGAAGGTTCGGATTTATCTGAAAGATTAGGCCGATCAATCAGCCCCACAAATATTTTGTGGCTTGTTCAGGAAAAATGGTACATGCAATTCTGCTGTACATAATAGTCAGATCATACAATTTGAATGTGCCTCCCACTGCCAAAGAATTTGCCGTTTTTTAATCGATTAATGATGGACATGTAGCACTTCTTCTGAAAGGCCAATGCGCAAGTGGTTATAACGGTTTCAAGATAACCCTTTGAGTTGTAGCCAGTATCAGCGATTAATCCTACTCTTTATCCTGCCTAAGGTATGACATAATTACCGTTACTGCAAAAATAGATGTAGACTATCCCCCGGTTAGTTAGATGTTAATTTCTTTTAACACTAAAGTATACATAAGACTCCGACAGCGTCTATATTCAAATGACTAAGGAAATGTCACTTTCTGATAGAAATCGCACTAAAGATCATTGTCAGAAATGTACAAGAAGCCACCAGAAATGCAAGTAACTGCGGCGTTCACAAGGAATTAAGCTTGCAGGCATCACACAAAAGGGAAAAATACAGTTTATACAAAACTGGTAGGAAAAGATGAGTAAACACTCAGAGTTGGCGACATTCTATCACAATTGCTGATAGACGGTGAACGTGCCAATTGTGTGTAGCCCAAAGGATCAGTTGGGCTGTAAAGGACCAGTGTGTCCTCTTTGATTTTGAACTTTCCATCGGCATGACACTCGGGCGGAGTTTTTTCCTCCATGAAACAACCGAGCTGTGCTTTTCGTTCGTACGTCTCGTGATTGGAATCTAACCAAGTGACTGATTGCCTCATCTTTGAGGATGCTAATTTCACCGATCTTACTTCACTGTTAGCGCATTTGTGCTTGTCTTTTGAGACATCCGTGATTGATTTGGCGCCCAACACATCGTCGCGATTTTCGTCGCCAAAGGACAATGGTAACGTGCCACACTTGGGTCTTGTAAGCAGAGTGCCTTGTCTTCCAAAAGCACGAAGCTCGACATCCGAATTAGGTTGCCTAGATGATTGATTGTCACCTGCAGAAAAATTACAATCACACACCAACTTGTTGGAACGTTAGGAGCATATGCGAACAGTGCTTGATGAACTATAAATGAATCAGTGACTCAATCAAAGCCTACTATGAGGATCAATAAGGCAATGCTTGGTGTTTAAAGGGGCCATTTGCTCTCTAATTTGCCATCAAGTGAACCGAACGGCTGACGATGTGGAAAGATTCACGGTAGTCTGATCATAATAGACTCCAACCAGACCTGTCTCCGTTAGCAAGAATGAACTCTTGCCGAAATATCGAGGGGAGCATACACTATTTTATGCGTTGTTTGATGGGAAATCTTCAGCGGGATGAGTTGTAATAACCCAAATAAACTGAATGTTCGATACGTCCACATCATTCATCGCCTATGATCTTAGGTATGAAATCCTGAAGTGTTGAATAAAACTCCCAGATGTGCAGTTGCGAGTGGTTCACGAAGAATCATCGGACTGATTTTTATGTGGATAATCCATTGTATTGCTTGCACAGAGAAAGCACGCATAAAACTGGTGCGTTATTAAGGATAGCGTGTAGTACAGATGAACATTAAAACTCGATGCCATCATGTTTGCAGCAGATTTGTCGTGAACCTAATACTTTGTATATGTGGATACTGACCATGAATATTCGAAAAGCATATTTGGCGAAAATCTTAGAGTTTGCTGACAATGAGCAGAAATATCAGGTGGCCGGAGATCGTGCTTTATCGACAGGTTTTATGCTTCTCACAGGAACGTGAATATGTTTGGTCTACAAACACTACAATCACCACATTCAGATCCGAAAAGCCGGAAGTCTGGCTTTCATGTGTACAGTCCTTTCGCAGTAAAATGTTACTGAGCGTCTCTAAGCATGCGCAAAGTTGATTGAAAATGATTGAATTCGACAAGCACGATTTAACTAGGTCATACAGATCCAGTACCCATAGCTTCAAACCCAGAAGGCTGAGCTGTTTGCATTAGCGTTAAGTGGACCTGTTAAGCATACAATGGTTGCCCGATGCTCGATGAAATTCCCAAATACCATGCCATGTTTCACAAGCCTATAAAACAACACGCGTCTATCCTGACTAACGGGTTCATAATGATAGCACAGAAATATCCGGTGTTGATAACAAACACGAACAAGCAACTTTGTTGCGTTTAGATAATAAACAAAATACTGCTTGATGATTTTGTCACCTCCAAAAGTGCAAAGTACTGCATTTAGTCGTAAATCATCCTCATCAACTGATCACCTGTCACCAACATATTTGATCTGTCGGTAAACGAGGTGTGCAGTCATGTCAGTTTGAGGTTTCGACCTTAAATCAAATGATGTGTGTGAGTAAAATAACTGAGGTTAAGCAAGTAAAAATGTACCCGAAAGTAAAAACTTGAATATCTTACAGTGAGATTTACGTGAAGTTAGACCACCAAATGTTGATAGCCGAGCGTTCCATTTTTCATCCCCGTTTGATGTATCTGGGAACGAAGCTGCTCCATTTTCTGTGGCACTACTTCTTCCCTGGCCGCTATCCAGGCTGTCAGTATCATCGCACTAGCAAAATAAGAAAAAATCTTTACAGCTGTTGGTATTTGATCGAAATTATGAGTGAAAATGAGAGATGAAACGAATCATTATAACCAAGGGAACCACGTCGAAATCTAACTTAACTAGCATAGACAATTCCAAGTTATTACTTGAAAAGCATTACTCGTGTGCAGACTGAGGCAAGCGACTGCTGAAGCGTGTACACATAACGCTAGTCATTACTGCAAAATAATAAATGTAATACTTAAACACCTATTATTTGCAAGACCAGGCATGGATGTTCCGCCAGTAACTTACTCCGTTAACGCAGGTTAGGGTTAAAACCCTATGAAATCGATATGTGGTGTAACACATTGAGGGGGCGTAGTTATTGATCCAAATGACAGAACACGCGGAACTCCAGACTCCGGCATCCTCTACCGCCCATCACTACTATACTACTTCATTAAAATAGTCAAAACACGAAATGCAGATGCATCAAAGTTAATACCCCCAGCGACAAATTACGAAACATTGTCTCATTATAAGTAATACGTTATATAAAAGGGAGTTTATTCCCTCAGTACACTACAAGTTTGCATTCAATGAGGTGCAAATGACACAAACTGTAACCGAGAGACTAAGGTTACGCGCTTTATCATCCGTTGCTTTTATACATGGAGGCACTCAGTTCGTATTATTACTTGTCAGGTTTTATGCCAAAATATTCAAGTAATTTAGGCAGAATAGTGAATAGTGTTTATGAGAATGTTAACTGATTTCCTTCGTTAACAGACCATAGTTTTGCTAGCCTTCAGTGCGATCCAAAGGGCATGCTTATCGCACCCGTTAGCTGGTGGGCAAAATCACAATCAGCTAAGGAAATTAGGCCCCCAGTGCAACGTACTCAAAATACTGGTTAAGCCAGACTACATTTCGGCAGTGCACGTGCAGAGTGAGATTTGCCAAGCAAACCCAGGTCGCGTAAAACCAAAGAGTGACAGAAGAGGGGAACTGCACCAACAGTTTTCGTGGATTGTAGATAAAAACTGCGGAAAACCGACTTTCCGAGTAATTAATCAAAAGCATATTTCTAGTTAATTAACGGCACACCCGTCTTTGCTAACCGTAACGTGCCTTGTACTGCCAGGAAAAAAAACTTTTGTTTATTTATTCATGCGTTTCGAAATTGGATTTGAAAACGGCATAATGCATACAATGAATACCAATTACTTGTGCTACCTAGTCTATCATCGGTAGCGTTGGCTATTAAAAGTACCGTTTGGAGGGATATCACTTCAAGGTGCAAACGGATCAGAGTAATTTGTTTGTTTTTTGTTCCACTTCGTAAAAGACGCCACCAAAACTGGCATCTGTGAGGTTAAGTAAGCGTACAGCTTTGAGGTTCAGACTAGGTGTTTGTAATACCGTCTTTGTTGTGTCTCAAGTAGATATTAAATGTTAACTTTAACTTCCGTCTTGCATGTACACGAAGTGCAATGATATGTGTAAAGTCCATATATTCCATCCAAAGCCCATAGCCAAAGCTCATATATTCTATCCAAAAGGGAAAAACGGAAGTTGTAGGAAAAACTTAAATTGATGGACCTTATTCGTAGGAGTTTTAAGTTTCTGCATGTTAGTTCATAGCAAACAACGGAATTCTCCTTATGGTGGAATCTGTCGGCAAGTGTGATGATAACGACATTTTGCGGTACATGTCAATACGGTTTTCACATGTCATGGCTTTCGTTTGAGGGCCATAGCGTTCTGGCTGAGATGACAACCCAGCGGGGGCGCAAATATCAATGAATATCCCAGCTATAGAATCTGACTCGGTGACGGTTTTGACAGTAGCCATAACCCACGGAAGCACACAGCAGAGCACAAGCGACCACCGGAATTCGGAGCATTTGATACTTGAATATCTATCAACTTCGTCGCGAGAGCCTGCAACCCATACAAAAATACGATTAGCCGCCGACCCTTTGTCGGCCGGCGTTAACCCACTTGCCTCATTCATCACATCCAATAACTTTTGGTCTCCGAGCAACTCTCATGTATGCACACAAATGCGCAAGGCCCACTCAGCAACTTAGCTGGACTACAGCTTCATGACGCATCAACAGCTTGAGACCTCATCACCCTCACAAAAACATGGATGCACAGTGAGATAACGGATACAGAAATCGTGCTAACAGGTATGTCCGTCGTCCAGAATGATCCAGCCAGAAAAGATGGCGGGGTAGCCCTCATCTTTCGTAACAACCTGCAGTGCGAACCCAACAACGACACGGAAACCTTGGTACCTGACTCCATTTAGTGCAACTTATGGCTAAGAGGGAACAACCTTGGCCTAGTGGCTGTTGCTTACGGCTCACCATCGTCTAAACCTGAGATAGACTCCAACTTGGTGGCTGCGTTGAGGCAGGTGATAAACGGGAACTAAAGTCGCACTGTTATCGCCGACGATTTTAACTTACATGCTGTAAAATCTCAGGTCACACCAGGAGATCAGTTCAAAGCAGGCGTGCAAGATCGTGTCTCAGACTTTCCGCTTTATGGTTACGTCCTTTTGCCCACCAGATTCAGGGGAATTAATAGGTCATCCATATTGGACTGGATATTCATTAATGAAGAACCGATGATCGACAGCATGAGCGGTCTTTACTCCTCTAGGCCGTAGTGATCATGCGAGTTTGCATTTCTTGTACACCTGCTATGCTGAATACGCCATGGACAGAACTCAAACGACTGGCACCGTAACCCGATACGATAATTTAACCCGACTCGTTTGGGCGACCGACTGGAATCGCTTAATGAAGGATGCACCGGATATTGCCTGGGAACTTTTCATCAGTAAGTATAATACGTTGGTTAATGGAAAATCGGAAACCAAGACTATCAGTTCGGGATACATTGCGTCGTTTACTAAAGTAGAACAAGCAAATGCATGGTGACGCGCAAAACAGATCGGAGTCCGAGTACCTGGAAGGCCTACGTTGTCCGTCGTAACCACGGTATCCAAGTAATACGCGAGGAGAAAGTTGCTTATCAAGCTGCCTTAGATGAGCGATTAACTTCAAAGCCTAAGCTTTCTGTACAACCACACGAACAGCCTCTGCAAATTGAAAAGAGGATTTACCCTTCAAGCGGCTGATTGTCAAACTCCAACTGCCAAAAAAGCATCGAACGTTCTGCAACAGCAATAAACACCAACGTTTCATTGCATTCCCTGGTCTCCGTATCTCTGGAATCTATGGTGTCCACACTAGGACTCATTCTTATAAATTACACAGAAGACATCCTGATAAGAAAGCTGCGATGCATGCGCCAGCACGCCTGTCCACGAATTGACGACATCCGCCCAAAGATGCTTGTTGTGGCGGCTACTATTTTGGTGGAATTTTTGCGGCGACTGTTCCAGCACTGCTTTGACGAGCTGCAGGTTCCTGCAATGTAGAAACACGGGACAATAAGTTCCATTTACAAAGGAGGTCGTCCTGCCGACCCAGCTAATTATCGACTATTGGCTCTTCTCCTAGTCCTTTCAAAATTTACGGAGGCTATTGTTGCCGACACACTCAATTCTTATCTGGACGGCCTTGGTCACATTGCTCAGGAGCTACACGGCTTCAGCCAGAATCGGTCGTGTACAACTAACCTATTGTTAGCACGAGACAGCTGGAGCGAATCGGTGGGTGCTGGTGTAGGAGTTGTTGAGGCTTACATTGATTTCTCTACGATATTCGACCGGTTGGTCCATCGTATCCTGCTTTCCAAATTTGAAATATGTGGCATTAGGGGGGATTATCTCCTTGGGTAGATCTGCAGTTTACTCTCGCACAACGTCTGGAGAGGTGAGTACATGAATCCATGTCAGACCCAATTCACGTCAAATGCTGTGCACCACAGGCTTCGGTTGGATGCATGTCTATTCTTGGGCGTCATTAACGATCTAGTGAGTCAAATTAAGTCAAACAGTTTAGTCTACGCCGATTACACTAAAGTTTGGCGAATGACCGTAGCTCCAGAAGTCCATATCCACCTTCGAGATTTATGGAACTTCGGCTCAAAATGACCTTCTATTCAAGTGCCTAAATGTCGTGCTCCATTTACGACACCGAATAGTCCACACATATAAGCTGGGGGATCAGGAGCTGCAACAAAGTTCTCTCGAATAGGATCTTGGTGTGCTAGTCCAGGAAGATCTCAACTGCTCTGATCAATCCAAAAATGCACCGAAGTAGGGGATCCAAATCGTGAGGCTTTTACGGAGAGCATTCGGGCAAATCAAACCGTCTATTTTCTGCTGAATCCTTCCCACTTACGTACGTCCCCATGTTATATATGCAATCCAAGCATGGCACCCATGGCTAAAGCTGGATCTCAAGGCCTCGGAGATGCTGCAACGTCGGCCGACCAAAAATCTCGAGGGGCTGCAACACTCGTCATACGAACAGCGCTTCAGAGTGCGTGTCATATTCAGCAGACGGTATCGCCGTTTGCTTGGTGACCTAACTATTGCTTACCAAATTCTAAACAACAATAAACACCCCTACCATCACCTGTTGAAGCTGAGTCGCAACAACAAACGGTGAGGTCATCATCGCAAACTGGAAGAACAATACAGTCTGTTGGAGTGTGGAAGCAACATCACGCTGCGTTTCGTACACGTGAAATACCCTCTCAGAAGGTCTTAATTCAGCCCCCACGCTGGCTGAGTTCAAAGTACGTGTCGACAGTGCATTGGCCGTGTTTCATCTTATCAGCTAACCCAAACCACCCATACATAGAGCAGAAAAGGGAAAACAAATCCGCAACTTTCATTTTTACCCGGAAACCAAAAACGATAACCTTGGATAATACAGAAAACCGTGTGAACTGCATAGACGGGAACCTTGTAACCGGTAAATTCGCAAGTTGCGGTTTTCACTATTTCCTATTTCTATTCTGTCTTTATTTTGCTCATCTCTAACCGATTATGTGGCGGGACTAGTCAGTCTTGGGCTTTTTTCTCTGCAGTTTGCTATTGACCATTGACCATTGCGTTGCAACTAAGGTTACACATATGAATTTGCAAATAAATGGGTAGCAATACCTTAAACTTCATTGTCGCACTATTCCAACATCCAACTACAAAGGCAAAAGTTGTTGCAAGTCCCTTAGTAGTGTTTGGGTCTGTGCGTCATTTAATCCCTATCTATGTGACTCGCATGGGCTGCATTGATTCAGGGTGGTACCAGAGCAAAGAAGGAGGTCAGTAAAGTCACATGAATGAAACCTAGCGAAGTTCCTTTTTTCACTGTGTTAACTTCAGTTTAGAAAAAGTGTTAGACAGAATAAAACTTATTGTTCCAGGTAGACGACTATAAGCAGTATGCTTGTGCCTGTCATTCACCTAACATCATGTGACGCAATGAAGAATATCATCGAAATATCAAATCCTAATGCTATATCCGGAGAGCCTGTATTGAACCAGTAGCATGCACCCTAACAGTCTTTCAGTGATTCTTGTACTTTGCCATCTTTTATTTGTTTGACTGATTACGAAACCCGATCATCTGCGCCTTCCTGGTGATTCTTTCGTTAGCAGCTCTCTGCTGTCGGTTATTTGGCATCCATTTCTATACCTCTAAGCAATAAACCGTGAGTCTTGTACAGAATGTTTCAGGTGAGGGTTACATGATGCTTGCGCAAAGTAACTGGTTACTAAGACGCGCTAAGGCATACTTACTTACTGAGTGATGAAAATGCCCCTCGGCTTAGCTAGATGGCTTGATGCTTCGATAACAACGTACCATAGCACAGGCTATAATCATAACTTCCAAGGTTGTTTGATCACTAAACCTGCACAGTTAACCAAGGCTATCACGGAAATTATACCTAAAGCAGTAGATGGCGCAACGATGCGAGCCACGCATTCACCCTGCAATCCTAGTGCATTTCAGCAGCCCCTACTTCGTGCAGCCATTAATACGAAACGCTCTGTGCTATCTATATCATGTATTGTACCAGTGACATTCTGCTGCCAGTTCGATCCCTTGTATCCATCGAAGACTGATTGCGAGTATGTCAAGCATATTAATGTCCCAGGCATAAAACACTGCTGGTATCACTGCCGCTTTGGCTCTCAGACAACGTATTACACAGTGCACCTTTTTTGTATCTGAGTCATAAATTTCATCCCCAAATAACTTTCAAATAACGGCACAGGCCACAACTATAGCGGGCGCTTCTTTTACCTTCAATACTGTGAAGTTGGAACCGCATTCCAGTCTGATTACAGGGCTGAAATGAGTGTGGTTCTTCAAGCGCCTAGACAGGAGTCTAAGTAGGGCACTTTCGTTATTCGAGATGCCAAGGCCACGCTCATTCCAATGGCCTACGCTTCGTAACCAGTAATATAGTCTCCACTTGAACATATCTCAGTATTCATTATTGATGCCTTGCCGTAAGTCAGTATCTGCGCAGACCCTGTCAGACATTTTGGTGTAATAGTTGATGCTAAACGAAAGGAGTGTTAGATTTCGCAGCAACACCGGGCTCACAATTACCACCCCTATGTACATCTTCCCACAGCCTTTTCCTGACAGTGCTGACCGATTTTCTCGTTTATCTTAGCTCGTTCAATCCAGGAACGCAGCTCTGTCTGTGGTATCTCAAGTCACGCATCATGTCCGTAGTGGAGACGTACCTGCCTCAACAAAACCGTATTCTAGTTCACTAAAGAAAATGAAACTAGCTAGATGGGAATTAGAGCACTGGGGGACAATTCATGCCTTGAACACACACTGGTCCTCGTCACTAATATGACCTCAAAGAAGTCTAGAGACTCTCGTCCTTCAAGTAACTATCGCGTACCAAAAATCTTACGTTCCCAACGGGTACGCTCATCCCAATGACGTCGACTCACAAGTAAGACGTCCTTCAGTAAGATTTTGATCTTGTTCGTCACCATCACCTGATATCTGTTGGAGAAAAATGATATATTGGTAACAGCCGTCATCTCATCACTCGACCACGTAAAGCTTTTGAAAATGTCGTTTGAATTATGCGACGCAACAATGACCATACAACGTTTCATCAAGGAAGTTCTTACTGTCCTGAAAACTATTTAACTTCATCTTGACCGCACTTTTACAAGCAGTTCATCCCAAGAAGATAATCTATGTCAAGTTCAATCCATGTTCCAGTGGTTGACCCAACACGGCGTCCCAGTTTACCGGACTAAGTGAGAACTTGACATGTTTACCTCAAAATCCAGAAGTCACCCCAACTAGTCCTCCGGTATTGAGGTTCTGGCTGATAAGCATCAGGCTATTACTGAGTTTTCATATCAGCAAACATTAATGAACACTCGAAATGGTTATTACGCCTCATCGGGGTCACCAACTGTGGACTGCTACTCAGATACTGGTTACAAGCGAAGACACAGAATAGACGTAACAAGCACAAGTATAGGCAGAACACTAAGAGCGGCCGGAATCAAAGTGTTTTGCGAAGAGTTACGATGGAATGATACTAGGGAACAGCAAGTAGTGTAGCGCGCAACTTACCTGGGAAGCGCAAGCAACCTGGATTCGCAATTAAACAGACATGTAAGATTACTGGGTACTATGACCGATAAAATCCATCGTGGTAAAATACCGAACAAGAGACTGCTTCAGGTTCAGTGGATGATTTAACTGTTTTTGACCCATTTACTTCGGTTTGATCGGCGTTTCAGCGTTTCGACTACTGTTGTCTGTTAGTACAATGAACAATGATTTATCACGGGATGAAAGCAAGTGTTTGACAAGTCCAGTAGGATGGTTGCGGTGAATATGATGAAATCAAAATATCTCTGGATCATCTATCGAAAGGCTGCGGAGATGAATAGTTTGATAATTAACATCAGTGTAAAAGTATAATAAATTATCGAGCGTAAACGTTCAGGAAGACACTGGGATGCAGCGATCGTTGAGGTAAGGAGTAAGAAAAATAAAATATGGTCACTCACTTAGGTCCATTTGATACATAAATCCTGTTGAAAAGCATGCTTGGCGTAATCCAAAATAGAGGAGTTTAGGCAACATAATGTTGGGAGCTAAGAGCAACATCTAGTCGTTTTTTGAAAACGTCCAAGGTAGGAGAGGATACAACGGAGTCTGTGAGTGCGTTCCACGGTTGGCAAACCCGAATGGAAAAGTAATTCCGTCAACACTCTAGACGGCTACATTGTTCTTTCAATTTTAAGCAGTTACCCCTGAGCTGCGTGTTGTGGCTAAGTTTCACCAAATGACGGCATACATGGTTGTGGTCACTCAGTATCTGATATGCTAATATGAGATCGCTGCGCAGCCTTCGATAGCGTCAGCAGAAAATTCCCAGCAACTTCAGCCTTCGGTGGTAAGAGTGATAGCGCAGGCCCTTTACATTCTTTGTTGCTGTTCGTTGTGGTAACTCTATCGCTTCTAGGTCGCGCTTCAACCAAGGTTGCCAAGCTTGGATAGCGTATTCGACATGCGGACGCACGTAGAAATTGTGCACCATTGGGAAGATTGATGAGTCAAATATCCCGAATGCCCTTCGCAGCATGCCGACGTGCTGGTTGCCCCCTTTTTCGCAGCTACTTTATCCTGTTTTGAACAGTTGAGGTCGCTCTGTACAATCACACGAAGGTCACGTTCCTGGGAGCTACTCTGCAATCCCTTTGTCCCAAGTAAATAGGTGTTGTTATGTCTATGACGTAACTGTACGACGCGATATTTGTCTACGTTGAATGGTAGGGCGTTTTGAACTGACCAGTTCGACACTGTGTTAAGATCGCACTAGAGCCGTTCATGGTCGTCCGGTCCTCTAATCCTTCACCATATCTTGATATGATAAGCGAAAAATCGGAAATCGGAAATAATTGATCTCACCAAATCATTAATAAACACCAAGAATAGACGAGGTCCAAGAACCGAGCCTTGTGGTATTCCACACGCCACATCGATTGCATCAGACAATGATTCTCAGACTCTCACCACTAGCCGTCGTTCTTGTAGAAAATTACCAATCCAACTCAGGATTAAGTCGCCAATGCCGTAATTCCGAAGCTTCTGAAGGAGAATGCGATGGTCTAAGCGATCAAAAGCTTTTGAAATGTCCAGGTAGACGACATCGAATCCTACTCCATCATCAACAGCTTCAGTCTGGCTATTACGTGCAATTAATATGTTAGTAATACACGAATACTTTTGACGAAAGCTATGTTGCTCTGGGGCTATTAAATTGTGGCTTTCCAGATACTGAATCAGCGCGTCTGCGATGATTGACTCCATCACTTTGAATAGTACAGGAAGTAGTGTTATTGGAAGGTATTTGGCAGGATCAGTGCGGCTACCTTCTTTATGGATAGGAGTGATGCCCCCTCGCTTCCACACTGGTGGAATACCGTTATCCTCTAGATATCGTTGATAGCAAACGGCCAGTGGTTCTGCTAGATCACTAGCTACCGCCTGTAGAGCCTTTGGTCGGATATCGTCAGCTCCGGGAGAACGGTGGATACGCAAGGATAACAACTTCTTCAACACAGCTTCCGCAGTGAAAGTGATGTTTTCTAAACCAGATGGTGAAGTATTAGAAATGAGGAGAATGTTTGTGCTTGTTACTTGCTGGAACGTTTGGGAGTATTGAAGCCGTAGGAGATCAGCTGTTTCCATTGCTGATCGCGTGCACTCATCAGCCGTAACTAGGGCTGGAACCCCTCGCTTTACCTTTCGAAGGCCGTTAACCTGTCTGTACAGGAATTTGCGGTTAGTGCAGAATCGGTTCATTAACTTCTGCTGATGAGTGACCTTGTCTTCGCGGATCAGTTTCACACAGAAGTTACGATGTGTCACGTATGCAGTCCAGGTTTCGGCATTCGGGCAGTCCTGGTGATCTCGCCATGCCAACTCCCTCCGGGACATACATTTACGTGTCCTGCTCCTCAGAAATGAATTACGCTTGATTTTAGGTTGGAAGGACTTCTGCTCTGATGCGTGCGCTACCAGTGTACTAAACGTCCTTGTAAATGTTTCCCAGGCAACATCTGGGGGGCATTCGATTAAGAAAGTCCAAGATGTCTCCTTACCCAACTCACGCAACCCATTGCAGTGTGTGACAGTATGCGCTTTATCCTCCTTCTTTTCGGGGTACTCCGCATAGCATATATAGTCAAAGAGTAGAGTAACATGATCACTACGACCCAGTGGTGTGCTTGTAACTATCCTGTCAATCATGAGTTCTTCGTTAGATAGCACAAGATCCAGTATCGACGGCTTGTTAGCAGTTCGAAATCTGGTGGGAGCTGTTACGTGGTTGTAAAGAGGGTGGCTAGCAATAAGCGCTTGCAAGCAGGCTTTAAACTACATATCGTCGGTTGCCGGCGTTTCAATGTCGTGCAAGTTAAAGTCTCCCACAATCAGAATGTGGGTGTGGGACTTGTTCAAAGCGACCTGAAAAACGTGGTTCAGCTTGGCATCCATTTCCGACCTTGAGTTTGGTGGGCGATAAATCACGGCTAGTAGACATGTGTCATTGTTTCGCGACCAATGGCGGCACCAGAGCGAATCGGGAGCTCGGATTTCCGGGTGATCGATAACTTCACATCGGAGGTTTGTATTATAGTAAGGAATCCCACCCCCACCGCTTCCGGTTCTATCGGTCCGAAGCAGCGACATACCGGGTAAATTGATCTCAGAATTGGTTATCGCAGGGTTTAGCCATGTCTCTGTAATCATGACGAGGTCCCGCCGTTGTGAGGCATGGAGTTCTCTAAGTTCTGCCAACTAGCTTAGAAGGCCTTGGGCGTTTGTGTACATGCAAGATAGGGCTTTTGTTGTTAGGAGTTCATTGAGAGATGACAAGTTTGCGTTACTGTTAGTAACGAGCCGCCTCAAGCAGTCTGCCACGCCGGGGTTGGCAACACTTCCTAACCGCTTACCTGTAATCGATCACTCAGCAAAATGTTGAGCTGTTATTCAAAAAGTATAACCATTTGTCGCATTTGTTCGATGCTGTTTCAATATCTAGGTAGAAGAATTTGCCACCTGACGGCTTTTACAATTTGAACTGTACAACTTCTTTTAGTTTGCTTTTACTGTCTTTTCCTTGACATCCGCGGGTTTTTGGTGCCTTATTTGATACGACAATGTTACGAGACGAAACGCCTTGAAACGGACGTCGGTACTGCATCTACCGTCTTGTACATACGAGCCCATCTTTGCCAGAAAGTTAATGACCTCTGTTTTACAGAATGTGAGATAGGCTTTCCGGGTTTATAACCCTGTTAAGTGAACAAGAAAAATGGTTTATAATGCGCTAAAAGTCATTTGTGGGCAAGTGCGGATTGGTTCGCTCAGTAGCAAAATCGTTGTTGAATACTAGGAACAAACGTGGTCCCAAAACCGATCCTAGGCGCACAATACACTGCAATTCAATCGCGTCTGAGATGGATCTGCGGACTCTCATATTTACCTGACTTTAAATTGTGAAGTTGCTTATCCAACCTGGCATAGGGTCACCGCTTCCATGGCTGCGACGCTTGTGGAAAAGAATGCGGTTGTCCAGGTGATCAATTGTTTTAGAGCCACTCAAGTTCATAACGTCCATTCCTTGTCCGGCATCAATTGACTTCTTTCAGTTTGCTCTGGCTAACAAGTTTATGGTGCGGGACCGATTTCACTAGAAGCCATGCTGTTGTGAATCTGAGATGTGAGTACTTTCAACTTGTCCCACGGGCGCCTCTGCCAGTATACCTACCATAACGTAGTAAAACACATGGAGGAGAATAAATGTAAGCTATATGGGGGAGTTGCACGATTCCCACACTTGTAACTATGAGCGACTATTCTCTGTTTCCACATTGTGGATACCTGAATTGCCTCAAGACATTTTTGAAAGAACCGAGGTAACGGTTCGGCTACGTTCATGGCGACTGTGTTAAATACCCTAGGTCTTCTGTCGTCTATGCGAAGGGAGCTCTGCATGCTCAAGAACAGTAGACTTTCCAACACATTTGGTGCGGACAACCATACGTAGCTTAAACCTGGGGGTGGAGTGATTTGTGGCAAGGACAGATGAGGTAAGGATTCACTTTGAAATATGCGGATAAAAGGCTATCGAAGCGCACTGGCCATATCTAGTGTATTTTTCGCCAGAATATCTTCTGCACATTAAACTGGGATCCTACGCTTCACTATCGGTAACCTGTTGAGGTGCCTGTACAACATTTTAGAATTAATACTGAGTTTCCCGGCTGTCAAACAACCACGGTGCATGCATTTGTCTTCGCGGACCAATTTTACACATTGAGTTTGTTTAGTTATACCTCCATCGGTCACCTGCGCATCCAGGCAGGCCGTATCACTTAAAGCTATGCATTTTCGTGTCCGGCTCCCCATGGAAACTTCGTTTGCTTCGGGCCAAAGACTGCTTTCCCTCGTGTCTGCCAGTAGCCCGGTGAACTTGGTGTGAGATTACGTCTAGGTGACGTGGGGCAGAATCTCATATAAGAAGGATCACTTCGTTGCTTGAACGAGATCAGACAGTGTTCCGGAATAGTTGACGAGTTGGACTTTATTATTATTTTCACAGAAGTATTCCGAGTAGCAGAAATAGCGGAAGAGCAGTTTTGCATGATCTCCACAGCCAAACGGAACGTCTGTGATTAGGGCGTCGAGATTTTGTTCCTCCTTGATGAGCACAAGGTCTGACACAGACAGACCGTCACCGCTTCTAATTCAAGTGGGGAACGGTGACATGTTGTACAGCGGTATATCGGCCAGTAGTTCTTGCATGTCAATTTTGCACCGTTCCCTATTAGCGCATCGAATTTGAAAGCGTGCATGATGAAGTCCCTAGCAAAGACATTGCTGTGTGTCCGAACAAAGAATTCGCCACATAGCAGACCCCACACTATGATCCATTTCCAGATGGGATAACGGAGGGCGGCAGGCTATCGCTATAGTTTCCGTTACAGGCGGCCCCAAAGAGTATCGGCAATTTGCGTACCTGATCCTTGACCATATCGATGTGTAGTTCCGATCAGCAATACAACAGTGTTTCGCCCACTCTGCTTGATTGATTTTTTCGTAGGAGAAGTCAGTTACTTAGGGCTATCATATCAGCAGTGATCTCGATATTTATCCGTCTTATTTATTAAGAAAAGGTTCCAAGGAATGGATATCTGACGAGTACGAATATCAGTTAACTTACTCATGAAACTATGCGTTAGTATATAAGCATATCAGGGCTTCAGAAGCAACCAGTGTATTGGTGATTGTGCTTATTGGTGGGGGGTTATGCATACCATCGTGGATTTGACAGTCGGTTGTTTTCATTGGATCGTAAGCGCAGCTGTCGGGGTAATTCCAGGTTGGCAGTAACTGGCTGCAAACAACCTTCCGCGGACGGGGTGTTTTTGATGAATACTGGTCCTGAAAGGCATGCTTACAGAGTTGCACACTAGGGCTACATGTTCTGTGTTATCTCGGCGATTTGTGTCTGGGTGTCTATGGACTTTAAAGGTATTCCGGACTTTGTCTCATACGCATATTGAGTCAAATTTACACCACCTGTCCCGTAATAGGTTTGGTTTGCAGAGTTAAATTTTTGATAAACGCTGCTTCTTTACATCTGTCCTCTGCCACTCAGCCGCGTCAGAGAAAGAACTCATACAGGCTCTGCACACAATCCTTATATTTACAAGTAGCAGGGAATTTCAACCAACGGTGTTTTAAAAGCTCACTGTCCTACTTGATCGATCGCTTGATAGATCGCACTGAGGCAGACGCCTCCCAAATCTAGTTCTGCTTACGCATCCATTAAAATGTACACTCGTGGACCGCCGTTTCTGTAGTTTGGCGATGATGGCAGCTTTGCGATCGAATTGGCGATCACATTTTCTTATGCGAGTACTTCAAGGGTGAAATGATATTTCTCTATATCATGTGCTCGAGCTTGCTTGGAGTCCGAAGCTCGTGGACACCACGGACGTACATCGATTTTACGTCCGTTATTTTTGGTGGTCTTTCGAGTTTAGCTTGCTTTGCCGTCCGCTCGATAAACATCTGGAAAATTGCGAACGGTGCATGGGATAGTTCGGAGGCGTGGCTGACAAGAAAACAGACTTTCATCCCGTGACCGAAGCCGTACTTGTGGTAATCGTGGTTCACCAACGGGTGCCTAGCTTAGATGACGCAAGAGGAGTTTCATTTGGTTTGCTTTGCTTGGATCCTAATTAACTGACCGATGGCTTACTGTTGTTGCTGGTCGTTTAACAGCTCGTCTTTAATGGAGTTCGCCTCGGATGCAGGCACTTTGGATTATATAACTGTAAGGGACTTGTAATGCTATCTATTGTTCTCCATTATAGAGGAGTGTGTCTTTGCTTTCTTTGGTCGCACAACGAATGGCGTACTTGGTCACCTTTAGATATTCGTGGCCCTAACTAAGCTTAGTTTGGCATCGATCAAATGATGGCGAACCGTACAACATTGAATGCGTACTTTGTTGGTCTGTCAGCAGTGTTGAATAGACCGCGAGGATGTAATGAAGTATGATGTCCATGAGGATCATTAAAATCGTCCTTTCGTATCGAAGAAACAGTCAGCGTGGTTCGGGTGCTTAACTATTAAGCGTTGCTCTTATGCCCAGTTTGGCTGTTCTGTTTCGCATTGGTGTTTGACGTTGTACATTTAACTCGAGGCCTTGATTTTTATGGGTCCGGTGGAACAGAGCTTACAGCAATAACTCATTCTGCAACTCCTCTAGTATATCGCACCTCTGCACCAACATGGCCATATATCTGTTTTGTGGAATAGCAGTACTCTCGGGATAAAACCAAAAAATGGCGGTGTCATTTCATTACTTCACCTCAGTGAACCATTCGAATGAAATATTTTCAACGACATTTATAACTTTTTATTATGCTTCGTACATTGTAAAACTGGTTCTACATTTAATGGTCAATTGCTTTGCCTTAAGCTTAGCTTTTCATGGGCAGGCGGTGCGTGTCATGGTGCTCTCCAGTTTAGTTACGTTACTGAAAGTGTCATTTGCCACAAGGTCTATCCGAGCATATTAATCCCCAACGTTCTCAGTCGCGGTCGTAACGATGCTGATACATGATTGATAAACCTTCTTTGGGATAGGCGGAGACGCGACCAGAAAGCAGGGTACACTAACACATCAAAACACGTACACAAAGTGAAGTGACAGACTGTCGGCGGATCTGATGAACAATGGGACGCTTCAAGGCTACCAAGACTGTGATATTGATAAATGGCTAATTTGCTGATTTTGTTTGGTCTTCTAACGCATAACTAAAACTCAGCACTAATGTCCAGTAGGGTTCAAGCAAATACAGCTACTCAAAAAAGTTGTATGCAATGGATGCATTCAAGTAGCGGATAATGGCTACTTGAATGCATTCATTGCATACCAAGAAAATGGCTTTTCTGAGTCTAACCGACAAAAGCTGATCATGAACCTAGTGTTTGCTTTTATCAAACATGCCCTGCCGTTAGCAGTCACAATTTATAGTCGTTTGACACAAAACTGCATGCAGTTTAATTAACGACGTCTTGGTAACAGTAATTGTTGATCGATATTTTTAGTGGCCACAAGTAAAAAAATTTAAAACTGTCATGTCGAAGTTGTAAAAACACAGCAACGTAGTACGGTGACGTTTTCAGTGGTTTTGTTTTTATTATCTTTGGCTAATCACCGCTTTTGGCACATTTAGGACGAAACACGGCTATCGGGTTGCAATAGCGCGAACGTGTTTATACATATCACCTCTGGTTGACTCACTTGGACCTAAGAGGTGAAGCGTACCACAAAAACGTCTAGCCACTTTTGGTTACATTGCACCAAGCCTCCAGCTGGAAAAGGTTTATAACCATTTAAGTATGTAGGGTGCGGTAGTTAAATGCGATAGATTTAACTGTTAACTTTGACACCTGTACCATTGCACATATTGGGAAGATGGCTTGTTAACGCTTCACCAGTTGTCCCCATTAGAGCTATCAGCTAATCCAATTCTGTTAAATCTAGACACAGTATTCTACATTGTTCAGAGGTCATCTTTATTCACCTGCGTCATATCCATTTCCGCGAGTAGTCTACAGATACAGAAAGCCAGCAGACACATCTACCCGAACATATATATTCACTTTCCACATGCTCAAAATATGTACATATGTAGACAACGATCAAAATAGTAGCGCGCGGACTAAATTTGAACCCTTGCTATAACAGTGTTTTCCGCTTGCCTTTCAGAGCCTTGCGCGTATGCTGTGATTAAAGAGCAGCAAGAAAGAGAAGACTGTTAAGCTTTCGTTAGCTTTTCTTTATGCTTATGCTTGTTCCCCGTTACAGTGGCTACGTGTTGCGTAACACAATTTACGGTTCCGCTCTTGGACTATTTCTAGTGTGTATGCTACACATATCTGAGTCAGGTTAAGATCTACCAACCAAGGAAGTCTTAGCTACATTCCATTTTGCGTGGAATAATCGGCAGCTAAACATAACTTGGTTTCTGCAGTTTGGTTAAATAAATCAGGAAATGTCACACACGATACCATAAGCAAGTTTTAGGATTTCAAGAACTTCGAATGGACCAAAATGATTCACAATATCTATTTTGCAGATTAAGATAAAAGACGAAATGACGCTGAGTAAGCTCTGACGTTTTCAGCAGGATGCTTTCCATGAATCAAGCAGATGAAGAATCAGTAAAAATGTGTGCAAGTCTGTGGTGTAAAAACGTGTAATTCATTTTTTACATGTAATCTGCAATCAAGTTATTCCATCAATTTTTCTCTATTGCTGACGCTCACATTTTTTAGCTTTAATGAACGTCCTCTCTAATTTTTATAAGAAGGCCGCCAAATCCAAACATTTACTGTAGGTACACAGCAAATAGACATGTTAAACGATGGTGGCCAAATGGTGACAATTCATCATCAGAACCGTTCGGTAATCAGAAACTTCAACTCTTACTATTTACCATTAACTTGCACTATATGGCTCGCACAGATCAACTTTGGTTGTCGTAGTGTACATATACTCAACTACATCGTAGTTATTAATTTTATCAACTAAAATAAAATCATGTTTAATTGCTAGTTAAGCGGTTTTATGCTCTTGTATAAAGAGGTGCGCATTACTCAACCAAAATTCATTTTAAAGTTTTGCTCACCAAATTCCTGAAACGCTATTGTTTAGGAAACCTGATGACCCACGTTTGCATTTTGGTGTACGGTCTATAAAAACACAGGGTATAGGCAACCTAATAGACTTGTACAGAGAAATTCAGGATTGGTGACTCCAAATCTATGTATACTCGATCAAGAAAACCTCTTTCAGACGCGGGACTGCAGTATTCTGTGAATGTGCAAATGTTGCAGGTTAACACTCATGGGATATTATCCAGAAATATTGCCCACACAAGCATAGTATACGTTGCATTTAGCCGTGAAATTATAGTACTGAACAAACCTTCCTAATCAGTCTGCTTGGAGTGGTGCTCAGATGAGAGCAACTTGCACGAAACGTTGAACACGCCACTGCATCCGATGCTGGAACGGGCCGTTTCGAAAGTACCAATTTAACCTCATGATTTGGGGAGCCTAAATAATAAAAGCAGAAAGATACCTTTAAAAATTCGGTGGGTTAGTGGTTCTTAACTTTCTGCAACGTATTTGATTGTCACTATTCAATTCTAATTTTATAAGTAACCATGCTAACTGGTGTGCTTGCGCTACACTCAACTTATCTACTGTTAGGACTCGTATATATCAAAAAATACTAGGTCTCACTTATAGTGGATTACTGACAAAACTTTCCCTCTGATTTATTAAGTTGCTGTGCAAATCAAATATGTAGACTGATAGTGGGCGAGGCTGTTGACGTATTCTTATGTCTCCCCTACCCGTTAGGTTAGCGCTACCGTTATGTTTCCTGCAGATACCGGAATGTGGTAACCTAACATCAATGACAGAGTGAAAAACCCCAAATTATCAAAGGTTTGAAGTTTCTTCTAAAGAGAAAAGTGGGAAACCTGAATTCAGTATCTATCTGTTTGCTTCTTTCGGCAGCTGGTTGAATTCGCAGTGCAAGTAGTCACGCCGTGCTGCACACGCTTTACTTGCAGGCCCCATTCTAGTTCCCCTCACACCCTCTTCTGCGCACAGTTTCCGAACCATTGCAATGAGTGCTGCTCAGTTTTTCATACCTTCTGGATCTAAATTTTGTAGATAGTTTTGTTACTTCCATTCACAGTCTTGGTGCGTTCTCTGCCGAGACCTACGCGTATAATTACATCACTTACAAACTGCTCTAGAAAAGTTAACTAACAATAAGAAGCAGTTAAGGACTTTCAGATGACACGGCAACCCTGCCTGCATGATGCAGCATAACAAACTTATGAGATATGTTGCTTCGCTCATCCACTAAACCTCGTTTCCAAGACAATTAGATCCGCTTGTCAGCGCCCCGCTTGCCTCGTCGTGTGACCTCAGTTGATCAGGACACACCGCGTCTTCGTGAAGGTGTTTACACACAACCGATGGAGTGCTGAATCAAGCAATCTATGCAAGACTGAGAGAGAGACGCAGTGACACAGCCAGTTGTCACAGTAAACTGACCTTGGCTTCGGCATTAACAATCTAGTGTCCATGGGTGGGCTAACGTTTAACACACCCACGGAATCTGATGGACGCGAGTGGCTGACCCGCATTCTCTAAAGGAGCAGGTGGAACATGTAATAATATGCTCAAAAGAGATCTTTAATGCTCAAACTGCTCCCACTATTTTCATGCCAAACGCGGGAATAGCAAGTCAAGCAAGTTTAAGCTGCTTAGTAGCAGCGCAGCCTTATTTCGGTTCTGCTTGAAGTTGGATACCGTTCCATTAGTCAAGACCGTAATTGCACTGTACCAAAACTATCATAGGTTAGAAGAAGTGGTTGGGCACATTTTGGGCACCAGAATTAGCTCCGGTACAGAAACCAACAGAATGGCTGACACAGACCTCTCCACTAAAATCCACTGCAAGGTAATTCAAGTGCGCCGGATTTTACGTTGAAAAGGTGCCTCCTACAAAAACCGCCACTATTCCAAAGCACTTAAGCATTTTAGAAACTCCAATAGATTTTGATACAATTTCCCCCAAACTTATTTCTTCCAACTAGACGAAGCAGAAACTCAGGAAAAAAGCCGACAAAAGTGACAGCTGTGCCTTAGTTGCATACAAGAGCAATCAGAAAACAAGCGCTGCTGTTTACACTACCTCAGCCGAAACTAAGGTGTGAAGCAAAGCTGCACTGGTGCGTTGCAAATCGCCCGGTCTCCAAGCCACTATCCGTACTTCCATAAAACATAATAAAAAAAACGGGATGCTCTATCGATTAGATGTCCCAACCTTCTATATTAAACATCGAATTAGTTGAGAAGGATATGGATGACTCAAGACAAGGGAACAGCATGTGCAGTTTGCTGTGTAAACTGTCTAAGGCCACATAACAAAAGGGATATCAGACGCCACAATATTTCTAAACGTCAACGTGAAGTCAGGATTCCGCCGGATGTGCTAAACTCTGTTGATAAGGTGGAAGCGGTGTTAGATTTGTAAGTTCATCATTAGAATGGATCTTGTTTCTTCTGTGTTTTCCCTGCGCAATCGAGCGAGCATGAACTTAGTGACGTTTCGCCTAGACAGTGTAGCCAGAACCGCTTTGGTGTATGGCGTCATTCAGTCTTATTAGCAAGATGAATGTAAAGCAGTGTCACACGATCAGAAGTGGTAGTGTTATATTCCTGAGACACTGCTGTTGGATGATGTTGCAGCTATTTCATCTTAAGGTGGACATGATCAGCATGCTAGAAAGGGTGCGGCAAAGGATAATGCAGTTTGTGCTTCCAAATATACAAATGGAAGTTAAGCTACTAGAAGGCTGGTCGTCACTTATGAACAGACTGCTAACTGAAATCCGGTTGAAAGATGCCACCAATACTGTCACCAGATTTAAAATCCTACCGCCACAGGCAAATGAAGTGGGGACGCCATTTGGACTACACACGGGTAAAAACTCTGAACGAAGTGAGAAAATTTCTATGTAATCCTGTAAGAACGCTCTGTGCATTCTGCAAACTTGTTTGCCAGAGGGTCTACAGACGATGCCTCTGAAACAAACTGCAAGCAACTAACGGGTATTCACAACGAAAACGGCTAGCGACTGACCATACAACCATTGGCATAATCTCTCATCCGAACCACGTATCTTTGGGATCGCTCCTAGAAACCGAAACATTATCTTGCATGTGCCACAATGCCAAAATCCTCCTTATCGTAATTGCCAAGCATCGGTTGTGTCAAAAACCAAACGCCTGGGATTTCAACCCCATACCCGAAACCCAGTTGCACTCAGTGAACAACGATGCAGAGATTGTGATTCATGGAATGTCACTGTTCCGACACAATCGTCCCAGAAGTTGAGACAATGTTATCAAATACAGTTGCTACGACGCACAATGCAAATCAGTGTATGATCCGGAGAGGCGGACCATTTGCGTCTCATGTACGATGACAACTACTTCATGGCAGACCTTTTATTGCTTTCCATCGTTCACCGAAGCGCTAAATTTCCACCTAAAATTGTCACTGACATCAAGCTTACTCCAAACTTACAGACACACACTTATCTCCAAGGATTTCAACGTGCACAACCTGGAATCTTCGGCAACCCAAGGCGAAATAGTCAATGCTGAACTGCAAGATTTATTGCAAGCATTCCACTGTAAATTCACACAAACCCACCAACAAGGTACGGAGCTGTTAACCGTTCATCGGTATAAGACCCCGTATTTACAGATTCGGAACTCTAGTTCAACAGGTCATTTGCAGACGCTCAACTAGGACTAAGGGATCATATCACCGTAATTAAACGATGTGGACTACGCTGAAACGACGAAGGAGTGCAACGAATCTACAAGTATTTTCACATGCTTACCATCCTGAATGATCTGGCTGCGATGAGAGCGTAGATTCATTTTTGATGCTCCAGCAAGCAGATATTTACGATTTCAGAAACGAAAAAGGGTTTGTTCCACCAATCCATCATTGTTAATCAGAGGTAGAACTCGAAACGTAGGTCAACAAGGAATGCAGTTTGTCGTGATTGCATCTCTCGTCCTGTTCCCGAAACCCGGATCTACGAAATGGCTCAGAGGTTGTTCGCGAGGACCAGTTAGCCATGAAAACATTTAGCAAGAAAATCTGTGAAGAACTAAATGGTATTGTATAAACAGAGTAACGTCGCGTTAAAAGTGAAGCAGGTTATCCCTTCACACAACATTACCTTTGGAGTTGCACATAGTGTGGAAACAGCAAGCAATCTTGTACGGATTCAGGCTGTTTGATTTCTCAAAGAGACATCTGCCACTGGTACATACCCACATACTTAACCCTAATTTTAGAAATTACTAGCTGCGCTTTCTCCGCCATCTCTGTGTTAAAGAAACTGCTCTCATTGCGCACCTACTGTTCGCCAGAAACTGAGAACATTCACCAGAGCGCTTTAAAAATAGCAACCGCAAAGCTGGCAGAGCAACTAAAGCGTTGCTTTAAATCGTGCCTGGATAGACGAATGGTGGGTACTTATAAAAACATGGACAATTCATGCCGAGTTTAAAATCGTTAGTCACTTAGAAGCGGAAAACTATCAACCAGTTTTATCATCTCTGTACTCTGGAAAGTTACGGCGGGTATCATCGCTGAGGCTTTAGTAGACTATCCAGGATGCTGACTCCTGTTCACACGACAAGCACCCTTTTCTAAGTGTTTTCGCACTTTCTGCGCAAATTTCATCGCATGTCACGGGTTTTACACTTTTTCCTCTTGGTTTGACAAGCTGCATCTAATGCAACCATTTTCTCTGGAATAATTAAACTACTGACTGATTCTACCGAAATTAAAGACTTGAAAAATTTTCTGCTCAGTTACAATCATCCACTATGTATATCTGCCTCTTCCTATTGAGAAGTCGCCTAGCTTTCAATAAGCTACTGATCATCTCCTTTCTTTATTTGTGCCGTAGCTACAGAGTAAACTACTTTCCCATTATAATACCCTTCCATGCAAGCCATCGTCAACTTTCGCCTCCCCTGATTTCATCCTTTGCGATCAACTACCCTATCCAATACGATAGCTGTCTGTATCAGACCCGCTAGTTGTGATCAAAGGACGCACAGACGCAACACACAAAGCGAGATGATGCAGCCATCCGATTTTGACTAGACAATGAACGAAACAACGCGAAACGACGGAGTGTCGATGCCAATCTGCAAAACATGCAATAGCAATGCGGCCAAAATGGTCACAACACTGGTAACCCGAATCAAAGTATTTTGTGATATTCAAAGATTGCTAATGTAGTAAAAGCAGGGTTGACATGTTCTCATTGCACTTGCTGCTGGCATACCACATGCATCAGGATCTGTTAACCGAAGTAAAAATATAGCAGCCCGCCGGCCTTATTGCGGTTCCGTCAAAGGTATAAGATGGTTCCAGTTGTAAACTATGTATTAGCATTAGCACAATAGAACAACAGCAAAGTTGCATAAACTGAACATCGTTTAAATGCCATGATTGGTTTGCTTGAAGCGGCAACGGCTCAGCTTGTACCTTATCCGACTGCCCTAGTTGCTACTTCGAGACCAAGACAAACAGCCCGGCGTATCTATGGCCACGCAATACTAAAAACCTTGGGAACCACAACTTGTCGTCGCGAACGACAAAAACGTGCTGTCTCCACCGCTCAAAGCCTCTTATCCAATGTATCAGTTACTGCTACATCTCTAACACCTACCCTTCGGATTGACCTATAAAAATCCGAAGCTAAGTAGAGACCAATTTACTTATGCAACGGTTGCTGCTTGACATAATAAAAGTGCAGCTTCAGTAGCCGCAACCTCTGCAGCCACGGCACGGGTCAGGGACTAGGTAACAGCTTCAGAGACGTCACTAAAACCCTCGACAACCGTGCCACTTACATCACCAAAGACCAGACGGAACTACGGGGCGTTGACACTTATATTTACCAACTTTTCGGAGTACCAGACTAAGTCCTTAATGGATAAGCAGCAGGATGATTTAAACAGTGGTATGTACTCTGTACTAGATTTGGAGTCCAGAGCACGCTGACCAGTTTATTGCGTATCACTCGATATATAAACTTTGATACACTACGAGGGGCCCTGGATAATGCAAGAACGGTTGAAATCCACAGATGATGTCGTGATGGTGCTTTTGTCGGTGCTTACTGACTGAAGACAGTGGGCTACACTTATTTCCGGATGTTCAATAGAGCGAATGACAGCGGGACGAAATTATTTCAAACAACTACAAAACAGATGTGGCGACAGAGTGTCCGAACTACCGGTATCTATCAACGAGGAAGCCTATGCTAATATCGTGGAAGGATGGCGGTATATCCGTGAACAACTCTATGCTGACGAGTCACCACTCCTGACTCTCCCACTCGAGTCACCTTACTATAACGGCAGTGGTCTGAGGATACTGAAACTCATGCTCAAGTTAATACAGATAGCAGTGAACTTACAGATAGCGGTGAATTTACAGAACTTACAGAACCTGTGAGGCACACTTCCTTTGGAAGTACGACCAAAGACAGCAGTTAGAGAATTACAGCAACTAGCTGTTCTCGGGGAAACAGCAAGACCCGCGACCCAGTATAATCATAACGGCGATTTAAGAAACTGTGCGCTAAGATCAGTAGCTATCGAGAAAGCTACCGTTGAACTACATACTGCGTGTGTAGTAGAGACCAAAATTACCAAGTTTTATCAAAACAAATAAAAAACGATTAGATGCCGGTCTCTCATCTGTCGGCACGAATTTGTCTTCTTCATATGCTCCCCAGCAACAGCACTTGACACCCAAGCAGCTTTCATGTACGTAGACAAATGTCCGAGTCCCTTTTCTTAAACTTTCCGAACTTCAAGTTGGTAAAGGATTAAGGTACTGTGACCTGCTCGCTATAACGGAGCACTGATTAAGCCTTGGCATGAATGGCAGTGGGGTAGCACTGCCATGCATGTCCGTTGTTCGACCAGATCGATCCAGTAAAGAGGACGACTAGCTCTTTACTTCTGCAGTGACCTCCAGTAATAGCCAATAGAGGATCTGGGTAACACGGTATAGGTTTCATTTTCGTGCCGTCTAGGTTTAGAAGACCGCCACGCTTGTTTGATGACGGTCGTTTACCGATCTCACTCCACTGCCGAGATGGACTTCTATCTAACATCAGCACAAAGTTGGGTGAGAAATAAGAAGTACAGTGAGATGCTTATTACCGGCAATTTCAACATCTACCCCCTGAAATCCAAAGCAGCTTGTGAAGAATAGTTAAAGGCGTATCTACAAGAGGTTTTCTCCAGTTTCACCTTGTACTACCACATCGACATTCTCACCACGTTCATAGAAACGGATAGGCCGTCAATACTGGATCGGATACTCACCACCGTAGAACTGATGATTGAGAGGGTGATCGTCGTCCTCCAGTTGGGCCGCAGTGATCATCTAAACTTACTCTCTGAATACAAGTGTTTTTCAGAATATATTGTAGAGATTGCCGACGCAACGGGAACGATTATATACCAGGATATATTATCTCAACGAGGTGAGACAACAAGTTGCATGGAACGGTTCATCAGCCAGTTTAACAACCTGATTTCTGAACCATCGGCGACTAAGACTGTTCTTTCGAGAAAAGTTGTGTGGTTTGTGCGCAGCGGGACACGCAAGTGTAAGGTGGTGCAAAACCCGGCGTGGCATATCTATAATCTCTCTCCGAGCACCGGCACCTATGTGACCTATACGACCCAACGTTACTGTACTCAGTTTTCTCGAGGGGATAAAGTGGCATAACAGCAAAAGTTGGCAACGCATTTGGACTAAAAGTACGCTCTTCTGTGTCAACAAGTAAACAGTCTAAGTAAAGTGAAACGGGTAACCCTGGCTCTTCAAACAGTAGATGAAATCATACGGACTCCGAAGGATGTGGCGAATACTATGCGCCTACAAAATTTATGTACGCTCACTGGCCACCTAACCATATGACAAAGGCTGTCTCACCTCGGAAACTCGCTTACGTATCATTCACGACTGAAGCTATGCTAAAAAGCTGTTTAGTATATGTAAGTACAGGTTTCCTGGACTTCGTACCATACACCCGAGATCGCTAGCTGCGGTTAGAAAGCGATTAGCCGAGCCTTTAGTACGATGGATTCAACATCGTTTTGACGAACGGAATGTCCCGATATAAGGAAACAAGGGATGATTAATAATGTTTACAATGGAGGTAGTCGTTCCGATCCAGCCAACTTCTGTCCACTAATCTTACTGCCGGAACTTCCAAAGGTAATGGAAACTACTATTTCTCATGCGCTAAAGGCTTGTTTAGAAGCATTTGACAAACTTGCACTGGAACAGTATGGCTTCCTCCAAAACCAAACTAAAAATCTAGTGCTAGCGCGACCCAGCTGCCCCGAAGCAGTAGACACAGGCCCGGGTTGATGTGGTATTTCTCGAATTCTCAAAGTCATTCGATCGGTTATGCCATAACATTCTACTCTCTTAACTTCGGACTTTTGTTGTTGATGATCCACTCCTAAGGTGGACTAGAAGGTTTCTTCAACACCATCGCTTGGAAGTGCAAGTGCATAATTCTGTGCCAGTTTTCATCCAAGATAATTGTGGCGTACCACAGGGATGTGTAGTAGAACCGCAATTTTCTGACGTATATCAACGATAGCACACGCCTCAAAGCTCGAACTGCTTGCTTAATGCCGATATAGTGCTGGTGTGGAGGGCGATCCATAAATACTTCCAAATGACCCTGGTAGAGTTTACGCGTTGTCAACCCAAAATGCACTACGATTCGAAGTGGACAGATGTAGAGCGATTCACTTACAGAACCAGGTGGTACGCTCTTACTAACTCGGCAACCATGGGTTTCACACGTCATTTGGCGAAAAGAATCTGGGGTTCTGGTCCAGACCGACCCAGGATGGTCGAATCAGGATTAAAAGGCATCAAGGAGGGGCATCCAAAATGTGGATCACCAAAGGCGTGCATTCGGACGATTCGACCAATCAGTATTTTAACAGCTTCTCGGCTCATACATACGTCCACATGTGGAATACGCAATACAGGTCTGGCAGCCAAGGTTGGGGAGAGATCTTCTCACCTCGGGGATGCCCCAGCGCCATGCAACCAAGAATGTTAATGAGTTGTATAATTCGCCGTATGAATAAAGGCTCTGCGTGCACGCGGTGTTCAGCAGACAATACTTGCGAATGCGGGGAGATCTCCTTTTGATTTACCAGAGGTTCTGTGATCCCAACCACACGTGACACCGTTTGTTCGAGCTCATTCACAACCGCATTTTGAGAAACCACAATCTGAAGCTGGCAGAGCAGTACAGATGTCTGGAATGTGGTCGGAATTTCTTTTCCGTACACATTTGCAAAACGTGGAATATCTTAGCGGAATCCGTCATCTGTGCTTCGACACTGTTGGAGTTCAAATCCCGAGTCGACCGTGCACTCAATTCTTTCCAGCATCTCACTGCAGCTGGTTAGAGTTCGAAGTGCGTTATACGATCAAACTCATGTCGAATGTGATGTTCAACAAAGATCACTAATGTGGCAGCGTCAGTTTCGCATGTTCGCTAATGAGCTTGCTCATTTGATTGCTTCCGATTGCTTGTAGTTCGCTGATGATGTCAAAATGTTTCTGCCGACCAAGGCGATTACGATGCACTTCAGCGAAACACGGAGAGGGCATATGAATAGTCATTCCTCAATCTGCTCCAGTTAAATTCGTCTAAGTTTGAGGTGATTCACATTCGTCATCAACCGGACAACATATACAAGCTTGCAGATCATGCCCTGCAAGTAGTTACCCTAGGGCGCGACATTCGGGTATTAATCCAATTGACCTGGGCTGCTCAGAGCAACCTGACCTAGTGTCAAAGACTGAGAACCAACACGTTAAATTGTTGAGGTGAGTATTCGGGTGGTTTGATCCGTTTGGTTATTCCTAATTGCTGAACACATACGTGAGCTTCAACTGGAATACGCAAGATCCTGCAGCGCCCCAGGATACACAGCGCAGAGCCATAAAGCAGGTCAAATAGTTGTTTTTACCTTACATAGCAATTTAAGCTGTGTATTCTAAAGTTGTACAGTAGTCAATATGGGGGCCTATGTGGCGAACTGTTAATGACCTACCAGATTTTAAGCAAGTCCAATACGGTCTGCCGCCACCTACTGAAACTCATTCAAAACGCGAAGTTGAGTGGCCCACAATTTGATTTGGCCCCGCATTAGTTTGCAAGAATGCCGGCGAAACCTTTACCCTTTTTACCTGCTAGCCATGGAATGCTCACCCTACGATTACGTTGTTTGTGCCCTAATATATCTACGTAGAGAAAATACCTTAACATTGCCATAACTCCCCAACACTCTACGATGTAAGGAGAAATAACATGAAGGACGTTGGACAACCAACGTTAACCTACACAAAGTTGGCTTTTTTCTGTGTGCCTCTGCAAAAATTATAGTGAGTCCAACATAATGGTTCTTATTTTTTCACTTCGTTTTGTTTGCACCAGTTTGTGCTTCTCATACTGGTCATCTTAAGCATTTGCGTTTTCCTCACAAGTAGTGCACCACCGTTCCATATTTTTATCAAGATTTTTAATAACGCGATTGTTTTGACAGGGAAACTGCTCCATAAGCAATCTAAAAATAGGTACTTTAACTCCCAAACTTGATAAAGGAAAATTGACTAATCTACTTACAAAAACTGCGTTGCTGTGATTTCTGAATTGCGAAATTCGAATAGTATTTGACCAAATTATTTTTGAACGAAGTATGATGACCGAAATAGAATAGAATCGGTGCGCAGGGTATAAACAACGTACTTGTTACAGATTGTGGTTCAATTGGCCTTTCGTAGAACAGCTTGGATTTTGTTGTTAGGCCTGGAATGCTAGGTCTTTTTGTGAAGTCATAAACCGCAACTGGCGAATTAAAACGCGAAACGCTGCCACCGGTGCGGTTAAAGTTGATGGTTTCCAGTCCTCTATGGGAGTTGATTTTCGGGCTCAAAGTTGTAACAACCCAAGGGTCAGTGCCCGAAGTGGACAAAAAACTTTGACACATCTGCTCAGACTCCGTGGCACGGTGGAAAGCGCCTAAACAAGTATCACTGAACTGGTTGCAATTTCCCGTGTGTAGGTCGTCAATATTCCCAGAATCCCTGAAAACTTCCTCCAGATGATGGGTTCGATTGAGTGTACGTCGACAATCATTCTGTAATGCTGAACTATAGTGTGGGAATCCCCTTAGTGGACAAACACCGCAGCGAAGAAATAATATTGCCATAATAAGCACGAGAGATATGATCAGTGTGATGGCTACCATGATCACAATTACAATCAGGTCATTCTCGACTTGCCCACTCTGGCCATTAGTATGTCCCCTGTGAATGCTTTTTTCTCCTCCACTTCCAACGGGTTCCAGTTCTCCAAAATGGTCAAGGGAAGAGGCACTTGTGTGAGTTAGATATCTTAACACGTTCACTTGTAGAATACGATGATTCACTTTAGGCGGACGGCCTTGGTCACTGGCCTCCACAACCAGCTTGGCTGTTCCTACGTCATCCAGACCCATTGAACGTCCGATATATAATGAACCACTGATTGGGTCAAGTTCAAAAAGATCTTTAATATTTTGCCGCATGAAGCCCGGGTTCACAGTTCGTGCATCGTCCAAAGCGTTGGCAAGTAAGCCAGCTGAAACTGGTATGGGATTGTTATGAAAAGAGGCATCTGTGATGGTAATTTTACTGCTCTGCACCAACCGATATTGAACCTCTCCATATTCGCCGTCGTCCGGATCCACGGCCTTTAGCTGAGCCAACCGGTAACCTACTGGTTCGCTAACCGTCACATTTATAATTTGGTTGTTATGTGTTGGGAATAACCACGTTGGAGCATTGTCATTGACGTCCATCAAATATACATGAACTTGAGTAGACGAGGACAAAGGTGGGATGCCTGAATCAATTGCAACTAGGAAGAAACTGTAACTAGAAACTTTTTCTCGATCCAAATTTCCACGGGAGACATAAATGTAGCCTTGTGGAGAGACGCGGAATTCTTGGACATCCGAACTCCCAGTTTGGGGTCTGAGTTTGTAATGTATCTGAAACAAGAAGTGCATAAATCTCAAACGTTTATTTTGTTGTCTCGACTGGTACTTGCCAAATAAGGTGAGGGTGATAAGTACAGTTAAAAACTGCGAAACTGCACTGTGCTGGGTAACCCCAGATTGTGATCACACTGGCAGGTATTCATTGAGAATATTTGTCACTGTGGATGTGGATGATGAGCTAGTGCATTCACTGAGCTCTTGGCCTTGGCTTCGTATGTCTTGTTGGCATCATCCGCGCAAATGCAGATTAGAGTACAAAAGCATTAAGTCTAGCTTCGCATTCACTTGAGCCTACTAATTAATTGATACTACTAATTCATAGAATTATCAAGGTACAACAGAGTACAATGCCATATAAACGCTGATTCTATTCATATACAGAGTAAACATGCCGATTCAGGGGGTGAAAGCATCCTACGTTTTACCTTCTTTTGTTCCACTTTTCGAAACATACCATTGCTTGTACCTTATACAAACTATGCTAGTTGCCCCAATGCTGGTTCACTTATTACACACAAAGGATATAAAAAATCAAAGTTGATTTTTTCAGGTTGTATGCAACAGCAGTATGGGACAAAAGAGAACGATAGAGTATTTAACTGTTCAATCCAATCGGAATGCTTGTGGCAGTTTATCATATCACCGAAAAGACGCAGCACATTCTTGTATAAATTCTTCAGAAGAAGGGAATCAATGTAGGGACCACATAAATAGTGAAAAACTTTGAAAAGTGGCCAGCAAAGACTTATCACGTGGTTGACCAGTTATTTGTCAGACAATGATCCAACAATTTTTTCGGTGGAGTTAAATATTTGACAAACATAATTGAATTTCCCACCCGTCGACCCAATCAGTCACATGCTGCGTGCTACTTTGTAGAATAAAGAGAAATGGGTGCAAAACGCTGCTACACAACCCCATCTGTTGGAGGACGCTGAGTTGTCAGCTGAAGCAATCACAGATCATATGTGCTCATTGCCAAGCGTGATATAGATTGGAAGTGTGGATAGACACAGTGGAGATAGTTTATAGCCACCTAGCGTGTGCGCTTTGACGGACTTCCGAGGGTGGGATCAAGATAAGGCAAATTTACGCGCAAAATTTATTGACGGCATCAAGAAATTATGCGCGGGTGTGCATGTATGTGTATAGCAGTGCGCAGCGGTTTTGTTACCTGCCACACCAAGTAGGAGATAAGAGTATCACTCTCTAAAGTTTAAAGATGATTTCTGGTCGTACTTTTTCCTTCCGCAGGCATCAACCTTAATTTCGGAAAAAAAACTGGTCAGGCCGTATTGATTTACGAGATGAACCAACGTAGCTCACCCCAGTTGACACTGTAACCGCTAAACAGACCATTAAGTTTAAAGAAAATACTTTTCGAAATCTAAACTTAGTAGATTGCCAACAGAATTTTCTCGTACACCATGTCACAAATGTAAGCGCCATGAAAATGTAAGTAGCCCATCGCAGTGCACACTACTCATTAACTTCAAACAAAGTTCCGTAGCCAAAATCGCATTTACGCCTGTTTGCACGTAAAAAGATGTCACATAAATATTGTCATGATCAACTCGTCGATTTTAGCCTAATTTCTGTCCGACATCCCACCTGGGTGACTCTTCGGCCCAAGAGAACCAAGTAACGTTCATCACCGTTGGAGATGGTTGACCGTATCTTAGTATTCTGACAAACATCCCAACCTACTCAGATAAGATGCTACGTCCCTCGTCATGACTTAACTACAGCTAACTATAGCGTCCAAGTTGCTTATGTCATGAGATGTACATACTGTGGTTCCTGGACCTAACGACGAATAGGCATACTTATCCTAACATGTTAACCTTGCCTAGTTTGACTGACATAAATACTGTGCTTAGATTCTTCTCAGAATGCATTACATTCAGCAGCAGTCGTGAAATAAGTGATCCAAAGGCAATGTAATCAAATACCACCTTTGCTTTCACAAGGTCGCCCTCTTTTGAAATAAATTCAATTATTATCATTCCTGGATTATTTTACGCTACTAAACGAACTGATCGCGATTGCGGGTTTATTCAGATCAGGTACTGTTCATCGCATAACTAAAAACAGGATCTCGGCGACCTCGGCGGAACTTCTCGACTATCGGCGATCTATACCCGTCAGTGTAGAGCAAGCTGAGCTGCGCGGTTTTATTTCCAGACAACTGAAATGGGGTCTTCATGGTGATCGTGAATCCTGGTGATCTAAACAGGCCAAGGAAATGCAAGTTACTGTTACTGCTGGTAACAACTGCAGGTTGTTTTATCTCATCAGACCCGCAGGACACAAATTTCAGGCTAACAGTCAGCATCTGTGAGTCGGACGGTACAAAGTTCACCAACCTAAGTAAACGTCTGGATCGCTGGGAAAAGCACTTCACTCTCCATTTTGATTGTCCAACACAACCTCCGGCTACACGTCCACTGCCATCATGTGATCCCAAGGCCATCTGCACAAAACCCCCCACTAAAGCAGAAATACGGATAGAAACTCATACTGAAACGCCACATAGATCCTGGCCTTTACAGTCTTCCTCTGGCCTTATTCAAACATGGGGGGAACATAGTTGTCACCGAAATTTTATCATTGTTCACAGAAGTAGGGTGCGATGCGATGGTTCCTAACGCATGGGGCGAATCTGTTATGGTTCCGATCCACAAGAAGGGCTCTCGTAGCGAATGCATCAACTACCGAGGAATTTCACTTATCCCTGTCGCGTCCAAGCTTTTTGTGTTCATTTTGCTGCGTAGGCTCTCAGTTACCCGGGATAGTTTGTATCGTGAGGAACAGGCTGGATTCGTTCTGACTGTGGTTGCATTGACCAAATTCTCACGTTGCATCAAATTCTCGAATATCGTCATGTCCACCGAAGACCAATAATGGTGCTATTTTTGTATATCCGAGCCGCTTTTGACTCAGTGGATAGGTGGTCACTGTGGCACTGTCTACTACGGAACAGCGTTCCCGAGTACTCTTGAAAGAGCTGTATAGCCACACATCTGTCAAAGTTAAAGCTTCTGGCAGGCTTTTTTCCTCGTTTCCTGCTACCACTGGAGTGCGCCAAGATTGTGCTATCTTGCCGTTGCTGTTCAACTTTGCCATCGAAGATGTTTTACATCGTGCATTGGAGGCAACCCAGAGCTGCGGCGTTGAGCTTCTGCCCGGGGGCAAAGTCGTGGACGTGAAATATGCTGATGACATTACTTTGTTGGGGGACGAGTCGCAGGATGTTCAAAACATTCTGAACCGCTTAACGACAGGAGCATCTAAGTGTGGACTGTATATTGTTTTATCCAAGTTTAAAGCTTTGCTCCAGCATTGACAAGCGCCTGTGCTTACGCCCACCTTTTCGGGTGTCAGCCCAGAGCTCGTTAGCATCATTACTTACCTCGGGAGTTGCATTACGGCTGGTGGTGGTATTGGCGATGAACTTCACAACGAATTGCCGATGCTCGTCTTGCATTTAATAACATGTGACACTTGTGGTGTCCTCGCGATGTCAGTCTGAAGCTCGAAGGCCGGGTGTATAATGCCACAGTTCGTGCCGTCCTACTCTACGGCAGCGAGACCTGGTCTGTTCGATCGGAAGATTTGAGACGACTATCAACTTTCGACAACCGCTGTTTGCGTTTGATTGCTCGCGTATGGTGGCAGCAGAATGTGAGCAACGCGGAATTCAGCAGCTGAGTAATGGGAGCAGAGTGTTCTTGTATCCAGAGCATAATCACCCAGCACCGCTTGTGTTGGCTGGGTCACTCACTGCGCACGTCGGCCCATCACCTTCCACGTCGCGGATTATTTGCACTTCCTGAACGCAAATAAAAAAGAGCCGCGGCGAATAACCGATGACCTGGAAAAGTGTCATGAAGATTCTAACTTCGTGCTTAGCTTCAGTTGTATCCTTGCGCCTTCCAGGCTGGGGACCACATGAAGCGGATTCCGCATTGCTTGAAAGTCTTAGAGCATATGACCTGCAATTTAACTCAATGGCGTGAATGCTGTTCTTCCATCTCTTCATTATGTAATGTTTAATTTTAAGCAAAACATGCAAAGAAATAGAGTTCAAAACGGCGCGTGTGAAGCAGAAAAAACATTTTTTCTAACATTTTACTTTCTATCATCGTTGAACATCATTCTCCTTTCCCTACCCCCAAGGATGGCACATTTTTCTGTTTATAGACATTTGAATATATATATATATATATATATATATATATACCTGGTTAGAATTTCACTCGGCGGATCCAAATGTAAAATTTGCAGAGGCCCGGAATTAAATAAGGCCAGGCCCTAACAAAGGTCGCACAAGCCATGATTCGTGGGAGATTTTTACTTGGAAGGCGCGGTAGTTTAGGGTTTAACGCAGGGTTTTGCAAGGATCAGCAATTGAAAGTTTTTACTGAGGACATCAGCAAGGGAAGAACTACGTGCCCATTATAAACTAGGTGACGTTATTTTCATCTACCGGAGGGTCTGGCACAGCTGCTGATTGACGGATAACTCTAAAGATAATGGGGGCAACCATCACTGCAGTTATTCTTGAAAGTTTAAGTAATGTTTAGAAACAAATGTCAGCGAACAAGCTCAGTTTCCGTGCTTCATCATTACTAACACGAAGGAATGACATAAAGATAAACAGAATATAATGTATAAGTTCAAATTCTAAAATGTTCTGGGTGACCAAGCCAGGTTTTTGGTTCTACAGCGATCAAGTGTGTGCGGCCTTAGCTGCACCATGTGTCAGCTTTACAGCCGGCCAGGAAAGAGTGAGTACCCATGCACATAGATCAGGGTCATGAAGCCGAATGGCGATCACTTCGGTAGCCGCCAGTAGGCGACATCCCACCGCTCGTGTGTGACATTTGTTTACGTGGTATATAAAATGGAATGCTTCGTGCGCTTTGAAATGAAGGTCCGAATCAACCAGCTTGGCAATAATTGCGCTTGTCACTGCACTAGACTTTCCGCTATACGGCTAAGTTAAGTAATGCTCCCGGGTTCTCTCAAACAGTCTTCCGACGTGTAGGTACCAAAACGACAATTTGTGACACTTCTTGCATGTTCTTTTTTCATTATTTCCCACAATATTCTTAACAATATTCATTTTGAGCGTTTGTCGTTGAGAAGTTTGTCAGTTATAGTTAGGCACTGCAACGATACGATTTACCCTGGTCGCTAAGCAAAAAAAGCGTACGAAAAGAGGCGAGGTAGGGAAAATAATTTCTACATTTATAACATATGGCGGCTTATTGAAGACACAATATACGGAGCGGCCCAGTAAACATTAATGCAATGATAAATGGTTGTTATATCTAATAAGATTTATTCAAACCGGGAGTAACATGATTACTGTCTTGTCACCTGAAATTTGAACGGACGTAAAACATATCTTGTAATTTTATAGGCTGCAGAGAGTGCCAAGGGAGAATGTGTAAACTGTAAGAAGTATGCCCAAAACGGACTGTGGATGAGGTCAGACAAACTTCTCAAACAGTATCTTCACCGACAGGCACCATAATAGGTAATTGTGCGAGGTCAAATTTCCATGTACTATCATTCAGTAAAAAGAGGGGAACGTGGCACATTGTGCACAGATATAGGCAACATTTCACTGATAATTATTTATGAAGTGATTCATTCAAACACAACGAAAATGTGCACGAAAGGTTAGCACCAAATTTTAAAGATTAAATGCACACACAGTGCCAATGAATCCTCCCTAAAGATTTGACTAACATTCGCATATCAATAAACTTAGTCTTTACCGCATTTGGATTGAATCCATTGTTTTCGAGGCAACATGCTTGCAGTGTCCTTGGAATTGAGCTAGCTAAATCAGCCAATGATGGTGGATGTGATAACCCGTGCATGGATATTATGGGTCGATGGTGTGCGGTGGAGAAGCACGGGCGACCAGCGGCTAGTTCCACGTAGTTAGAGGCACAAAGTTATCCAGATTCACGTAGCGCGGAGGGGTGCAGGGTTGAGTAGACATAAGTGGATCAACCTGTATGTAGAGGCATCCTTTGTGCACCACACCGGTGGGGGGTTACGAATACAGCAGTACAGCGCGTCAGTAGCGATCTTATGACTAGTTTGACATGGTGTTTGAGCCTAAGGTTTAGGAGGACCAACCAATGCCCGGGTTTATAATGGTCATACGACTGCACTGTGTTCGGATAGCAAGGCAGTCACAGATGCATGACTGGGAATGATCGGGGCCAGTGGTGCCAATGCGTTATGAAGTGTTTGCGAGTGAAGCGGCGAAAGGGGCCTGCGCAACCGAAATACAGCTTGGAAGGTGGTCGCATAAAGCGACGCTCTGCTGACAGGGCTGTTGCCCAAATATAACTGCGGTAATTTTGTTACAAGGTAAGAAGCCAATGCTTTGTTATAGCAAGCGTCGCTTACCGTGACGTTGGATGCAGCACACGGTGTTGATGGTCCCTGATTCAAGTAATAATGTGCGACGGAGCTGTGGGCAGTTTGCATCGGCTGACCTATACACACATGCTGGGTGGCTGGACATCATTGTACTGGTAATTTGCACACTGCAGAGTCGTGCAGACCCTGCGTACAGGCAACTGACACGCAGGTCGTTGCGCATCAGCTGCATTTGTATACCGTACATAAATACCAACCGTGGTATGTTCGCACATGCAAACTACTCTACAGTTGCTTGAGAGCGTGGTCTGCACCTTTAACCGCCTCTACTCCAACAACGTCAAGATGTCACAGTGCTTGGATATGTCAGAGTATATTTGCTCCTTGACTCGAGACAAGTTCTAAAATGTTGCGTCTTAACGCGACCTAGCTATAGCAGTGTATGCGAGATAAAGCGCACTCCAAAGCGCCTATGGTTGTCACGTGCTTCTTTGCACCGGCGCAGTCACTGGTTTGAGGTCAAATGCCGTTTTGACGTCGGCAGAAATCAGGTGGTGTTTGATTAGACTGCCATGTAAGTTAACTGAAAACTAGTTCCACAAACACGAATGATTTGATTGTTTATAACGGACTTAATAATACACTCTCCTACTGTCTGTGAATACGTTGGGGAGGATAAATAATGTTTGTGGTAAGCGGCCGGTTTCAATGGGCGACTAAATGGTCAGGCCAGCGTACATTTAATCCGGATCGAGCGACACGTGTTGTTTCCTTAGTGGTAGTCTCAGTGTAAGGTGTTACTTTTGGAGACTGCGACGGCCTTTCTACATGTAGGTTAGAATGTTATCCGCTGGTACAAATTCCGAATGATCACTGTAGGCAGGTTTCAAGCGGTCAATGTTAACAGTGTCCCTTCAGTGGTGTAGCTGCACAATAGTGCATAGCATGACGTGAAACAACGAAAAATGGACACTCATACGAATGTTAGAAAGATTAGTTAACACGACCATTGCGAATGAAAACAGGAGTGCACGAAAAGCGATCAGGGTGAAAGTATGATGATTTCACTGAACTCGTGGGTGCGCAATAATGAAGTTGGATTATGTGATTCTTCGCTTTAGTAACATGTGACCGTGTAAGTGTTACTGTTGGCTTCTGGGATAAAAGAATTGACCGAGTATGCGTGGTGTTTTTCCAAAATTTAGCTCTGCGGAGGAACATTTAAAGGTTGTTCAAAGATTGTACACCAACTGATCAAAATCATCGGAAATATCTATGTTCAATTAGTCGGATCAGAGTGTACTTTGTTCGCTGTTTTTAAATGTCGATGCGTAGGTTCGACTAAACAGTTCACTTGGGGATGATAGGCATATTAGAAATTCTGTTGTAACCCAATGGGTCCTTCAACTATTGGAACAGCTGCAATTCGAACTGGGAACCGCGGTCAGTGGTGATATAGGAAGCAACTCGAAAAATGGCTATCAACCCGGTGACAAATGCACGGGCAATAGTTTCTGCACGTATCTGCAACGGGAATATCATCGGGTCATAGAGTGCAACCATCAATGCATGTCAGGATGTAAGAAATACCACTGGAATATGCCAGGGTCAGATAATATCGATGTGGATGTGGTCGAATCTGCATTCTGGTTGTGCGAAAGTTCGTATTTGTGACTGGGTATGCCGAATGATTTACGAACCTTGACATGCATTGCAAGTTTTTACCCTTGTGCGGATATCATCGTTCGTGATTGGTCATACAAAGCATTCGGAGATCAGTTTGACGGTTGCATGTATACTGGGATTGGAGACGTTGTGAAGAGCATCGAAAATGGTTCTTTTGCATAGATACAGGAACCAATAATCTTGGAATTATGTGGAAACATTACAATTAATTGTTCCTTTTGTAGTGTGCAGAGCTGCTGACTGACTGCATGTCCATCGAACCTGTCTGTAATCCACCTGCGGCTGAGATCCTACGTGTTTTTGCAGGTAAGCCACGCGTTCCAGGTCAATGGGAGACGTGTTCACAGAAGGAATTATGGGCGAGACAGCGTATCAGCCATAATGGTATTGCGTCCAGGAATATAGCAGATATCTCTCTTGTGTGGTGTAATAAAGTCTAGCTGACGTACTTCCCGAGGTGAATAATTATCTGGCTTATCCTGTACAGAAAATGTAAAAGGCTTGTGATCCGCAAACACAATGAATTATTTTTCTACTAAATGTCGAAATTGCGGTGTGATTGAATATAAGGCGAAACCTTACTAACAAACCTTCTGTATGAAGTTTCAGATGGTGTGAGATGGTATTATAGCAGTCCAAAATATATTTCGTACCTTTTTATGTATAAATTTGTTACTCAAGCGCACATTATTGGTTTTTGTATTGACGCTGACCATATGGTCATTATTCCTTACTTTCGGTTCATCACTTATGTCCACGGTGACTTCCGACAATGAGGTAACTTCTCGTCGCTTCACACGTTTTTTGTCCGTCTGTAGCCTTCCTCGAATACAATCCGCTGTGTCCGCTCTTCCGGCTTTCTGGTATCCGCACCTGCGCAAGCACATTATCTCAGACTAGTATACACTAGTTATACAAATAGGGGACCTCGATACGCACGCGCGACTTTGCAAAATTTTTGACTGTTTCGTCTTTGGTGAGTTCGTTCCAATTCTTTTTCCCCTAATCCCTAGTGGATTATTTACCGTCCCTTTTTTAAATTTCATTGGTATGACTCATTTATTATGTTGCATGCCGAGGTAATACCTGAGTCATCCGGAAATGTAAGCATTCTAACTTTAGTTGTTACGGAGTTTATGGCACACAAGCGCAGCGTCTGATCTGCCATTTTTGAAATAGAACTGGAAAACAGAGGGCGCTATGACGATCAAGCGTAATATAACCTCATCCCACGCCTTCCGCAACAAGGGGTGACACTGGTCGAAGATATTCTGAATTATCCACCGAAGTATGTTAAGTACGAAGCGATGAAACAAATAATCCTTAATGAGTCCAAACCCAGCGCTCCTGCTCGACTGCAGCAATTAATTAATGACGCTAAGCTAGGTGATCATAAGTCTTCAGTCTTGCTCGGAGATATTTTACAGATAGATGGCCCCTCATACCGAGTGAAGCGGCTTTAAAAGAACAGCGGCTATCCCGCCTATCTGATGCTCTTCCTTTAATGCTCGCATTGTACCCAGATAGATCGCTAAAAATGCTGATAATAACCGCAGACGCAGCATTCGTGAGAATCCCTGAGCACACCAAATCACTCGGTAACCTTTTTGCCACAACCTTAACTAATAGGGACATTAGTACCAAAGCTTCCGCGCAAGTAGACCTGAGAGACGAAGAGATAGCCGTGCTTCGCCGTGTAATAACAGCGATGCAACTAGACCGACAGTACAAAATGAGCCCACACGCCGACAACGAAATGTCCGCCATTCGTCCCTGCACCTATCAGTCCCGACCTCCACCGTACAGATCTAGGTCACCGCGCAGATGCAGTCCAACTCCCCTCGCAGCCGAGCTGGAAACGCCAATTTAATGAACGATCTGTATTGATATAATCGCAAGTATGGTGACAACGCTCGATGTTGCAGTTCACCTTGCGCCAAGCGTGGTTTAGTGGCACAGGGAAACTAGTTCGCCGGCATTTGAATGCAGCCTACGCGTCCGGCAAGGACAAAACATGTCATCTGTTTTACCTCACGTTTAGGCGCTCGCACATCAATTTCGTTATAAACACAGGAGCCGAAGTGAGCGTCATCCGTGCCCATACAGAAGCCAAGCATTCGAAGCCCAAGTACAATCTACGGGCAGCCAGCGGCTTGCGATAGCTTCATAAGATCAGCGCATGGTGAACCTAGTTTTAAATCTTTGCAGAGATTTTCACTGGGTTTTCACATGTAGCGTCAGTACCATTCGCACTAATCAGCATCGATTTTCGTCGCCATTTCGGACTGCGTATCGACGCGGGTCGCCACAGAATGTCAATTGACCATATAAAACTATTTGTTGATGGCCTGTTTTTAGATGCCACGCTAATCCGCCCCGTTTTTTGGATCGCAAACGCACCGTCCGGCTATTTGAGTCTCCTCTTTGAATACCGCGACCGATTCCACCAACTGCAGAGCTTCCACCAATCTCGACAGGAGTCGTCTACCACAATTAACCCGCGGTCAACTAGTTAGCACACAACCCAGACGGCTTGCTCCGAACAAACTACGTGCATCACGAGCTGATTTCGACCACATGCGTCAGCTCGGTATATTCAGACCATCCAACAGCCCAGGGTGGTCGCCCGTCCACATGGTCCAGAAGAAGCTCATGGGAAACCGGCGTCCTTGCGGCGACTAGCGAACCTTGAACACAGTAACCATGCACGATCGCTATACCATCCCACACCTCGTGGATCTTAACACCTGTCTGGTAGGTAAAAAGCTCTTGAGCAACATTGACTTAGTACGCGAATATAACCAAATTTCGGTAGTCAAAGCCAACATGGCTAAAACTGCCGCGACAGCGCCATTTGGTTTGTTCGAGTTCCTACGCAAGCCATTTGTTCTAAGGAATGACGCGCAAACTTTTCAGCGCTTCATCGAGTAAGTCTGTCGAGGCCTAGACGTCGCTTACATTTATCTCGACGACATTACGATGTCATCGAGCTAAGCGTCAGCTAACACTTCACGAGACGAGCACTTGCGCTACTTTCGAACACTTTGATCATTTATCTCAGCACGGAGTGACGATCAACGCAGAAAAATATTCGTTTGGTGTCGATTCAGTCAACTTCCTCGGTCGTCGTTTCTCCTCTGCAGACGTCGTGCCACTGCAGGATAAAATGCAAACCATCATCAAATACCCAGAGCCTTATTGTTCCAAATAGCTTAGCCGTTTTGATTGACTTGCCAGCTTTTATCGACGGTTCATACCAAACTGCGCGTCGCTGAAGCAACCCTCATGGAACTTCTCCAAGGGAAATTCAAGAAAGTGGGAATTTTCTGCAGCAACACGCGCTGCTTTTAGCTCGCTGAAGGCGGCAATCGACAACATAGCTTCTATGGCGCATCAAGACCAGGCAGTCACACTCCTCTTCAGTACTGACGCCTCGGACGTGATAGTCGGCACAGTTTGGTAGCAACGAGTAGGTGATATGTGGCAGCCCTTAGCGATTTGCTCTAAAGGCCTACAACTTAGAAAATCTCGTTAAAACAAGTCTGATTTAGAACTGCCAGCTAAATACCTAGCAATATGCCATTTTCGGTACGTCTTAGAAGGCCGCTCCTTTGCCGTCTTCATCGACCACAAACCCCAGACTTACATACTCAGCTTGACTAACGACCGATAATCTCCTACAGAGTCTCGCTACCCATACTGTATCGCTCATTTTTACGACTGATATAAGGCCTGTCTCAGATGTGCACAACGCCGTCGCATGTGTACTTTTCCGTATCCAAGCCATCTCCGCTGACGCCGGCGCTGCTATTGACTTGGCAGCCATGGCCACAGCGCAACTGAATGATCCTGAGGTTGATCTACTACGCAGGTCTCCCTCATTGGACATACGACCCGTTCCGCTGACATCAACAGACGGAAATATGCTTCTCGACTTATCTCTGGGCACCCCGCGCCCAGTCGTCCAACACGAGTTTCGGCAGACTTTGTTTGACACTTTGTACGGATTGTCGCGCCAAGGAGTTTGTATATCGGTTAAACTCGTAACCGCACGATTCGCTTCTCGCTTTTGTGTAAAGCCCGAAGGTGCTCAAGCACACGAAAAACTCATTAGGCAAGTTTCCGACGCCAAACGCATGTTTTCACCACGTGCACGTCGATCCCGTAGGTCCTCTGCCGCCATCGAAATGCTCTATGCATCTACTGACATGTGTCGATCTATTCAATAGATGACCTAAGGCCATCTCTATCCCAAGTTGCTCTTCAGCAACAACCGAAAAAGCGTTTCTAGAACGCTGGATAGCACAATATGACTGCCCTGCCATAGTGAGCACAGATCATGGGTCAAATTTTCGTCCACTCTCACTTCGTTGCTTAAGGATTTAGGTTGACGCCACGTCCAGACGACGGCGCATCATCTGCCTGCTAACGACATAGTGAAGCGTTTTCACCGCCAGTTGAAGGCAGCACTATGTACCCACGCAGGTCCTTTCCTGGTCCGAAACCCTTCCCCGAATTCGACGCAACACCAACGCAGCTAGTCTACTGCTGCACACTGCGGTTGCCCAGGAAGCTGGTAACACCACCCAATATAACTCCTATCTTGAGTACGTAAAGTTCACTGTCTGATTAGCTTACCAAATGCGAGAGCCAGATCTGCCCGCTCATCGATCCAAAAAGACATCAGTGTACGTGCCTGAGAAGCTGTCTACGTCCTTTATCGCGCAGACGGTGTTCGACAGCCACTTCAGTCACCGTACATAGGAACTTCCAAGGTGCTACACCGTAAGAATAAGACGTACACGATCGGCCGCCGTGGCTGACGCGAAATCGTCACCATCGACCATCTGAAGCCTACCTTAATGGAAGAACACACCTCGCCTATTCCCTCTAGTAATGCTTCGTGTAACATCACAACTCACCGAAATATCTTTCGATATCCTAGTGTAGTCTAACCAGACCACGATCTCGTTCTATAATCATCGGCCATCCCGACATCTCCTACATCTATCCAGTCGCCTCCCCGACCAATCGCTTTAGTCGAAAAGTTCATAAGCCCGAGCCTTTTCCTGACTAAGTACAGTGTAAATACGTTTAGGTTTGTAGATATTGTTCGTACTTGTGCCGTTTTTGGTCGATTAACGTGTTGAAAACACAAAAACTCAAAAACTTCCGAAAAATATCTTAATTAAAGATATCCAAAAGCAAAATCCTGTACATTTTACACGCAGATCATTTGCTGCTTCTTTCCGATATGTTCTGCAATTTTTCTGCTTCCGCGTCTCTACATGTCTCAACCCTTCTTTTCCAACCGACTAGCCCTCACGAGCACATGATTTCGAGGATCATCGCATTCAACGAGGAGCCTGACGCAAACGGGTGTCCTTTCTCCGCGCGACGACCGTCGCTTCTTCTTGAGACGATGGTCGTTTCTTCGTGTGAAGATGAATGTTTTCTATCCGTGGGACAAGGGTTGTTTTGCCGCAGGGCAGGGTGCAGCGAGAGGAGGGACCACTCCCAAGCGCACCGTTTGGCAGCAGCGAAGGTTAAGGATTTCTCGGCCTCTTTTTGGACTAGTCAGCTATTTGATGTTTGATAATCCTTCTCCAACGGTTCGCGGAAAAGCACTCTGAACTGCAACCAATTAATAATGAATATCGAACGGCACGGCGGAATCTAATTTTCGGCTACATCTATTTCTGAGCAAGCGCGGCTATGCCTTTTTATATGAATACCTTTTATGAATTCCAATTCACAAATATTTTAGATTGCCACGGCTTCCTGGTTCAGTTTTCTGGGTGGGGATCTGTAACCACCCAGCAGATAATGCTTATCGTTTTATGTGCAGATTTGTTACTCAATCGTACCTTATTGTTTTTGGTTTTAACGCCGACCCTACGGACATTTGTATCTACATCCGGCTCATCACTTATGTCCATGGTGTGTTCCGACACCGACGTAAGCTCTGGTCGCTTTATACGTCTTTTGTCCATTTGTAGTCTTCTTCGAATACCATCCGTTGTGTCCGCTCTTCCGGTTTTCTAGTATCCACACTGGCGCAAGCACGCTATTTTGGACTAGTGTATACTAGTCCTACAGTAAGAAAAGAAATCCAAGCAGTTGTTAGACTTTGTTGATTGTTTGCAGCAAGACAGTTCCGATAGCGGTAGTTCACGCTCGATGTTTAACGACAGCGAAGCATCTGGATGCTGATAGAAAAGCATTGTGTTATTAGCCAAGAAGAAGATTTGACTTCTTGGAAAACTCTTGTAGTGACGACAAAGAACTTGAACTGGTTTGGATCACCAACTAACACGTCCATGAGTGGAGATAACGCGTATGCGACATTTGGGAGTAAACTGCGGGAAAGTCAAGCATGTCTAAGAAACGTTTCAACTGTTTCACTAAAGTGGGTGTGTGAGAGTTTCTTATGATATCAAATTTCTATTCGGTTGGCGAAATGCTAGTGCCATCAACGGTGTGACCGAGAATGTTCAAAGATGATGGACCAAAGACACATCAATTGCTACTGATAACCACTCCCTTCTTGGTGAGATGCATGAGTAAAATTTCTAGAGGTTCTAAGTGTTCAGGTTCACTAGTACCTGAAATCAAAATATCATCTTTAAGCGAAAACAAATGGAAGGCCTGAAAGTGCTTGATCAATGCGTTGAGATGTTTGTGTAGCGTAGCGTAAACAAAAAAGCATGCGTTCAAACTCGTACTAACCATCATCAGGATGGATAATGTTACGGTGGTATGCGCGCTTGATGACTATAAGTGAATAAACAGTACATCCGAAATGAGAAAAGTCATTAACGCGTGGAATGGGGCACCTAACAGGAATGATGATGCGGTTAAGTCCTCGGTACTCGCCACGGAGTTTGCAGGACGACAGAGGGCCGCAAGAACTTGTGCACCCTCTGAAACAATACGCTCTCCGTTCCCAGTTGATTTTGAAGATCGAACTTAGTCACAGCCAAATTCGACCGCTGTCATGTGACGGTATTGAGAAAGAGTGGGTTCACGCCCAATGCACACTAACATGGCAGAAGGGCTAAGACGACCACATGCGACATTTTCGAGTGAAGTGCCCTGGTCGGATGAACTCCAGAATGTCTTAGCTAGGCGATTGCACACCTTCGGGAGTGACAATAGTTTGAGCGCTAATCCGCACGCTATCGGACGTACAGAAGTTGATTTTAGGACGGCGGATGTAGAAAAGACATCTGAAGAAACATTTGGGTTCTGAAAGCCTATTTGAGCCACGTTTTACGCCTGATTCTTTGGTGTCGCATCTTTCAAAAAGTGTTTGGCTACCCAGAAACCTTAAGCGTTTCTGAGAAGTAAAAGCGTTGGCGTAATTCTTCCGTCTTTCACCGGAAGCCTTGGACGGAGAAGTGGTATAATTGCAGTATAGGGAGAACAAACTGTAGTTGAAATCCCGCGAAACCTATTTAATAACTATACGTGTGTCAGTACTAAGCAAAAATTGGTCCAGCGAAGACTGAATTTAAGTGAATGATGGGGAAGTCGAATGCGTACCGGAGCCATAAGCCTACAGTTAAGTTATAGAGGTTTGGGAGGGACCAGAAGACATGGCGCGTCGACACGAGGAGTTCGAAATCCCAGTAGCCCACAGTAACACTTACACGGTCACATGTTACTCAAACGAAGAATCACATAATCCAACTTCATTATTGCGCACCCACGAGTTCAGTGAAATCATCATACTTTCACCCTGATCGCTTTTCGTGCACTCCTGTTTTCATTCGCAATGGTCTTGTTAACTAATCTTTCTAACATTCGTATGAGTGTCCATTTTTCGTTGTTTCACGTCATGCTATGCACTATTGTGCAGCTACACCACTGAACGGACACTGTTAACATTGACCGCTTGAAACCTGCCTACAGTGATCATTCGGAATTTGTACCAGCGGATAACATTCTAACCTACATGTAGAAAGGCCGTCGCAGTCTCCAACAATAACACCTTACACTGAGACTACTACCAAGGAAACAACACCTGTCACTCGATCCGGACTACTTGCGCATTTCCTTTCACGTGCCAGTTGCCGAGGCATCCGTTGTCCCCACCTTACCTCAATCAGAATTGTGCTCACAACCATCATGCAAGCACAGGAGATAAGTCTTTCTCTTTTGTAAACTATTTTTCCTTTACAATAATATAATTTTCTTATTATAATTATCAATTTAATAGTGTGTAGCCTTCGGGGTTTGTAACTTATCTCGGTTTAAGTGGCATTATGAATGAATGAGAGGGAGAGGTAAGTGGATGCATCCACTGAACGAGGTCGACCGATATCTTGTGAAAAGGACTGCTTCCACCTGAACGTTCTACTCACATCAGCGCAATAAGAGATAAGCAATAAACAAATAATAAAATATGCTGACGACCTGGTCATCGGTATCCATAATCCAAACGCCGCTTTCTCTCAAGTTGTAAAACCATCTGAACGACCTCAGTAGTTGGTTCAATGCTCGTCATCTCTCTCTTAATGTAACTGGGTTTCATGATATGTTTTGATCGCAGTGACGATTCGCTCGTTAGACACTGGACATAAAATCGATTTGGGTAATGTCGAAATCTTTAGTGTGGTTTGCGATCCACACCCCAAAGGCTAACTGCTAAGTAATCGGAAATTACCAAAGCTAGCAGATGCGCAGACAGAGTGGACGGAGTAGAGTTACCGAATGTGCGGCGAGCTGTTTTACCCGGCCAATCTGAGAGAGGTTTTTGGACAGATATGGGCGGAGTGCGAACGTCAAACAACTACTCCCATAGCAGGCAGAGAAATAGGTGTGATGACCTCGTACAATAAACCACCGGGGATATTACCGTCTCTAATGTTCCACTTGAAAGAACGCTTTGACCTGTAAAGTGATTAACATCCTGCTAGCATCTTGATAATCCGTACCGATTAACCGCTGGTTCACTTGGCCTGACGAAGCTTTCGTGTCTAACGCTAAACGTTTGCACCTAACTACACCATGTCCCAGTTCGTTTTGCTAGGTTTCTTTTTCATGAAATCTGCACCTTCCTTTGTTTTCCCAAGGTTGTGCACTTCAGACAAAGCATCATTGCGGGAGATGAGGGTGGTGAGAAAGGTAGTCAACGCTACCGACGTTTTAACATGAGCCCTTTCGTCAGGGGCAGTGACGTTATGCAACCTAGGGTGAAATACACCAAACGGTTGTGATATTAACCGTAACCCCATTATCGAGTTCGGCGTCCTTGTGCTATTAATGCTTATCTACACGGATGGCAGTCGTGCTTACACAGGAGCTGCACAGGTCCACAGTTTGCAAGCCGCCTAGTCAACTAATATCCCGTCTCATACAATGTCGTACAGACCAGCAAATGAGAATTGATGCTACTCATTAACCCGCTTCATACTGGGTGCAGTGCCTTACTGTACATAGTATGGCGGCCAATTAAGCTGCAAATGACGCTTGCAGGCTTAAACGCAGGCGGCTACCTTCCTATATACCTTTTACTCTCAATTTGTGCAGGATATTTTTGTCGCTTTACTCGCAAGCGCGTTACAACTTCTAGCACCACATGTCTGCATCAAGCGCCTGCATTCCACTTTGAGCTGGATACCCTGGACGTATACAGTCATGCGCTCCTTTCGAGGTCATCCTAACTCTTAACTTGTAAAACTTGCGATCGCGATATGGCCGCACACTTCGCGTAGTGTATGACTGTTTGCGCCAAATGTGCAGTATCAACTGGTACACTTGATGTCACACACCATAGTTCTCTCAGCTTACCCACATTTTGGAACGTGGGTGGTATCAATGTATCAACCCTGAACAGCATTTTCACTCATGTTCGAGAATCCTACTATCATCGGAAATAACACCTGCATTAACGGATAGAGAATTGGGACAGGCAAGGGGTAGCAATGACTTCCAAGTTTGCATAGGTCACATTGATGATGAACATGGGACTGGCTAACAGTTGGGGTAGTAGAGCCTGGTTTGCATCGACGCAATACAGGACTATGAAAGGCCCACATGGAAGGGCGTCACAGTTTCTGTTACAGCAGCTGTGACCGAGCTGCTTGTCGGTCGCCAATGTGTTTCAATCCATCGTTTGATTGATGGGGTAACCACCATCGTAAGCCGCAGTCTAGCGGTGACGTCGAATCCAGAAGCAAGCTTTTGCGCATGAAACCGGGGCTATATTGCCTCCCTGGGGGTCATTGAAAATTCCAGGAGGATCCGGGGAGCAGAAAGATTTATAGAGGGGTCATGAGGGGCATTGGGGTCCGTGTTGTAAAAAGTGGGTTGTGATTCGCAAATAAAAAATTCACTTAACGTTGATTTTCCGACAGTTTCTCTCCCAGCACCAACGTCCCCTGATAACTACAGGTCAGTGAAATGAATTACGCGCCATCACCACATCCCTGTCTGGAAATGATTTTGAAAGAGAACCGTAAACTTGTATGCCAGTTGTGTTTTATTTGGCTGGTTATTTCGAAAAACTCTACTTACATAAAACTGTTCAAGGTAAGTTGAGTTATCTCATCTCGAGCAAAGATGCCATCCTCGATTTGCTTAGAATGCTGGAAGTATATGCTCAAAACATCGACCGTCTGGAATTTTCACCGTTCCCAGTTGATTGTTTATGCCAATCATTCACAACAAATCCGAAGAGAAATGAAAGATAGGTAACATGACCTGATTGACATGGAAATCCCGATTTAGATTTTAGATACATTTGATGTGCAGCCCAGCAATGTTGTAGCTGAAGTGCAGAAAAGTCCCAAAGAACCTAGAAATAACACAATATCAAATCCAAATTCATGCTATAGAAAGGGATTTTGGATAGACCGATGTCTCAAGTCGTAGGAAATAGCTGAAATATATTTCCTTGTTTTTCCATCCAAATACATGGTTGAAGGTGGATTCAGTAGACTGATTTCCCTAACAAAAAATAGAAAGCGATCGAATATCACAGCAGGATATGTTCGGCTCTTGCTGTCAAGTCTGGAGCCGGACATTAGCAAGCTTGTCCAACGTCATCACACTGAAGGCTAGCATTAATACAGGGTGGCGCGCGAAACCACTTAACATTTGTTTTGGCCATTACACATGTATTTATCAACGAAATATTAAAAATTAGTGCAAAGTAATTGTACAGGAATGGATTTTAGTTTAATGTATTATGTGTTCAATCTGATCACCGTTTTATTTTTCAACCTCTTGCAGGCGAGTATTTACATTTGTCCCAATCTTCCTGAAAAGTCTTCCAAAAGTAGGCGACACAACTGAATGATGACAGCTCTTATTTGAGCTACAGTAACAGGCTTCCTTGCGGATATTATATTTTAATTAACCCCACAAGAAGAAATCACATGGATTGACGTCAGGGCTATGCGGGTGTTATTGTCTCTCACCTTGTTGACTCTCAGGAAAACGATGTGATATTGCCAGCCCATCAAACAGGTCCTATAGGTAAACAAGAACCGTATTTGCAGCGCGTGGACGGGCTCCGTCATGCATGAACCATTGAGGTTGTAATGGGAAACCTGTTGTCAAGAGTTCTGAAATAAATCTGCATTTTGACAGCTATTTTATCTTCTGTTTAACACTCAATTTGCTTTAATGCGACATTTTGAAAATGTTGTTTGGTGCCAAGATAATATTCCATATTAACTTCCCGTAATATTTACCGGATTTCCCATAGACCCAAGTGTACGAACAAGATTTTACAATATTACATCTATAATATTACACGTGTACCGAATAAAACAAGTGCTATGACATTTCGTGCGCCACTCTGTATCTCGACAATCATATCGTTACGAAGTTACTACAACTAATTCATGGTAAGCCTTACAGTTAAAAGCCAACAATAAGTAAATACAATTTTAAACATTACTGATGCGTTTTGTATAATTACATACAGCTGGCTTGACGTTGCCACACAGTGAGTGTCATCTTGAGGCTGTGAAATTTAATTAATGTGGTTTATAAAGGAAATGGCAGTGATACCAACGTTGAAAGTCCAATCATCATAACAACAGATACTAATATGACCACTGGGAATCACAGATTTGCGTCTGTTAGACGTTGCGGATTGCTTATGTTGATCAAGGGTGCCCGGGCTATAAGAAATGGAAACGTTCAAAAGGAGGCCACGGTCGAATAAAGGTTGATATTTTCTGTCCTATATAAGAAAGTTTGCACAGACAAGTATAAATGTAAAGCAACTGGGTGACTTACAGCTTACTGTACTCAGAATGGCACAATAAAGCACACGTAGATGCCAGTCCGGGGAGATAAAGAAGAGAATAGGGAAGTGTTTTGGGGAGGGAGCGAACTGAAAGCAACTTGCATGTTTGCTAGTCGTTAAGCCGAAAACTTTCCGCGGTTGGATAAGAAGACTGGAATCAATGGAACAGAACGTGAAGCAAGTGGGGGCGACGAAGCGCTTTGGCAAAAAGCCAAATAATTTTCTGGTATCGTCGGAACCTACAATCATTCCTCAAAGCAGCTCCTGCAGTTGAAAGCAAGGCTTCTGTTTGTGACGAGCCTTAGCAAAATAGTGCGACAATTCGACGGGAGCTGATAACAATGAAGAAATTACACACATTTCCGGAATCCACGAACACACAGCAGTACGAAAACCGAAGAAAATCTAACGACTTGGCTCTGCTGCAATCAGAGGTCAAAAGGGGACGGCAGGTGTGGATTAGTGAAAAATATTTCCACCTTGTTGTGCTTGCACCAGAAATCTTTCACGGGGTGGAACTCGTGCGCAGTGTCAAGTGCCAAACAATTGAGAGCATCTCATTGGACTCCAGTCACCGATGGTTAGATAGAGTATAGCATCATGAGAGGAATTTGCCTCAAGGAAAGATGGGCGCAGCGGTTGCATGTAATGCGGGATGCCAGGGCTTCCACTATTGTTGAAAGCTGCCCCCTGCTGTGTGAGAACGCGCCATGCCACACGAATATGGAACTCGTATTTCAAACGGAGTCGTATCCTTTGGGACCATCCTGCACCACGCTCCATATTCTTCATCACTGAACCTAAATGATGGCTTTTGTCGCATCATAAAAGCACATGTGAGGCAAGCTATTAAGCATAAATATTCCAAGACGCTTCAGGAAGATACTGAGGGTCTACTCTGCAAGAGAGTGTGGATAAAGTGCTTCCTGAAGCCAACTGTGTTAGAGGCCCGAGCCTGCGTGACGTCTCAGAGATGTCAGCACATCATAGATAGTGTGAGCAAGAAGTAAGTTTTCGCAACCAAATGTACTGTCTTGTAAATTTCTTATATTTCGATAACACATGTAAATAGTTTAAACTAAAGTTTCTACTACTGTGAATAGTGAAGTCGTTGTTTTGACATGCAGCCATAAACGATTGTGTTCAGACCAAGTGTTGTCGTAGAGAGTCCTTACTTGTTTATGTGTTAGGCGTTCCGAGACAACCATAGGGTATCCAGTTGAGTCACAGTAGTCAAGACTACGATGCTGCTACTAATAAGAAGTGAGGCCTTGTTACTTACGTGGATAGATGATGGAGCGAGAATGGCACGTACTCGGTATTGTGAAGAGGATTGCCGTGCGCAGGAGAGGATTCATTCCATTGATCGTTAAGTGAAGTAGACTGATGCGTGCAGCTCGAAATTGCGTAAGGCCATGGGTTACATATCGCCGCGTGAAGACAGGTACTGTGAGATGCTAAAACAACTAGTCGGATGTAAGCAACTGCTCTATTTCAATATGTGAAAAAGTCTTGTTACCTACACTCAAGCATATCAGAGGGATATGCGGTGAACTTCGCTCGCTTTAACGACGAAGATGTCATAATGTAGGCGGTGCATGCTGAGTCGCCTCTAATTGCTAACGGTGCATGTCCAAGAGAACACAAACCGCTCATGCAACCAAAGTAGACGTTATGGCGAATGCCAAATCACTTATCACCAAGAGATACCAGTTATCTCTAGAGTGCAAGACCTGGTCTCAACTGCAGTGCCTCACTTAATTTTCAGTTGCGCAAGCATCTTTTGTCCGTTTATTTGCAACCACGTCATAACCATTTAGCGCCACAGGTCCCGATCATTCGCAGTGGTGCAACCGTGACTGTCCTTTTATCCGGACACAGCGAAACTGCACAGCCTTATGTGCCTTTCAAACCCGAGCGTTGATAGGTCGTCACAGCGGTGTCATCCCACAAACTTCGTCCACTGATAATCTTATTTGAAGTACAAATGAGATTTCGTGTATAAAATTATCATCTCGAATTTCTACCTGCGCTCCAGTAGTGACGAGCAATTAATTGCAAATAAATGGAAGTATACCTGTTGAAATACAAAATCGGCTGCTAAATCACCATTTTGCCCTTTATTTTATTGGCACGTCCATCACTTAATCTTTCTATCTTCAATATAGCCATGCTACTATACACGGCAAGAACTATTTATCTAACCCGTTTTATACCGTTATGCTGTCTTTTGTGATTGTAGACTGTGTTCAAAATAAAAAAATTGTGACTTCTCGAACTCGTGGAATCAGGTAAAACCGTAGGAAGGAGTTGATAAGTGGATCAAATATATCTTATGCTGGCAAACTAATTTTGCTGAAGAAGACGCTGCAAAATGAGCAGACAAAGCTGTCAAGCAATTGTAGGGTGATTCCAAAGTGCGAACATACCAACGGTTTGGATATTTAGCTGGTCCGGTATACAAATGCAGTTGATGCGCAACGACTTGCGTGTCACTTGTCTGTACGCAGGGTCTGCACGAGTCCGCAGTGTGCAAATTACCAGTACAATGATGTCCAGCCACACATGCATGTGTGTATAGGTCAGCCGATGCAAACTGCCCACAGCTCCGTCGCACATTATTACTTGAATCAGGGACCATCAACACCGTGTGCTGCATCCAACGTCACGGTAAGCGACGCTTGCTATAACAAAGCATTGGCTTCTTACCTTGTAACAAAATTAAGGCAGTTATATTTGGGCAACAGCCCTGTCAGCAGAGCGTCGCTTTATGCGACCACCTTCCAAGCTGTATTTCGGTTGCGCAGGCCCCTTTCGCCGCTTCACTCGCAAACACTTCATAACGCATTGGCACCACTGGCCCCGATCATTCGCAGTCATGCATCTGTGACTGCCTTGCTATCCGAACACAGTGCAGTCGTATGACCATTATAAACCCGGGCATTGGTTGATCCTCGTAAACCAGGCTCAAACACCATGTCAAACTAGTCATAAGATCGCTAGTGACGCGCTGTATTGCTGTATTCGTAACCCCCCACCGGTGTGGTGCACAAAGGATGCCTCTACATACAGGTTGATCCACTTATGTCTACTCAACCCTGCACCCCTCCGCGCTACGTGAATCTGGACAACTTTGTGCCCTCAACTACGTGGAACTAGCCACTGGTGGCCCTTGCTTCTTCACCGCACACCATCGACCCATAATATCCATGCACGAGTTATCACATCCACCATCATTGGCTGATTTAGCTAGCTCAATTCCAAGGACACTGCACGCATGGTGCCTTGAAAACAATGGATTCAATTCAAATTCGTTAACGACTAAGTTAGATTGATATACGAATGCAAGTCAGATCCTTATGGTGAATTCAATCGCACTATGGATGTGATCAATCGAGAAGAGATATAGTTTATTAATTATTCTGTTGCGTCCAAGTTGATTTTCGTTTTACACCACCGTACGGAGTAGGTTGCAATTGTTAGCTTTCGTTCTTAAAATCCTATGTGTATTCGGGCCTGGTGCCTTATAGACTTAGTCGCCTATGACGTGATAATTGGCATTTATATATGTTGTCCAAATACGTAGCTGATATCTCAGAAGTTTTTATAAGAACATTGCGTGGACCGCGCTAAGCTAACTGAAATTCCAACACACAGATTTTACAATGCTTACTTACTTCGAAGAATATTGCGTATAAATTTTGACCGGCGTTTTCAAATCCCGAATTATAAGATTTGTGTGCTAAACGATCAGACCTATCTGACACTCTGACTGAATTACCAAATATAAAGCACCTCATGCCATGACGACTTTTGGTTACAATATGTATACAAACGTAAGCCAAACGACCGGTTTTATCGTAAGGTGTGTACCTTGAGAATGGAACTTTTTATTTTGTATCGGCGTTTAGTTTAACATGAGCCATTTGTACAGCCATCAACTAGACAACTGTTCGCGCCTCTCAGGAGCGATTTAGATTATACTACTACCCAACAAACGGGAGGGTATGAAACAGCCTATGGAAACTTGCGTTTATCTAGTGAAACCATTGAGCCACGTAATCGCGATACGGTCGTAAGTGTGTGGTCACCTTACTTGATGACTTTGATTTCAGGTATCCAGTACGATTAGATGTCGCTCTTAGCTCCCAACATTTTGTTACCTAAATTCCCATACTGTGGATTACGCCAAGGATGAATTTCTACAGGCTTTATGTATCAAATAGACCTAAGTGAGCGACCATATTTTACTTTTCTCACTCTTTACCTCAATGATCACTGCACCCCAGTTTCTTTCTGCATGTTTCCGCCCGATAATTTATTTTAATTTTACACTGATGTTGCTTATCAAACTATTCATATCGGCAGACGTTCGATAGATGACCCAGACATATTTTGATTTTATCATATTCACCTCAACCATCCTACGGGACGTGTCAAGCACTTGCTTTTATCCCGTGATAAATCATTGTTCATTGTTCATTGTACAGTCGGTAGGCTCATACCTCGGCTAGGATGCACAGAGTTATGTTGCCGACACTAGCTCAAATATATCAAATATGCTGCTGTTGTGTATTAGAAAGAAATAATGACTTCTGTGACTTCGTCACCTTGTAGTATTTGTTTGAACGGATTTCGCCGGGAGGAAACACATTTAGACAAATTTGTTAATATTCCTAATTTGTCGTATTCCTATCAATGTTATGGGCATTTGGTGTTGTTCATATCCGAGATTAGTCAGGTAAGTCGGAAAAAGTTAAGCAAGCGTAAAACTATGTGTAAATGTTGTGGGTCAACTAGCGTTTCCCTGTTGCGCCTGGATACGGCAAACATTGACAATTTATTAAGAGTTTATCCATTTTACCAATTAATGTGTAGTTAAATTACTTTGCAGGAAAGGTCAGTTTGCCGTCAAAAAAGAGTAAACATTTCTAGTTTTTAAACATTTGCTGATTTAACTAGACCGTAGTGTGATCTTTGGTGATCGATGAGTACGATGATCTGTGGTAAGACCTAAGTCCTACCTTGTCGAACGGACAATTTGCCCTTGCTCTTTGAGCTTTTATGAAACGGTTTTATGAATCTTTATTGTTGACAGATCCTGACTCTCTTTTGTCTTTAGGTGACTTCTGATCACGCGGATGTTGATGTAAAACCCGCCTTTAATATATGCCGGGAGTTCGCCAGCTTCTACCGTTTGATCCTTGGAAACTGTTGCTGCGATATATATGCATCAGTTGTCATATATTTCCTTAAGTGGCCAGAATGAACAAAATATGAGAATATGCAATGATTCGGAAACACATGAAATGCCTATAGTGTATCGATCAGATGTATAGAGTATATCGATAAAGCTACACTCAAAGAAGCAGTGGGGGAGTTGAATGGTTAATGTAGAAATTCATCACACCTAGACAGAGTCAGACCGCCATCGCTTACCCAGATGCACTGTACGACCTTTACTTCCTTCAGGTAATCGTCAGCAGGACGAGTTCCATCTGACTTTGTAGGACTCAAATCTGCAACTTAACTAATACCAGTCTATGGTTGAGACCGCTGAGCTGTAGGGGACGTGTACGACCGTCATGATTAAATTATCAAGTTGGATATAATGTTACTTTCTACCCACTAAACTGCATCTTACTGTTGTCTCATGCATCTAAACCACAGATTAGCAACAGTCGCTTTGTAGATTCGAGCCTTAAAAGGGTAAGATGGAATGCGCAATGCTGCCCGTTCCCGAAAGGGTTACAAGGCCATTGAGTACATTTTCAGGCTTGTAGTGGATTTCTGACTGAGTCTAGGCGTGAGAAATGTTCTTTACTTAAATGGAAGGTCATTGAGCGAGAAGGTATAGATGTGAATTTGGACTCCCGACACACGAAATTACACTCACTTGTGCATAAATAAATTATTCAAACGTAACATCTCATAACACTATTATTGAGTGAAATAACAAGCTCGCGTTGGTGGTTGAACTTTCTGCCATTATATTACAGCAAATATTGTTATTGGTCCGATTAGAAGATGGGCGGGTGCCTAGCTTTAAATTTGACTCTCAAATTATGAACCACGGTGAATTGCGGGTACAAAATTAGTTACTTTTTCCGTTGCTAGCAGAAATTGAACAGCCTCTCAAACTAGGGCTTGTGTACGCTAGTAGGAAGATTTAGCTAACAGAAATATATTAGGATGTTTGTCGAAGGTAGGTGCTGAAGGGATAGTTTGACGCCGAAGCGCCTGGAAGCAAATGTTTTCAAATGACTTGCTACCCTTGTCCAAATCTTGCAACCCCCAAATCATAACTTGGGTAAGACAGTTTTAATTATTAGAATGACCGATTTTCATAAAAAAGGCGGGAATGTAGTCTAGGCTAAAGCACATGACAAAAAACTGCTTTGTTGTGCTGACCCTGCTTGAGTATAAATTTGTGAGAATAGTTCAACGAATCAATATTCAAGGAAAATATGGATACAATTCAATGATTACCAACGCATACCATCAAAGGGACTCTTTAAGATGGGTTGTGCGAAACCGCAAAATATAACATGATTCTAAACTTTTTACTATTTGGATTAACTTTGCGCAATAGCTTACTAACGATCCGATATTGTATACCTGAAATATTTATTCAAACAAACTGTTAGCTAAACTTAATGACTTCATATAAACATGTATAATTACGAACTTATTCTTTAAAAACATATTTCATTGTGTACCTTAACCTATCTGGGTGATCTTAATTGATAAAAGACGTCACATATTGGATAAAGTTTAATGTTTGCATTGATACGGAACCTACAAATAGCGCTTGCTAAGATTCTAATCTGGGCACTTTTCACAAAATACTCGTCCATCTAAAAACTGAATGCTTTTCACTGAATTTTTAATAGCCATCCTGAGGATATAGTGTAAGTTAAGAGCATCTGATTAGCTGCTGTAACACAGCTTCTCTACGTAGTGTGAAACGGTGATTTAGTCATAATCTTTGCTATTTTACTGAGTAATTAGTTTGCATGTGGTAAGAATTAAGAAGAGAAAATTTAGCATAGATTTTGGTATGCAGGTTTCCAAACCAAATATAATTAAGCTACCTGATGGATTTACAGTAGGCCATATTTTACGAAACAAGGTGCGAAATCCACATCTTATTTTGGCTTATCGAATTCATTACTAAGTCTTTCAAATGAAAATCGTGTCCATTATTTCTGAAACCTATGTAAGAGTGATCGTACAAGGCATAACACACAACTTAATCCATAGCTTTCAGTGACAAGTTGTCTTACATCGGATCCAGTGGGACTCCCGCCTGAGCATTCCGTGCGTTTCCTATCTTGCTTACTGAGGAAAAAGTAACAAGTGAACAGCTTATCACCGCCGTTTCACGTAAGAAAAACATTCATTTATAAAACAGACTTGTGCCCCTACCTTCGCGACGTGCGTTGTTTGCTTGCCGCAATTTTAGAAAAGACTCTGAAGCTAACCATGTCTTATGCCAAGGGATAATACTCTCAATGCAGTACAGGCTCAGTCGGTGAATCCAAACTCCAACAGACGGTAAGCACATTTGGTTGGAGACGCTCGCTGATATCTTAAAGAATCGAACGCAGTGGCGTTTGTTTTGTAAATAGCTTTGACTCTCGCCATCCCGCCTACCCTCTAGCTGCAACCGCCATCCCATCATTGATGCGCCAAAAGAAACATTGAATAATATAATTTTGTTTTGGTTTGCCTACCCTTATTTGCTTTACTACAATTTTAATATATTCGACTACAGCTTGGTGGCTGAGGCGTTCCTGCTTCCGGCTAGTGTGCATGCTGATGATGATGCTGATGATGACGAATGCAAAGTACGTAACATAACAAGGTCGACTTTATGCTTGGAATGCAGACACATAAAATGAGCTTCTTTTAGGCCTTACAAGTTTCGGTGCGTACGCACTTATCAATGCAGCTTATGAATCAGTAATATAATACGGATAGAATGGCAAGGTTTTTAACCTGGTTTGGGTGCAAGCTAAAGACTTTAAAAACTTTTCTGAACAAAGTGAATCGCCCATCCAAGACATGCACTTTGCTATACATGTTAACACAATACACAAACCCGCCAAGCACGATTTCACGGGAGCCTGCTGACCTCCGCATTTTTCTACTTTTTCTTATCCTCATTATATAAAACTAGCATTAGGCATCGTCGTTTAATTTTTAACTAGATAATGCGCACGCAGTAATGACATAAGTTACAGAAAGCGTTTGTAAACAGTTCGAGTGGTTATACTGCGTAACCATCTGAGGCTGGTGGGCATAATGTTAAAAATTGCAGCTGTATATTAGTAGAGGGAAACATATATGAATGAGGCTTGTTAAAATCGGATAGAGTAATATGAAGCCACACCGTAATTGACGATTAATCTAAACATACCCCACGGACCTTTCAGTTGCCTTCGGTATGGGAGACGGAACAAGTTCCTCAAAAATCTGGCCGCCTTTCACTGAAAGATTGCGATTGCAGCCGGATCACTTTCCGGTCAGGGTTACCAGGCATGTATTCCCTACTCCACGTTTGACTTCAGGTAAGCGCGGAGTATTCACAGGAACGTAGCATGGTCCGCCCGTCCACATGCCATGCACAACAGATCAACTAGTTACTTACCGGTTTTCAACGCTCACAGTTGTTTCGAATATCTAGCGTCATTCGGAATTACTTGCACATGGTTACTAAACTGAGAGGAGACCTACAAGATGTGGTCTTCTGCATACACACGCTAAGCTAAACCTCAGAGATTCCTTAGACTGCCGATCAGGAATGTTAGATCAAAAACGTGCAGATTCAAGTTTCTGGAGTAAGGTCGACCAAGCCTTGTACAGGTACAGCAAAAAATGGAATTTGTATACTGCGGTATCATTTGGCACGCAATAAAGTGCACTTTAAAATAGTACTTAACTTCTCCTGGCTAACTGAAGTAAGGACAAAGATGGAAGAAGCTGTCTATTAGCTTTGGGCATAAGATTTGACTTCCCACTGTGTTTCTGCCTTGAACGTTTTTCTCACACTTAATATCTCTTGGTTTTGTTTCCAGACGTTTAGTTCCGAAATTAGGCACCCGAATTTAAATTCCCAAATATCTAAGTTCTTCGTTCTGGAGATTATTAACCGTCTACATGCTTCACAGAAGCCCTGTGAAGGTCCACCGCACCCCAAACCATCAATAAATGGGTATGGGAGAGGGTTTCACTGAACAAAATACTGACAACAGTTCCATTCCCTATATTCGCCGTCTTCAATTGTCTCCGTAAAAGTAAGCTTCAAGTGGTCTGGCGGAGCCACATGGATATTAGCGCTAAGTTTGCGCATTGTCTGATAAAATATAGTTTATGTTCACCTTTTCTACCGAAGACCTTAACCCAGAAGTTTCTCCGCCTGGTTTCAACATCTTAAACCACTCCAAATTGTTATAGATTCTCTGTATGTCACTTTGCTACCTATTCATTCTGATAGCATTAACAAATGTAGTTGGGTTTTGTTTTCTTAAAACTGTTATGGTGTTTGAGGTAACAGATTGGGGGACTTTGGATAAGGTTCAAAAATTTCTGATTCTTTACATTAGCAGCCCCATCTATTTAGTTGCTGATTTGCAAGTTGCCTGTGGTTAAAGGGCCTACTTGTCAGGGAATAACGAATGTTGTCGTGCACGGAAATTTATTCACCGTAAATAGCTATTTTCGGTTTAGCAACAAGCTGTTCCTTATAAATACAAATTTTAGAAAGGTTGTTCGGTGCGACACGGTTCCGCGAAAATCGGTCGCTAAAGCGTCATCACTGAAGATATCCTTGAACTGGTTATGTTTCATTCATGCAGTATGTATGGAATGCTTACTGCGTATGGTTACCATTGCGATGATTTAGGCGATATTAGTTTTGATTTGAAGTCGCATTCAAGACTTTACTTGATCCTTATCATCAATTCCCATCAAACAATTGTCACTCCAAGTGAAATCCACATAACAATGGAACTTAACCATATGACAAGCATTTGCATCGGAAAATCCATGGGCAGTTTGAAGCTGCCGAACATTTCCACAGAAGTTCAAGTTACACGGGCGACATACTCATAACAAAATTAGTTAGTTCGGATATACATCGCCTATACCGGTATTTGCACAACCACGTTTTTAATTAAGGATTACTAGGTTTCTCACGATCCCGGATTGCTATTCTGTGGAGATACCAAGACAATGTCCCAGTTCAGTAAGACAAGTTGTTTGGTCCTCCAACTGCCGAATTGGGAGAAATCATTTTAGTGGTTGTTGAGAAGGACAGTGGGTCAGGGCGATCAAGCTTGACTACAGAAAATCAGTTACAGTAGATAGGAGAAAATTTTGTTGGGAATTCTACTGCAGTTCAGATACCACATTTGCAATGGCGACAAAAGTGTTTACTGAGGTTACAAGAGGTCTTCTCAGTTTCAGACATGTGACAGTGTACTGCTGTTTCGTTTCGTGAAGATGTAACGTGTTGCATATTTCGGCTAATATTTGAGATCTTTTTCTCTTCTTGCGTAAGTTTACGTAAGATCGATGAGTTGAAATGTTACCGAACCTACTTGACTAAAAGCAGACCGATTTTATTCCTAACATTTGCAGTGGAAATGCTTTTATGCAGAAATTGAGGAGAAGTAGGTGTGTCAAACACGGCTACTAGTTACGGCGGTGAATATAACCCTGGGATTTAGAAAACGCGCTGTTGTCTCGTTTGCTAATTACAGCGTGTTCGAAAGGTTTGTGAGCCACATCTATCTTGTTTATATTTCTCATAGTTGAACACGATAACTAGCGAGTTTATTATTTATAAATGCCTGATGCATTCTGTAAGGCTGCTTCATTAGGAACAGGAATATTAGCAATAATCTTATCTGTCGCCCGTTCGGTATCTTATTGATCACCTGACACCATGTGTTGCTCATGTGCTTGACTCTAATTTACATAGAATTTGTTGAAGAAGTCGTGTGATACGCTCGATATTCGTGAAGGATGGTTAGTATATGAATTGTTAGGTGAGAGGAATGTGTCGGTTGATCTTGTACTACCTGTTACTAGATTAAAAGTATCAAAGAAAGGAGTAGAATTTGAGAAAGTGCATAGTATACTGCCGTCAGGTCAACAGGTACAAGAAGTTACTTGAGCTACTGGTAAATTATTTTGCAGCTCAATGTCCTTGTAAACCGTAACGTAATGGGAAAATGTTATAATGAAAAGTTCATCCAAATCTCTCCTTCGACGCTGAAAATCAGCAATTGCTCATGGTTCTAAAAATTTCAACTGGCGACGGCGGATAAGAAATCGTTATTTTGCCCTTTGTCTTCTATTAAGAAATACGCGGAGCAGTGAAAAAAGGATGTGAGACCAATTCATTGATGGTTATTAATTCAGAAGATGGTGCACTGGTGACGGATGTGTAGGGGTTCCTCAGTCAGACTGTTACCAACACTTTAAATTGAATGATAAATTGCTGAGTTAACTAACCAGTCAAGCTTGACAAACTCCCCTTTTAGCACCCATTCTTATCGCAAAAGCTGAACATTATTAATGTAAATTAGCGCAAATTTGCAATAATTTGTGAGACATGAATGTCCTGATAAACCAATATGAGTGAAAACACGAACTGCACTCTAGAATTCTACACAGAGATATCAGAAGACGGGCGCTAATTATATGATGCTGTCATTCGTTGCATTCTCTACAAACACCAACGTGTACCCCACAGACATTTAGAACAAGGTCACACATAACTAAGAGGTGTTCGTTCAGTGGCCCATTGATGTGCTACGTGCTTCCACGGTAAGCTTAGTTTCACCCTAAGCTGTTTTTTATAAAACGGTGAGCCCTGTCGATCAATATCAACGGTTACAAGGAGTCTGAGTATGGGAATCTCTTGGTTGCACTTGAAGAATGTGAATGGTAGATCTGGATTGATCTGGCGACTACGGTTGATCAGATGCCTCGCGACAGATACGCAGACGTTACTGTTTGATTCACACGGTGCAATAAATGTGGGTTCCGTTTGCTTTTGGAACCAATCTGAAACATATTCGGACTCCTCATCTCCGATCAGGGCACTATGCATAGCTGTCTACACGGCTTCATGTAAATTTGTGCAATCAAGGTAGGGGCATTGTTTCGACATCGGTGACTTTACTGAGCACTTAAAAATTGGCCTCATTGGCACTAGCAAGCTTAGCTCTGCAGCACTGTATGTCCTTTTATTTTAGGAAATATTTAGCAGCGACGCTCATCATGTTGTCGCCTTTGTGAGGTTGCAACAAAGAATTGAGGTGTGTTTCTCACCCTTAATGATGATGACAATTGTAAGGCAACAAAAATGAATGAGTTCTTTCGAACTATTTTCGTTCAAACTCCTATTGTGCCACAAAAGCAACGGGATACCTTTGATTCAAATCCTTTAATAAAGTGCTATTTTTTCTTATGATCTTCGTGGCTCCTGCTTCATGAAAGCCGCTAAATTTTGCAAGGATAGTACAGTTTCGCACTCTCTTAATCCAGAGGTGCGTCATGTATCCGTCAGGCCGAAGTCCCCTTAATTTTATTGCAGTTAGAATAAATTTATCTATAGATAGAAGGCAGTTCACACCCAAATGTTAGGTAAATTACCATCGATGACACTTCCATAAAACTGCCAATGTATGCAAACTGATTTGGTGTCTTTCCTTACATGTGTGGAGTTATAACCATTGGGCCAACCATGCAGGACCCTCAATAGATTTAGTGACGTAGGCAGATCGGTCAAAATATGTTTTCTGTCGTCCGTGGATGTTAGCTTCCATTATCTAAAATGCTCAACATTGGCTTATCGTATTATACGAGTAGTTATTTTAAATTTCCCCTATGGGTGGCACTTTTGTAGCTATAATAAGTTTTCTCAAAACGGGGAAATAAGCATCTAAACTAAGTTGCCGAAAGCAATTGCTAATAATGATTTATGTGCGCTTTATTAAGTGTACATTTAATTCAGTATGTACATTGATACAGAAATGCATGGTTTTAATTTCAGCATGAAGCTTTGTCTACTTTTGGCACAGCCCATATATACATATATTTATGTATATAAGTAATACCACGTTTTTTATCCACCGCCTTTTCACGATAAACACATACAGGGAGTTAGACATCCACTGCATCAAACGTAGCGGCGTCTTACGTGTCGAGAGGCTATAATTTTAAATAAAATTGCTGCGGAAATTAGTTGAGAATCCACGAAAGTATATAATTTCAGCTCTATGCGGTTCACTTTGTCCCAATGTATTGTTAGGTTAGCGCATTCGGTACACTGCCAATAAAAACAAGGCAAAATTTATGCAAGACATTTAAATTCTATTTCTTGCAACTTCCTGCGCAAGTAGCAGCCCATTTGTCATCTTGTCTCTGCACCTCGTAGAAGACGCCTCTGTGTAAAGACAAAATTGGATTGACAAAATCTGTGTCCTGTACGATCTGCAGTAAATGCTATAAGAAAATCATTTTATCCAACAGGCTTGGACGAATTTTAAAATCTATTTTCAAGTACGAACCTGAGTTACATGTTATTGCTTAGTCAGTAACTATCTAGCCTAGCTTACCCAGGCGGGAACAAGGGAAAATCCACTAGGCAACGATGTAATACCAGTCTGTTGATGAATTGAATTTGTAGCTAGACAGCATACGATAATTTCTAATTAAAAACCGTGGGACACAGCACTTTCAATTCTTGGCCCGCTGATGAAATGCATATTTTATCACACTCCTAAGGGCTTTAAGCTCTTTTACAAAGCGTTAACTAGTGGTTTGGTAAGACAGTGACAGTGCAAATTAAAATGAATAATACCTAGAGCGAAATAAGAACTTACTCATGTCACGAGTAAGGAAAAGATAATTATCTTCTTTCCATCAGAGCTTAACAAAACGCACTTTAAGAATTGGCATCCGTCCAGTAATCAATGTCTAATGGATGACTGACTTGACTTTAGTTTGCTATACAACTGGTACCCATATATTTCGCTTAGAATGATGTTATCTGAAGTGTGCACTATTTTGATAGCTGTTTAATTGGTCCGTAAATTTCTGTTCATTGTGTCAGGTAGCTTGAGCATTGGTGAGATAAGACCGGCAGCTATAAATTCGTACACAACCAAAACAACGGTTAGCAACTGAAGTGCTACTGCCAAAGGCCTGAGGTAGAGATCAACACGGGGTGTGTTTAATGCTTCTGTGGGCTACTTCTGTGGGATACTTACTGAAAATCATAAGTAAAAGAACCTGCGCGTCTGAACTATCCTCGATTTCCTACGGTTGGAGATCTGCAGTTGATTTTTCCTGGCAGTGTGTTAACAAGTTTATTTCTTTTTAGATGTCGCCGTGCAATAGAATGATTTCGTGGAAACTACACTAGCATTCAGTGTCATATCTGATTCTGGACTTTTCGGCCATAAATATTTGTCTTGTCTTTTGAAATTCGGAAAATTTACCATCGCATTGGGCTCCACAGTTGGTCACCTTCTTGGTCTCAGATTTTTCATTATGCCAGCAAAATGACCTTGCACTTCATGTTCCAAAGTTGTCGGGATTGCAACAAACGCACTCAGCTATGTAATGTGTCATGATAACTTCCGTATTTTATGCATTCGAGTATTTAGTAAGCATTTCCGGTGTTTTCGTGAAATCCAGCATGATTTCGTTCAAATGTTGTGTAAGAATTGCCGAAACGAGATACAGCCGGCGTAGAATCCCAAACCGCCCAGGAGAACACCGAGGAGAACAGCACCGTGTGTTTACCCAACAAGCTAGCCCGAAGCGCCTCCAGGTTTCAGATAAGATTTCCTGCTCGTGCCGTGCAACCTCGCCGGCAAGAAATCTCGCAGTTACACAGGTACGCTGACGCGAATATTTCACCTGTGTTGTTTTCTACAAGCTCAGAGGTCACGGTGTGTGAAGAGCAGTACTGAAGACACTTGGAAAATACAAGGAAAGGAACAGAAAAATGAAAAGTGTTCAGCCGCTGCAAATAAACGACAGGCTAGACCACGTGAAGCGAGAGAAAAGCTTCGTCCTGCAAGGTCACCCTTGACGGAGCAGAGGAGTTTTACCCTCGTGATCTTCCACGCGCCTCGCTCCAGTAATCCAATTCCTGAGATGCGCTACGATCATGACATCGTCTTTGCAAAGCCTGATTGAAAGACTCCTCGAAGTGGGGGAGGACGGGTTGAAAGTACATCAAACTACCCACGTTGGAAAGAAAGATGATCAACAAAGGTGACCAAAGAGAATCACCACTGTTGGCGAAGCCAGTCTGAGGCTTAACTTATCCCGATTAATTAGGTTAAAAAGTCTAAAACTCCAATGGAGGGTCAAGTTTGGACTTACACATTGTGTGATTGGATTGCGACGCGCAATCTCAGTATAGTGGACTGTGGTTCACATTGAAGTGAGCCTTAGTCACGGCGATCACTGGGACCGTACTCAAAGCAGATAGAAATTGGGTGTTTGCCCACCAGAAAACACTGCACAACCACGACGCGTTTCGATGTAATTTTCATCTCATCAGGTGGAGACAGCAGGATTTGAACCCACGACCATTGGAATAGCAGCCCACACCACTACACCTTTGGCTACCGGATCACGGTGGGTAACCCTATTTGTCACAACGGTAATGACTAATTGGAGGGTCAAGTTTGGACTTACACATTGTGTGATTGGATTGCGACGCGCAATCTCAGTATAGTGGACTGTGGTTCACATTGAAGTGGGCCTTAGTCACGGCGATCACTGGGACCGTACTCAAAGCAGATAGAAATTGGGTGTTGTCCACAACATGTAAGTCCAAACTTGACCCTCCAATTAGTCATTACCGTTGTGACAAATAGGGTTGCCCACCGTGACCCGGTAGCCAAAGGGGTAGTGGTGTGGGCTGCTATTCCAATGGTCGTGGGTTCAAATCCTGCTGTCTCCACCTGATGAGATGAAAATTACATCGAAACGCGTCGTGGTTGTGCAGTGTTTTCTGGTGGGCAACACCCAATTTCTATCTGCTCTATACCTCCATGTTTTTTTCAGATTTAGATCCGATGCATCTAGAAATACTCAAATCTGCCATCATTGAACTGAAGAGACGAAATGGTGATGGGAAAAGAAATCTCAGTATCGTAAATTTTCAATTCGTTTCCAACATTCCACGAATCAGGATAAACAGGTTGCTCTCACTTAAGGCAAGCTCCGTGGTTCCAGTTGGGGCCTGCGTGCAGACCTTACCAATGTTTGTAATCTTAGGAAGAAACGCGCTAATCACTGTCGTTTTTTTCAGCTAAGGGGCCAGACGCAATTAGACTCGAAGAGACGTGGCTGAATTCTGATGGGATAGCCGAGAAAATCGAACTCAGTGGCTACTCCTGCTTCCGCTACTATCAAATATATACTGCCGACGGTGGCGTGTTGCGCTACATCTGGTTTTCCCTGTGTGGGAGAGTTGTGAGCGTCTACAGAAGGGCTGATGGTCTGTGCGAGCAACTGCGGCGCTCGATCCACTTCAGACGGGGAGAGCTGCTCATGAGAACATTTTATCGCATCCCCATAGCGAATCGTTGGATTGGCTGTCGAATCTCCGAAGCCACATGAGTTGTCTGCCTTTTCTACTAATGGGTGATTTCATTTGTCCTCGGATACTCTGACCTGAATAAATTATGCCAGGACATTGCGAGGTCGAAACAAAGTTCGTGGTCTTAGTAATTGAAAGTGGAGCAGCGAAACTCACATTCCAGCCGAGTCGAATAAAGCCGCACTCAACTCTGTCGTGCTTGGATTTGTATTACCAAGATGTGAGCAAGTTGTTTATGACGTTCCGATTCTAGAGACCTTAGCATTAAGCGATCACTCATTGCGTAAATCCAGTATGGATCTATCTTTACCGTATCTCCTAAGCTGGAGCCAGCTTATAACTACTGGAAAACTAAATTCGACTGTGTAGCTCGAGCAGCCAGCCAACTAGATTCGTCTATGCTGCAAACTGTATATGTGGAAGACTGTTATACTCCTTTTAAAGAAAGACTAACATTACTGTGTTCTCATTTTGTGCCGTTTATTGTCGGATAGTTGGACCAGTCAACCTGCACTGGTTCGACAAGGAGTATGGTAAAATTGCTCGAAGAAGGCGCAAATTGTTGACAAAATCCTCCTCTCCAACTCTTCCAATGATTACATAGTGTAAAGGAACTAGCGAAATAGTTGCAATAGTGCAAAAACCAGCAAGCGAAGTCCTTTTGAACAGCAGCTTGCAACCTCGGAAAAGACAACCCCGAAAAGAACGTTGGATTAGGTGAAGACGCGCCTCAAGCCAACAGGTGATCTGCCAGTACGAGAAGGCTCGAACGGACAGCCTCTAACCTCTATCTTTGAGTGCGCATCCGTCTTGGCGGCGCAATTCGCTTCCGTGTTTGCAAATGACTAGATGTCTGTACGAGTTCGAGTTGTATTGCGCTTACCCAACTTGAAGAACTGGTTTGCCTAGTTGCAAAGGTGAATCAAATACTCACCAATCTTGACGGCACTGAACCTGCTAGGCTTGGTTGTCGCCACCCACTGACTATCAAGTCCCTATCGGCCATCATCCCACTTACTGTGACTGACATGCACAACAGGTCACTGGCCGAAGGTTTCTTTGCCGAGCGAATGGAACTGCTCAGCGGTTAAGCCGATTCCAAAAGGTGGTGACACCAGCAAACTGGACAACTAAATGCCGATTTGTCTGACACGCAGTTTGGTTAAAGTTGCCGAGAAGATCCATTCAAAAGATCTACTGAGGTCCGCACAGTACGGTTTAATGCTAGACCGCTCATGTATCACCAACCTGCTGATGAAGAAACATGAATGATTGCACGCAGTAAATCAGAGGAAGATTTTTCGACGTAATTTACCTAGATTTAAGTACACCGTTCGACAAGGTAAACCATGGGGTACAGCTCTTCAAACTGAGAAGGTACGGTGCTGGTTGATCACTCACATCAGTGGATCCAGGACTTTCTCTTTGGGCGGAAGTGGAGGGTATATGTCGACGGCCATCTAACTGACTGGTATCCTTCCACTGGTGAAGTAATCCAAGGTAGGGTGCTAGGGCCCATTATGTTCCTAATCCAAATCAACGACATACGCTAGCTTCTTCGGTCGCCATGTGCTCTGTTTGCCGATGACCTGAAGAGTTTTAGCGAAATTAGCACCCAAGACAACTACAGCCTACTTCAACAGGACCTCAACCGCCTCTCCATGTAGTATGCGGAAGTCCGCCGCTCAGTCAATCCATCCAAGTCGGTGTTTAAGAGCCTATGGAAGGGCGGTGATGGTCAAAATTACACCGATTGCACGAGGTAGTTGGACGGAAGTAGCTGATGATGGGGTCGGAGTTGACCTCATAGATTTGTACTTCTCCAAAAGTTTTGACCACCTGGATCACCGCATCCTATTTCACCGGCTACTGACCTACGGAATCGGAAATCCAGTGCTTGATTGGATTGGCAACTTTTTTCAACAACGAAAGCTTCCAGTACCAGTTAGGGGATCATACTCCAACCCGAATGAGGTGGAATGTAATATCCCACAAGCCTTAGTGTTGGGACCGCGCTCATTTCTGATGTCTTTCAACGATCCGGAAAGAGTTATCTCCTCAAATTTTCCGCTTCTCGTCGATGACTTCAAGATATGGCGGGCGATTACTAACAATGAAGAACACGATCTACTCCAACATGACCTAAATTGCATTTATGAATGGTCAAATAGGAACGTGCTTCAGTTGAACATAACTAAGGGCAAGGCGAACTATATGTGTGTCACTAGCCGGTGCGCGCTTAAAAGGTTGGCGACCACACCTTTCAGAAGTCTTCTCAAGAGCGTGACCCAGATGTACTGGTACAGGAAGGTTTCGGGTGTTCAAAAGGGCAGATAAGAGGACGAGAACTGGCAATCAACACTTCGGCCTGCTTTGCAGAGTCTTCGGTAGTTTTGAAACATCAATCTTTCTCAACCTGCTTAAAGCCTACGTGCAACCGCACGTGGAATGTGCTATCCAGGCGTAGCAGCCTTGGCAGAACCAGGATCTCGTTGCTCTCAAGATTGCTCAACGAAGGGCAATCAAGAACGTCAGAGGCCGATTTCATCTGCCCTATCAGCTTAGACTGAAATCTCTAAGAATGTATAGCAGTCTGTATCGGCTTTTGCAGGGGAGGGGATCTCATGTTTTACCAGAGTCTGAAGAATCCAAACCACATTTGCTGCCCGCTGCTGGAATTGAACCACAACACTAACCTAAGAGGTCACTCTCTAAAACTGACAACACAATATAGCCGGCTTGAATACCGTAGAAATTTCTTCCCTCCGCGTGTGCCAAACTTGGAACGCTCTCGCTAATTATCTCGTCTCTACTCCCCATCTGGCGATATTTAAAATACAAGTTGAAGATGCATTGTCTCATTTGCATTTCATTTTATGCCTTATTAGCCATGGGCTACAAAACACAATCAAACAGTGTCTTACCAAAATTCCAACTAATGGGTTTATGGATTTAGACTTTTAATACGCAAAAATCTCCGCTATTCTTTATAAGTTTATGTTGAGTCCAACAAAACCCTATTTACTTCACTTTGCGCAATAATTTCCACCCCAAGGGACCTGTTGGGCATTGATTATTTACCCGTAATGCATCATTATTCCATTGTTCCTATCAACGGGTGCGAGTCGATCTCATCATGACCTATCGTATATTACGTCTCGGCGACTTCCCCATGTTGAGGCCGCTGCTTCATTTGCGAACGCCATGAAACACATGGACCACGGTACAAGATTGTTGTACCTGGTATAATACAATTACCCCACCCCAGTGCTTCGAAATGAGAGTGGTAAATGTTTTAACAGTCTGCTAGGCTAAGTCGTACAACAGTTCAAATGGTGATTAAATTTACATTCCAGCCCCATTCGATTCAGGGAACGAGTACGCACTAGCAATGACATCCTGCATTTGTGAAACCTGGGAAATTGAAAGTCAGACATTCAATAATGCTACAAAAGAAATTGACAAACGATTTCATTATCATGGAGTGCAAACACTGTTTATAAGGGTTTTAAATATATTGCGACGGAGTTGTACAGATTAATATTTCTACTTGCTCTAACAAAGAGTATTAAGTATTCGGTTTAGTAAGATTAATGAGCTATGGTTTCTTAGCGTACAAACGTAATTACCCAGCGCTAGGTGTACAGAGTATTTGTTCGCATTTATAAACTAGGACATAGTGACAGCTTAAAGAACCAGCGTAGATTATAGACACAATATTAGTGCTCAAGAAATATTTCTCATAAGTAACATACCTCATTACTATGCACATCAACGAAGCATCATCCGACTCAATATGTTTCATCGTGTGTTATCAGACGTGCACATCTAAGGTATTTGTTAACACTGGCTGAGCGATTTGACTTATACTAGCTCTGACAAGAGCCTTGTAACACATAAGGTGTGGCAATGTCATCATGGTTTTAAATTAAGTATGGCCCCATTCATGTTTACTCTAAGGAAGTTATTTCAAGAAATTGGAAAAAATGTTTAGATACAAGCGCCGGAGCGCTGCTGCAGTCCTCTTCGTAAATTCTACGGCCACCATTTCATTCCTTTTGATTTGTGAAAATGATTTTGAACGTATTCTAAAACTAATGAACAGAAAAATTGTGTGCACTTATGCACGAGAGCAAGGATTTTTTATTGAGCATGATACATCTAATGACAACAGGATGACTCACATCAGTCCAGCTGTGATTATTAGCCGAGAAGGGAGAACTAACCACATTATTCTTTGCTTTATGAGACGCACATAGACGTCATAATACCATCCTCTAAAGTTAGTGCAGATGTAATTCGAGGAACATAGATGGAAGCGTTAGGCGGTTTAAAGAACATTAGCGTTATGTATTAAATTTGGACATTATTACGTGAAGCTGTAAAGGGATTTACCTACGTAATAACTTATTTACTGGCAGTGTTAATCCAAGTTCACAAAAGAAAGTTACTAGACATCCATCCCCTCAAATGTTGCATGCGTTCTTGCATTTGCACTCTTGTCAACTGCAACACGCAGTAGACGAGCAGTAAGCTTTTTCCCTCTCCCTGTATTCCAAAGGGCAGACCCACACAAATAAATGTGTCACTAAGTCCCTTTGCTTCAACTTATCAACGTACTCGAACTTTCTTTCTGTTTTAACTAAAAGTATTTGTGCAATCTAATGGGTTCTGGTTAAAATTGACTGAACTGTCGTTCTCCTTAATCATTCACCCGCTATATCTTTGTATATTGCATAGACTGACCATCCTATCGGAAGAGGACTTTTTTGTCTGTTTGGAAATTAGTATCGTTACCTTTCAATTTATCTCCACGAAAGCATACATCTCACAAATGCTTTAAAACAGATGGGGAGTATAAGTGAATATACCTGTTTGATTTCCTACTACTTTATCCTGTTTATACCTCAACATTTTTAGTTATGAACTTGTCTCTACGAAATTAGCTGTACCACAAATAAATGCACTGCAATTTGCTTTTGAAAGTAAAATAATTTAAATTGGAATTTCAGTATTCATTACGTGACTTACTATAACGTTTCACTACAGGTGCTTTATTCATTGATAAGGCCTTACTTTCATGATGTTAATTAAGAAACTGATCAGCCGAAAGTACAGTTACTTTTAATCAAGTCATATAGTTAGTGTGACCCCTGCCTCCATTGTAGAGTGTAGTAGCATTTACGCGCCAAAAATGAAGACTTTGTTTCCAAAATCTGCTTTACACGGTAATGATGACTATTAGTAAACTGAAAAGTGTTATGACAATAGTACATAGTTATGCGGGAGTCTCAAGTATCTTTTAATGTGTGGCAGTCCCACATAGGCTATGTTGGGTCTTATAATTAAGCAACCATAATAGGTTCAAAAATCTGGATAGATTGCACTTTTAGATAAATATTAGTTGACATACCGATTTTAAATACCATGAAAAAAGCAATTCATTACTTCAAGCCAGTCTATTAATGGTATCTGGTAATTTGAGCATATCGTGCCCGTATCAGTTTACACTATTACTATAACAATCACAAATCAACCTGACCAGTAAATTCATTTTGGTTGTAAAAAATAAAATTATAAATGTTCACTAATTGTCTTAGAGCCGAAGATAAGTGTACTTCTACTACGTCATTCGGTCAACATCTTGCGATCAACTTTATCGTTTGACATGGTGCGATTTGGGGATTCTCACTCGGTGCCAAACATATTTCGGTTAGCCATTGTAATTTCTTTGTTGCAGTAGAAATATAAAAGCGATTCTATAATGTTTATAATAATACCTCTGAAAATTTGTCTCACGATGCTTGGTTACAGAGTTGATTAAAGTTATCGGGGGGAGAGACGATACGTAACATGCTGATAATAGAAGTGTAACCATACTGTGAAAGTTGGGACAAAACCCTTTACGAAAAATGTGGTATACACTAAATTGTTGTACTACATACAAAATAGGCAGCAAGTTAAGATTTTTCGCTAGGAGGTAAGTTATAGCACTTGGCCTATAAAACTAGTGTATAAATAAGTTCTTAGTCCAAACGGCACGTACCGATACATTCCGTTCTACCTACTAAACTCAGCATTCTTTTACATGCAACGTATATTCCAGTTCAAACAAGGTATGCTGTAAGAAGACACTGAGCTCTAGGTTTAGTCAGTAAATTATAGTGGAATTCAGATGGATTTTATTCATAATTTACTTTCTCATGCTGATTCTTAAATCCACCTGCTCTGGATGCGAATTCAACTCAATGGTAAACAATGGCCAGGAAAATCACAACACGTCTTATCAAACTGTCGACTTGCTAAAGCCACCTTTCCATTTCTTCCTTGTACGTAGGGATTAAAAGCCTGAAAATTCTTGTCAGAACTGTCTTGTATATCGAAAATTCATGCAGATAGCTGTAGTCGACAACGCCACTACAAACTGACCAATCGGTCTTTTGTATGACAAGGCAGAATATGTCATTTCTTTATGACTTATCGTAAACGTTACAACCCTTTTACCTCCACAGACTTTAGTCTTGGTCACTACTGGGTCGATTTATTGACGTGACGGATTGAAGCTTTTAACGCTAATACTTATACCCATGCAAGGCGATTTGGTTTTGGCCCTCTGGAAAGAAAATGTGCTTGACTCAAAGAACTGATTAATGGTAAAGGCTAGAGGGCCTGATTGTCCGCACATGGTTGGCATCATCTGTATCCGGATTCGCCTGTCCCTGTGGCCTCCACGGGAAGAGCCACAGCACGCCTCTGACCTACAGAGTGAGCGTAGGTGGCTTACGCTGAACCACCCACAGCTCCAACCACACACCCCATAACCAGCGTAAACCGATAGGATAAGACCGGGAGGTATGTGGCTGGGAGCTACGATGCATCAACGGAGCCAGCCCACACTCCTTCAAAGGTAAACACAAGCGCGATATATTTAGGAATCAATCGCAAAGAAGGCGGTGGGTGGACCGTAGTCCGCTCCACACTGAGTGCATGGAACCACTCCTTGAGCCAGGCACGGCCACAAGGACCGTGCACCCCGTCCCCTCCAACAACGACCAACTGTCTCCTGGAGCCAGTATGGACGAGCTAGTGCGTAATAGGCAGGTAGACGCCGTGTCAAAATACAAATCAAGCGTAGCCACACTTGGAATGTTATGCAACAGCTAATCACATGAAAGGAAATGTCAAACAAAATATACCGGATACATTGTACGGATATGCTGCCAAAATGGCATGTGAAATGAATGGATTTTCAAAATAGTTGTGCTAGATTCCGGATGGCAACGAAAGGGATCAAGACACATAAGTAAGAAGGTGAAAAAGATAAACGAACTTAAGCAACTTTAGTTTAAGCGGTATGCAATTTTCAGAAAGCTTGGTAAACGACCGGTTAATGTATTTATGAGGATACACAACGTTTCGCATTTGACACAAATGCTTCATCAGGCGAAGTGAATTATCTAAACATTGTCATTATATAGCGATCATGGCTAAACTACATACAAAGACGAATCAATTTGCAGTTCATCTATGAATGATAACAGCGGTCAAAGGTCAATATGTTCGCGGGTACACTGTAGTTTGTTTCAGTCAGGGTCAAATGGGGGAAAGAAATTGCCGGTCCGTGGATAATTGCATTGTGGTTAACAATCTTAATTGAACCGTTGCAGGGAACTTGGACACCGATAGAATTTGGCTTTAGTACTTCGGAGTTTGGTGGAGGGTGGGCCGATAGTTCATTCCGACTTGGGATCCATCCGCCGATGCTTACAAAGCTGGCCGGAGTAAGACTGGACGCCAGGCACTGGACAGCCCTACTCCGTCTATTCTATTCACGCAGTTGTTAGCCTTGGTTATTTCTATAGCCTCAGCAATCAGCCTTTGTTTGGCTGATCGTAATCCCCTCCTGATTACCTCCACATTTTCGAAGTCAATTTTATGTCCCGTGTCTAGCGCATGCATTGCTATTGCTGAATCTCTGAGTAGAGCTCCATACTCTAGCTCATTTCGCGGAGGTCGTGATATGTGTCGCCTATGTTCTGAAATCCTTGTACGTAATTCCCTCGCTGTTTGGCCTATATACACTTGTGTACAATCTTTACATGGAATTTTGTAAATACAGTTAGTTGTTCTATCTAAAGGGAGTGTATCCTTCAGGTGCACAAGTGTGGACCGTAGAGTTCGACCCTTCTGGAAAACTACCCTTATCTTCTCCTTATTCAGTACTCTCCGAATCGCTTCCGAGGTTCCTTCTTTATACGGAATACCCACTGTCGCTATCCACTCTGCGGTTGGAGTTGCGCGTGGGTTGAGACATTTCTGTAGCTGTCGTTTCACTAATCGTTTCGGATATCCGCTAGCTATTAAGTTTTTCATCGCTTCCCTCTGCGCTGCTTTCTTATCTTCTTCCTCCGTGCACAGAGCACTTGCTCTGTGAAATAGTGATGAGGCGATTCCCGCGTACACGTGCTTTGGGTGGCTTGAACTATAGCTGAGTACCCCATCTGTGTCCATTGGTTTGCGATACATCGTTGTTTTTAACGTTCCTTCCTTCCTATGTACCAGACAATCAAGGAACGGAAGTGTACCGCTCTGCGACTCAAGTTCCATTGTGAACTTTATCGCATTGTCAATAGAGTTCAAATAGTTTAAAAATTCTTCTTTTTTATCCCTTTTTATAATCGCAAAAGTGTCATCCACGTAGCGCCACCATACTTTCAGGGCACCACGGAAATTGGGTAATGCTTTCTTTTCAAACTCTTCCATGTACATATTGGCTAATACGGGGGATATTGGGGATCCCATGGCCAGACCCTGTTCTTGAGTGTACATTCTAGACTGGAACGTGAAATGAGTCATGTCAAGACACAAAGCTATCCCCTCGACCAGTTGATCCACTGTCAGCTTTGTTCTGTCCTCCAAGCTGCTGTCCCCTCTCAAGCAGTTTTTCGCTAATCGTAACGCCTCCTCCTTGGGTACATTCGTGAACAAGGAGGTAACATCGAAGCTGACCATCAATTCGTCTTGTTCGATGCTCACCCCTCGCACCATTTGTGCAAACTCATAAGAGTTTTTTACAAATGTGTTCGTTCTCCCTGTTAGGGGTTGCAGCAGGCTCGCTAGATATCTCGCGAGTTCATGTGTGGGAGAGCCTATGCCATCCACTATAGGTCGCAAGGGGACCTTGGGCTTGTGTATCTTTGGGAGACCGTAAATTCTAGGTGGAATAGCCGACTTCGGATAAATGCTGTACCATTTGCCCTTTCCTAAACTGTCCTTCACGGTCCTTAAGTAACTAGCGACATCTGAAGATGTAATTCCTGGAGTTGAACCCGTTATGACTAGATTACCACTTGAAAAGGCGGAATACATCCGCGCCCAATTAGCAAATATAATTAGATTTCAACAGCCGGTAGAATCGAATCTTGCTCCAGCTGAACACGCAGCGTTAAAGACCCTGAAAGAGGATAGAGTATTGGATATTCGGTATGCAATTTAATAGATCATTCAGCTACACATTAAAATGAGGTAGTAAAATAGCAATCATTCAAGCTAGCAAACCTGCCACCTGAAATAAAGCAACACAGCACGCAAACACATCGATGGTAAATCGAATGCAACGTACCTGCCAACGTTGCACAGGTTCTGCTTACGTTCTCAGCAGGACTCGTCGTCTTTTCGATGTTGGAATCGAGTGGCATCGCTCGTGGCTCATTAAAGTTGCGTGACTCAAACATTCATGAACGCACGTGCTACCTCACCACATGTTCGAAGTCGATGGAGTAAAGCCCATCGACGGTTGTCGCTTCCGCAACTGCCGCTGCTTCTCTGTATGCACGACGGCTTTCTTTTGCACCTCGACAACTGCCTTCGTGGTGAGATCGCGCCATACATGTTGATCAAGCGCTTTCGATTCCCATGACCTGCGATCAAGATTAGAACGCGATAGGCTCCATTTGGTCATATTCTAGGAACCTATCTTTGGTTTATCCACGTGCCGTTTCCCCGCACTCATTTGGCCATAAAGCAGCTCTTTCGGTATCCGGGTCGAAGCCATCTGACGAATATGCCCGAGCCACACCAGGTGCCTTAGTAGAAGTATGTAGTCCACTGCATACTGTCACTGCGTCGGGGCAACTCCGTGACTAAAACTTGGTCACTCCAGCGGATGCGCTTAATACAACACAGACACTGCTGATGGAAGCGCTCCAGCTATCGGACATCCTTCCGATAAAACGTCCAGGTTTCACTGCCATATAGAAGAACGGACAGCACCATAGGCTTATATACCAGCAGCTTAGACCCAACATTGAGCTGATGGTTGTCCCATACACGACATTCCAGCTTGCGAATAGCAGATGCGTCTCCGAAACGCGGCTGCACAGCTCGCTCGTCATCTGCTGATCGGTTGTTCTTAAGCTACCAAGGTAGCGAAATCTCGAAGTGGATTCCAACACGTCGTCGGCTATCTGGATTTGGGGCACGTGCACGAACTTGTGTTCGTGCACCTGGTGAAGGCTGAAATAAACAAAAAGTCTTGCTTGTGTTGATGGTGAGCCCGAATTTGGCCGCTATCGAAGCCAGAACACTAGTCATGTGCTGCAACTCATTCACGCTATACGCAAAAAATGCACAGTCGTCAGCAAACAGCAACATATCGATAGTCGTCTCACAGACTAGGATTATCGTACCGAGACGACGGATGATCACCAACCCACCATCAATAAGGTGCTCCACAAGAACACAGTAAACACAAGCGGTACCAAAAACACAAGACACCATGGCATTAATATAAATATATTAATAATAATATTATTATATTACTTATATCATTATATCATTATATTATATTAGTATATTATATATTATTACGTTACTATTATAACACATTATTATATTATTATATTACATTATGATATTATTATTCCAGTAATAGTATATTGATTATATTAGTAATATTAATATAAATATTAAAGAGGGCGGCAGGTAAGACATAGAATTGCTTTGCACCAGAGACCACTGTAAGGTTATCCTAGGTCTGTCCACTCAGCCGCACCCTCGCCGGCATATCACTGTGCAGGCATTCAATTAACCTTACAAAATTACTCGGACAACCAGACTTACCCAAACTTGCTCCACATGTATATACAAAAAATGTGCCTTAAGAATGAGTTACATATTTGATGGCGTACCTGTTTTGAAAGCCACTCCGGCACACGGCGAGATGGGGAAACGAAATGCGGGTGAAACCCAACGAGATAATATTATGCATGAAAGCAAGTAACTAGGGGACGCTTCAATAGATGACCGTATCACTTCACTTGTACATTTGGATTTAGATACCTTTCCTAGTTGCTGCAAACTCACAATCTCCTTGAAAGATTCATTTGATCAGTTAGCCATTCCCGCAAAAAATATGCTGAGAACAGCTTTGGAAACTTTAGAAAATAAAATAGCTGCTCCTTGCGATTGCGCTGTCCATCAGGAAGTAATCCATCCAGTTGGGCTGTGCTTCACATCGTCAAGGAATATAAACTTTTATTTATTTTCCTTCGTCCTAACTACATATCTCTCATGCAAGCGCATGGTATTACCTGCAAATATAATGTCTGTAACAAACATGGAAGCAGCTTCTCACATAAAGCGAAATATACCAATTCAGTACTATTCTAAATTCCCTCGGCATATGTGAAACTAACCTTGACTCATGTGTGATTTAATGTAAATCTTCACTGTGTTTAGAACAGCGTACCGGTCACGCTTAATTACTGCCAGAGAGCAATTTACCAACAGAAAGTTTGATTTGTTAACCGGAACTAACCGATCAATGCGCTTTAATTGGTGCCCATAATCGTAGTGCATTGTTCACTACTGTTTCATCCGCTACACCGTTTAGAATTAATAGCGTATACGTCCCGACTAGTGCTCATGTGTTTCCCGTAGGCAAGGTTAGGAAAACCACAATGAGCGCAGTATGTTGACACATTTTCTACCGTTAGTAAAGTAAATAAAACTGCCCCATATGAAAAGCATAGCATAGGTTTACTAATTCTAATTGACTGATAAAATGTTGATCTACAGGACCTGCAATTTTATCAGGTTTGCCTGAGCGTTGTTTCCTGTCTGTAAATTTTGCTGGCCTACGTCGAGAACAAACAGCAATGTTCCACCTTGTTCAACATAGAAGTATGATTTATAAAAATTAATGCTTCCAGTTTGACTGTAAACTCCTCAAAACATCACTCTACGTGGGTCACGTTCAATTTTTTGGCAAACGAAAATATTCGTTATTTAGACTTGATTATTATACTGTTCGTTCGACCGTGTTAATTGTACTTAACTAGGGGCTAGTGTACTGGTCCAGGCGACCAGGAATTACTTTGGAAAATTATGCTTTCATCGCTAGCATACGCCCTCCTTTATAGTTAATCATTAAAAATTCAGATTTTGTACACATTGCTTTTGTTATCACCTGAAATCTACATACGCATCCTCCCAGCAGCAATGCTAGCATGAGTTTTCTCGGCTTATTTTCTGAAGGTTACGAAACATTGTCGAACTGGCTTACATTAGTATGTTGCCATTATGACCAAAACTTCAAACGAAAATTAAGCATGTCCCCTATAATACATACGGATACACGTCGCTGCTTACATGAGAGAGCAGCAGCTGAACAAATCATTGAGGATGAGTTTGTTCAACAACTTCCAGCGTAGTATTTCAGAAGACATTAGCTGTAGGCCTTTTACGCAAAAGTAAAATATGAAAATGACTCAATCTTTTCCTCATCCTTAGTGACAAGCACCGAACAAAGTTCAAAGTCTAGGATGCATTCGCTAGGGCTGTAGTATATAGAGTAGAATGGATCCAGGGTCAGACAAACGACAGTCGTTAATAGCTAAAGCTGAACAAGTGAATAGGTTGTTTGTGACCCATTCGTAACAAAGATTACTACTACCTTGTAACACACTCATTAAATGGGCATAGTTGCAGCACCAGCTCAAGCTACAATGCGTACAACGTATCAGCAGTCAACAAACGGACTTAAGGCCTTTCAGAAAGCCGGACACTAGTGTTCTTGTAAAGCTTCTGAAATGGATCTCACATAGTCATCCTCTTTGAGCATAGCTGATATTTGACCGAAACATCATTGCCACAGAAACGCTTACCCTGAAAATGACAACGGTTGCTAAAATCAGTTTCGTTTGCGTAACTCATAGACAGGAATTTCAGTTTGCGACCATAAACTACTGCAACAGTTTGAAAGTCAAAATAGAAGTGCAAAATTAATTACTGTTATTGCGCATTTCAAGATAAGCATTGGTGTAGTTTTGCCACGTAATTCTTGGTTGTCGCTGTTCATAAAATATATTACCGTATTTTTCGGACTATAAGGTGTACTTTAAATCATGATATTGGCTAAAATTTTGGCATCGCGCCATAAATTCCGGTGGGCCTTATGTATGAATGGTTGTGCTGAGGCCTATTGAACTCGAATCAATTTCTATGTTCACACTGCGCTGAAAAATCTGTCAAAATCTTTTCTTACGACTTTGATTGCCGAAGCATACTCGCTGGTCAAGAACCTCTTGGGGTCGGCTTTCTATGTTGTTTAGACTGACATGTTTTGGAATTGCAAACTCAGTGCTTTTTTGGAGACGATAAACCAGCCAACTATTCAGCCATCCACTCTGATATCCCATAGCGTGATCTATGTGATGATTACTCCACCCGGCAAACTCTTTTGGTCCAACAAGGCACCTTGCAAACACTGTCCAAAACAAGCACCTGTATCTCGCTGGATGCAGGTGAGTGTTTGAACACAAGATCTGCGCTCACACCAGTGTTCCAAAGACGTGCGGTCATCCAAACAGTCGGCGACGCCCTTGTGTGCTTCACACACATCATCGTACAAACTTAAGTTTTCGGATAGACAACTGGAACGTACGTCGTCGTGCTGCAACTACGGAGGGAGTAATAGTGCACTTACGGAGAAACGCGAGATAACGTACAATCTGATAAACATATTACGGCAAGCACGATAATATTTTTCAGCGCCAGTCGCATGCTCACCGTCAAGATGAGGCTTATTCGATTACCGCTACCACATTTCCTAATACGTACTATGCTTCAATAAACCGATATTTAAGGACCCCAAAATGACACCTGTTAAGTGACATGCTTACGAAGCGGATTTCAAACTCAAGCCCATCAGCCACGCAGTATAACATGGGACTAGAGCAGCTGCGAAACAATTCAGTCTTAATGAATCAATGGTACGGAAGTGGAAGAAGCAAGAAGATGACCTGCGCAAATTACAGTAGACAAAGAAGAGTTTCTGATGAAACAAAGCAAGCTGAATGCAGTTAGAGGACAAAATTGAGCAGTGGATTATTGAACATAGAACAGCAGGTAGGAGCTTCTCTACAGTCTCCATTCGGTTCAAAGCAATAGCGTTGACCTGTGATATGAAGATGAACGAGTTTCAAGGAAGTGCTTCTCAGTGCTTACATTTTAAGAAAAGGCGTCATCTTTCACTCCGCACAAGAACCATCATGTTGCAGCAACTGCCAAAGCATTACGAAGAGAAGCTGGCCATCTTTCGCATTTACTGCATAAACAAGGGCACCGGAAAGAAAATCCAGTCCGACCACATCACAAACATAGACGAGGTTCCTCTCGACTTTTATATCCCCGTGAACCGTACTGTTGAAAAAAAACGGACGTCTACTGTATCTATAAGCACCATAGGGAACGAGAATCCATCCTTCACTGTGGTTTTTGGTTGCCAGGCTAATGACCAGAAACGACCCCATGGTAATTTTTAAGAGGAAGACTGCTAAAAGGAAACTTTTCTGTTGGCTTCTTCGTCAAGGTCAACCCGAAAGGCTGGATGGACGAGGAGAAAAGGAGCGCATTGCTGAGAGAAGCTTACGTCAGGAGACTCGATGGCTTATTCCGCACATCTCCGTCCTTATTGACCTACGACTCCACGTGCACCCATTTCACCCAAACTGCCAAAAGCCCAGTGAAGAAAACTAATTCGGAACTTTCTATCATTCCAGGAGGATTAACCAAAGAACTCCAACCGCCAGATATTAGTTTCAACAGAGCGTACAAAGTTAAATTCCGAGCCGCCTGGCAGCATTGGATGGCAGAAGGTGAGTACACATTTGCCAAGACAGGGAGGCGAAATCCGGACTAGTTACGCCACTAACTGCCAATGGATCGTCGATGCCTGGGCCAAGGTATCGGTCTCAACTGTCGGATGAGCCATCACGAAGGCCGGAATCATCAATGGACAGCCAAGCAACGGCAACGGGACTGACTCAGATCACAACGAGAGGGATGTGGGCTTGCTTGATTCCGCCATGGCCCAACTTCTAAACTTCGACACTGCAGATGAATATTGACGGATTTATAGAAGAGGAATTTTTGAAAAAGTGTTCATTTTTCTGTGTTTTCTGTATGTTACAAGTGAACAATATTGACAGTTATTGTTAATGAGTTGAATTAAGTCTGACATATCCGACTATTTTGTATTGCTTTATGTGCCTTATAAGCCAGTACGCCTTAGATATGAAATTAGCTCCGCTCACTGATACTGCGTTTTAAAATCCGGTGCGCCCTCTCGTCCGAAAATGCGGTACACAAACTGTCGAATGATTTCAGAATGAGGAAAAATCCGCAATTTCATTTTACCTACATCCTATGACTATTTACAAAGCTAGAATGTAATGAGACAAAACCACTGTTTTCTCGATCAATGCTCTATCCACAAACAGCGATTTCTTATGCGCGTCCTCGGATCCTCAGTGTCAATAATATATTTTAGAGATAATATGAATATATATCTGTTGATATCACACTGATAAATCCCGCGATAAATAATTTCTCATCCAAAGGTTAGAGATCTTCAACAAAATTGGGATGCATTTTTCAAGACATAGTGAAGTGATTACCTTCGGACGCGGTGGCTATACTATCCCTGTGGAGCACAACGCATCAGTCATAGAGTAGGGTAGTATAGAAGTGGAAAGATTGCTTTTATTGTATAAATCAGAGCAGTTATGGTTGGTTGAGGCCGGCGCATGAAGTTTGTACAGCTTTGTAAAAACAAATGATTTAAAATATCGTTCGTGCATTATTCTGTTTTCTTTTATCTTGGTTACCTTCAGCGATAAGAAAGGTGGCGCATCTGATGCTGTCCCAATGGTCGAATAACTGCAATTCACTTCAACGTGAGCACGGTCTTGACTGAGATCTTCCCAAAAGTACCCTTCCAATGGATCAGTAACCATCAAGCCACACGCTGCCTGACGGGACTCTTTGGATAAAGGGTAGGGGTCTCGCCTAACAACCCAAAGGTCTCTAATTCGAGTCACAGTCTTCCTATCTCTGTCCGGTGAGAGCAAGCTAAGTGTGATATTATGAGTTTTCCACATGTAACATCTATGAGAATGCACAGTTTTATGTAAGACACACATTTTTACGTGATTGACAATGAGTTATCATGTTGGGATTAGAGATAAACATGATTTTTTGATGATGACGGACACGATGACGACGCCAAAGCATCTTTCTTAAATCTACTTGCAACCCAGAGCTCTTACATATAAACTTTAAAGCATATGTAAACCTGGTTTGAGAAGAACAAGGAAGAATCCTGTAACCACTGCAAGATTCCCAAGAGATATGCATACGTCACACGTGTTAGACTTATAAATGATAATACATAGCCCTGCTTTCAATGTTAGGACCTGTTTCATATTGGTGACTTACCATTCTCAAATAAAATTCATAAATATTTGATTACACTTATCGTTATCTGAGTTATCAGCGAAGACCAAGCATTGCAAAAATAATAGCTTCATGCATTTACAGTCCCCATTTGGCGCGATCGATGGACGGGTGATATATTCGCACAATATGCTAACCGCATTGAAATAGCAAATAGAAAAGTAAAGATGGGCGATATATAAGTTCATAGACGAAACGTACAATGCACTTAGTCTAACGGACACCCAAATAAAGACTAGTTAGGTTGAGGAAAGAAAGAATTTTTCACCAGCGAAAGGGCATCGTTCGAGTTGTATTCCAGATGTAAGTGTATATAACCAAGTTGGTAACATGCACTAAACTACCTAATTATCTGGGAGCAACATGTAAATATAACTTGGTATACACATCATACGGGGAAATCTCCAAGTCGCTACATAAGTATTGCTGCAGATTTCTAACTAGCCATTTTGCACATTTTGCACTTTGTGAATTTTCACATGACAGTTGATATTAACCATCCGTCAGATGACGATAGTGAGTATCGATGGTTAAACCTAGCAAAAACTGAGTACAAATCGAGTATTCAAAACATAAACAACTCACCTGATTATTTGCTTCAGTTGCATCACTGTCGTTTGCATTTATCTGTCCTAGCAAGAGGTTACTTTTGGCATCTTCTGGGACGGATAATTGGTACAGCGGGTTTGTGAAGACAGGCGGACAGTCATTTACATCCTGTATATACACATGTACTTTCCCAGTGAGCATATGTTGCTCCTCCTCATCTAGTTCTGTACCGAATACCGCATACCGGGAACTTTGATTGCTTGTATGAATATTCCCTCGATCAGAAACCCTGACCGTTAAATTAAATTGCTCTTCATGTTCGCGGTTAAACGAACGTAAGCTTGTTAGTACTCCAGTTGTCGGATCGATAGCAAAATCATTACCGTGATCCACATCTAGACTGAAAGTAAGCTGCGCGTTAACACCAATGTCTGAATCTGTTGCCTCCACAACATAAACTTTGCTCCCCGGAGGTTCATTCTCTTTTAAATATGCTATCATTTTATTTTGTTTGAATACAGGTATATGGTCGTTTATATCTTCAATCACCAGGTGTAAGCTCATTTGAGATGATAACGGCGGCTGACCCCGATCCACGCAGGTCAATACGGCGTATTGCTCGGTTTGTTGCTCACGGTCAAAAGTGATGGTCGTAAGCAACTTGAATTGATTAATGGCGCCATCAAATAATGGTTGAAGTGATAATCCCTTAAGGTTGATCTGGCAAGGCATTCTTGAACCATACACATCTTTCTCCTCAAACTTGCGGTTGGGTGTCATATGCACTGAAGATGCATAAGAATTCTGGCCTGGTAAAACACTGCCGGATCCTGGAACTTCGTCTGTGTCACTCACGGTGACAGTGGCAATAAACCTGCCTGGAGGCTCGTGTTCTCTCACATATAAAGTCACCATGGCTTTTCCATGTGGTAGGTGGGTGCTAAATGGGCGTTGCAAACGACCCTGCGTTCCTTTTTGCGGCGAACCTGGTGGCACAACTGGTTGGATTGTTATTGTGGGAGGGTGATCGTTTTGATTGATAACGAATATGTGAACTCTGAGTGAAACTCTATGTTTACCATCTGTAACCCCTATAGGCACAATCATATATTTGATCTTCTCATAGTCCAACGTCTGGAGCAACACGATTTCCCCTGTTTTTGCTCTTACCTCAAATATCGTCCTCGTTAAACTGCCTGCCGATGTTTCCATATAGAATTTCAACTTTCCCTTATCACTGTCGTCAATGTCCACAGCTTGAGCTGTGTACACAACTCTACCTACCGCCATGTTTTCCTCCACCTGGATGATCTCTTCTCCTGGTGGAACGGGGATAGTAATATGCTGCGGCTGACTTTCCTCCAATTTTCTTTGCAACCGAAACACAGGTGCGTGGTCGTTTGTGTCGGTAACAGTAATGCTAATTAGAACGGAACCAGTAAGCGCAACTGGCTGTCCACCATCGGCACCAAGCAAATAAAACTGCATATGTCTTGATCGCAGGCTGTTTGTCCTCATTTGTTCATTTTCCTTTAGTCCATCATACAAAGCGGGCGATTCGTCATATTCCAGATCGCGAATTACGCGAAGCCAGAGCTTAAAATCTCTCCTGAAGCACCCAGCAGAATGTCCGCTCCACAGGCTGTGACCGAAATCTGGATTATTCAGCCCAGATACCAATTCGGTGTCAAGCTGAAAGGCTTCTTGGTGGTCTGTCACATCAATATCATTAACACGTTTCCCATTAATAGGAATACTTCTTGTAGTATAGCTTATTGTGGTGTTCACAGGGCCACAATCTGGGTCATACGCGCTGGGTAATAAGAATCTTGTGCCAACAGGTGTGTGCTCGGTCACAGAAAACGTAATAGTGCTTTCCTGCCAGCCGGGTGGGTTATCGTTAATATCTAGAACAATGATGGTGATGATAATTACGTGGTGCTGGTGAACATCTGAGTTCGACTGAGAGTGTGTGAAATAAAGTGCCTGTAGACGAAACCGACAGACAGTATCCGCCGCATTGTCCGATGACCGCTGGTCACCTCTATGCTGCTGCAAGGGAAGGCCATTCAGCGTGTTTATCGACGGACCAGAATCGGAACATATGGTTTCTCGGTCGATCTGATTTCGTGTTAATAAATCCCCGCTGGTCTCATTTAAATAGAACAGGTTTGTTGGCGTGAGTAATTGAAATGCGTTCTTTGTGGTCGCGTACAGGGGCAGTGCACTGCCCAAAGGTGGTTGGTTATACAAACTTCCAACCAATGTGTTCAGAGGACAGTTCTCAGGTAGTGTAAACTCCACCGTAAATTGAGCCCAGACAGACAAAACATTGAAATAGAGAATGGGGAATAGGACAGGCTGCAGTGTATCTCTGAACAACATCATCTGGTTTTCAGTAGTCAGTTCGTAGAAAAATCACAGGGTGCACTGAACTTCATCTTTGACGAAGTATAAGAGTCCTCTTTCAAATCATCCCTCGGAGTAGACTACACAATGTTTGAAGCTTTAAACATTGCAAATCCCTTGTGTTTTAACTTAATATCGGACAGAACCACCTTAGTGTTGAGTGGGATTTCCTTAGCTGTTTGTGTGCGTAACTGACCAATCCCTGATAGGTTGTCTCATCTGTTGTAAAGGCAACCGTGTGTCTGTTCCACGTGCACCCACGAGGGACAAAGCCACAAAACTCGTGCATGGTTTATGGCACATATGGCAACGCGTGTGCACCAGCGGAATCCCACATGTGCAGCATGGATCGTTATGGAATGGATAATGGTGAAATTCGGTACCAAACCTAGCAACATATGGGTGGGAGTTTTTTAAGATTCTACTAGTTTGAGAGTAATGATCTGACCACTGCTAAATCTAAAGTTAAATGAACAACAGGTAAAAGAATCTCGAGCTAAAATCCTATTTTTGATCGTCTCTCTGAAATTGTTTACCGCGAGATAAATCTGGCCATTCATTTTGTAGTTTGCTAGTAAGCCATAAACTGATAGGTCTACTTCAAATGATCCGGGGGTTAATGTTTTAGAATAAGGCGGTTAAATAAGAGATAGCAATCCCTAGTCTTAGTGTACTGAACGCAAACATTATAGTAGATGCCCTCGTGAATGCGACAAATATAATGTGCAAAGACAAATGGCAAAATGGATATGCAATTATTTATTTGAGTTATAAGAAGCTTGGATATATTTTGGTCTTTATCGATGATATCAGTTTCTGGGGAGGGGGTCAGATAGTTTGGAAGTCGATCCTTTCACGTTTGACTGGTTATTGCATGAATATTTATTTTTAGGTCCCTATAATTGTCCAAGGCGGAACTTGAGGAAAGCGCAAACGATGACGAATTTTACACTGAAGCAGTAGGGAGGCAAGCGTCCATAAAATTTACCATTAAACTATAAAATTTTAAATCCGCGCACAAAGCTACCATGAGTCAAATGTTAATGTAATTTTCAACTGAAGTGTCAGATACTGCCTAGATAGTTACAATACAAGTTTTTAGTGAACGCATGCAATGAATGTATAGACGTTTATGCAATATAATAGATTTTGTACAAACTGCTTTCTTCGAAGTATTTGCTGTATTCATGAACATTTGACCGATACCCGGAAACTAGTCAATCAGCTTTTAATCTTCAAGGATTTAAGTCTTGACGCGAAAAACTATCGCCCATGCCAACGAAGCAGGTGCCAGTGCGTATACTTAATTTTGGGAAAGTCAAAGACTGGCTGACCTGATTAGAGCGACGGGTCTCTTAAATCCACTTAATGAGCTGCTACCCCTCTACGACTTCTTTAGCGATAAGCCCATCAGTCAGCTTTCACTTTCCAAAGAATTTAGAGTCAGTTTTACTCAAATAGTTTTTCAAACTTTTAGAGCTAGTTGATGATAGCAACTCAGTATCAATTATAAAGACCTGCTTGGATCAGTTTTGCTACTAAAAGTATTTGCGTGGTGACTCTCCATGCATTTACGCCCTGAGTCATGAAAATATGTTTCGTCTATATTGTATAAATCGGGGTACTATCTGCAATATGATTTAAATTTGATAAAACGGAAAATTTTGCTGGATGCATTGGTTGAGTTTAAATTTATACCAATAGAGTCCGTGTGCTAGAAATGGATTGATTACTGCTAGGTAGTAGTACAGATGGCTTGGTAATTTTCAAAAAAATTTACTGGTCCTAAATTGGATGAGACAGTTGTGCCGACAAAGGATCTCACAAAAGAAAGATTGTGCTACGAAGTTTCGTTTTGGTTGATTAGTCTATAAAGTCTCGGAGTAAATAGCGCGTCTTATCATTCATAGCCAGTATATTGCGGTACTCATAAAGCGAGATAATTGATACACTTGTAAATGATTGAATAAACATTAATTTCATATTCCTCATTCATTGAAGCAGTGTGGGACATGCGATCTTCAATATTTTAACTGAAGCACAAGTAAGTGATCAAGTGACGAATTTGGGCTCATATTTTGGCAAGAATACGTAGGGATTCGTATTTACGACATAACTGTTTAAAATTTGCATGTTGACAGATATCGCGCGAGCGGACTGGTAAATGCTAGCCAGTTAGCATCAGTAATTTAACACAGATCACAATGCTTTCTTTCCTTTTATCTGAGGCCAAATTGTCTGGTTCTACTCACAAGCTCACCAAACCTATTGATAATTAATCTGCGTCCAACTGTTCGTAATCTATATTACCTTAAGCGTTACATGTATGCAAATATACCTCAAAAAGTTGTCCTAATTTCTGTATACATTAAGTCAGAAGCGTACCTCCTTGACCCACTGACTCACTGTGTGGTGCCTCCGGGCCCATTTTGAGCTACTCCCACCAGGTTGTCCAATGGTTAGAAGTCAGACCAACTTAGTCTCCTGGTCCTCCAGCTTGGGGTTTGAAGTGGGATGGCCTCCATTCCTGCAAAACCAATTCCTTTCCACCTCTGCGCTGCCTTGCAGACAGGTTTTTGAGCCAAAAGCTTTGGATGAGGACCCTAATACTACTTCTGTCTAAGTCTCGGGCCTGGCAGTATCTCAGCCCACATACAACCATGAAGATTTCTTCAAACTTTACCTACATCCTGCATCGGATGTAGCGCAGATTACAAAGAGTCACCTTATCTGCTGTATACAGCAGGGTGGATAAGCGAAAACACGCTACTGCTGGCGCCTTCTTGTTTCATTTCCACCCATTTCTCTTACTCCCATCCAAGCTCCTAGTACTAAGCTTCTTTCTATAATTCCCACCTTAATTGACAGCAACCGAAGTGCCACTGGAATAGAGTCATCTGCAGCCGCCATCTTGCGACACCTACCGCACGGCTATCAGTAACAATCCGTTATAAGATCACGCTGTTCAGTTTCCCTGGTGGCGTTCAATGTTCGCACTCTAAGACAAAAAGGCCAACTTGCTGCACTCGCACGTACGTTGGACACGATGGGCATTGACGTATGCTGTGTCCGAAACTAGGATGAAGACCCTAATGGGCTTGCTGAATTAACTGCGCCCGACTTGTCCCCTCGCAAGCATCCGGAGACGCCGATGTAACACTCACATTTCAAGCTGGGGTAGACAACATCATAAGCTTCAAGGCTGAGGCATCGTTGGTTGATGGGATTCCGGTGAACAGCCGTTTATGTGTAGCCCGTTTGAAGATATTGACCAAGGTTGATTCAGGAAGTAGTACAAAACCTAATTTGTTTGTGATTTCCGTTGATGCTCGCACCGACTGCAGTTCTAATGCTGTCACGGACACATTCTACCAAGAATTGAATGCGATACTATGTAGTGCTACCAGTTCAGAAAGCAAAACATTGCTGCGAATGTGAATGCACAAGTATGGTGTCTGATCTCTTCAGATGCTCAGCTGGGTGGTAATTATGGGATTAACTTCGAACGGACTGACAAAGCGTGCCTGTGCTGTAAATGTGTGCGGAGAAACAGTTATCTCTTAGTAGTACTGCTTTTAAACACAATGGGTGCCGAAGAGTCACTTGTCGTCCTCCTGTAGCTGGTCAGCGTTGGACCCAAATTGATCACGTTGCCGTAGGCTACATGTGGCGTGGTTCCATCCTGGATAGCCGCTCGTACTGGAGTATCTACGTCGACTCTGAGCATGCTTCGGTACGTAGTCGTTTCTCCAAGAACATTACCGGGAGACACACCAAGCTTCTTTCCCAATTGGCAAATGAGAAATTGTCTCAGCCCTCGGACAGCCAAGCCTATCAAGACGCACTGCCTACCGAACGTCCGCTGCCTTGTCCTAATGATCCTGAGCTTCAGTGGAATAGGATCTCGGCCACCGTGTACGAAGCAGGAGCATCCGCTCGTAGCACTATCAGTTGTCACCGCACCAGTCACTGGATATCCAAGAGCTCGGTGAACCAGTTGGAATCTAGAAGAAACCTCCGGGCTGGGTCTGAGCAAAATGTGATCAGACGGACTATTGAATGCGAGCTAAATCTAGATCCGGGGGCTGACAAAAAGCCTAGTGGACCAGTCAGGATTAAGAAATGATGGAGGCAGGAGCAGTAGGCAATTATCGCACGCTCATCCAACTGAACCGAACCATTTGTCCCAGAAAACCAGGCGTTAGTGAGACAATCGGAGACCGCGGGTACACTGCAACATAATAAGGAGCGCCGGTTGCTCATTGGGCGGAACACGTTCCAGATCAGTCCAGTTGGCCACCTGTTTCCTACTCATTTTTGGGCTGCTGGCCAGAATTCCCTCCAACCTGCACAATCTACGGATGGTGGTGAGGCCCTCTGCAAAACACTGACAGCCCTATTCGAACATATCTGGAAGGAAGGGAGTGTCCCGGCTAACTGGTGTGAATCGATTATAGTGGCAATATAGAAGAAGTGCAGTTGCACTGACTGTGCTAACAACAGGGTGTATTGGCCTAACGCGCTGTGACAAAATTCCTGACCTCGATTCAAGTTCCGCGCTTCACTGTTGAACGAGAATCACGGATTAGGGAGGTGCAGACAGGTTCCCGCTTAGGAAGTGGCTGTATAGACGATCTATTCACTCTGTGACGGGTATTAGAGCTGCGCCACGCACACCGCACACTGACAATATCTGTGTTCTTCGTTTTAAATAGTGTGTTCGATTCTGTTGATCTAGAAATTCCGTTCGAAATACGTGCGCGGAAAGTTGTTCCCACGAAATGGATGAAATGCCTACTTGCTCTACATTTGAACACTACAAGACGCTTCAGAGTCTACGGCGACCTGTCGAACAGATTTCCGACAACAAGTGGTGTTGGTCAGGGCTGTTCCATTTTCCCGTTTTTGTTCAATTTCGTCGTGGAGTCTATCATGCAATGTTCCCTTACATACTCTCAAGATGTAGGTGTTGAGGTCCTGCCTGCCGAAAGGCTAGTTGTTCTTGTTTATACGAACGATAACGTCTTGCCTTTTGACGATGTTGGGGCGGCACAATCAACCCTGTATATCCTAGTTAGAGTGGTCCCATTATTTGATGTGCAATTCGCACCTTCAAAGTGCAAAGGGTTGCTGCAGGATCACTAGCCAATTGATGATCCTTAACCCTTAATAACGAGTAACTTGACCTGGTTGATTGCTTCACCTAAATTGGAAGCTGCATCAGCTACGATGGGCGCATAGAAACTGACGTCAGTTCACACATTACACAAACCAGAACTGCCTTCTTGACCCTGCGTCATCTTTGGCGACAGAAGGGAGTTTATCTCTGTCTAGAAGGTCGCGTATATAAAGCTATAGTGAGGGCCATCCTGCCCTATGGTAGTGCAACTTGGCCACTTCGGTCTGAAGATCTGAGACTCTTTCAAGTCTTTGATCATCGTTGTCTGCGAAGCATTGCTGGTGTCGGATGGCACCATCTTGTCCGTAACGAATATGTGCGTAGGTGAATACTAGATGGTGATAATCATGCTAACTTCTTAGGACAACAGATATCACTTAATAAGATGCATTGGCGTGGGACCGTGCTTGGTCACTGCCTACCTAGGAGGGCCTTGTTCAGTCTACCAGGTGTAGAGTGGCGCAAGGCTCGAGGTGGACAGAAGTTGACTTGGTAGCGGGAAATGAAGCCACTGACTACTAAACCTGGTGCCGTTGATGCGCCTCGCCTTCCGGGCTACAGTCCATGTGACCCGCCTTGTGCTTGGCTAGAGACTATACAGGACATGGCTAGCAACAGACACCAGGGGCATGGCTGCTGCCGACTAGACGGACTCTGTTTAAATTGTGTTTGATGCTAAGTTCTCTTCGGGATAATGGCTGATTGATGCGGGGCAGTGAAAGCCGCAATGAAGCTGTCTCGCCGATGCCGCCTTATCTTTGCACGATAGCAGTCATTTGTGACGGTTTTTGATAACACAAAGTGTAGGCGCATTGACTGTGAATGTCTGCTTAGGGCATTAAAATTCTGAGGTAATTCCCCCGTCTCTCCCTCTTATTATTCTTTCTTAGGTCATCACGTTTGTATGACAGCGAAACATCAGTTCAATTGACACAATAGGAATCTGTTAAGTCGACAAGTTATCCGAGACCAGAAGAATTAGCTATAGTCGCACCGGTGAAGCAATGGTACATTGCACGCGATTCAAATCAAATAAACTTGGGCATATTCGAATGTAAATGGAAGCTTAAGGTTACTGATAAGCTCGAGCAGTATGTCAGCTTCATTGAAGATGGCATTATGAATACGAGAAAAACCAAGTGGAGCCCAATTCATCTAACTAAAGTCTCATGGCGTCGTCAAAACTTGAGAGCAGCTACCTTTTCAATAACCAGTTGGACAATTATTTCTGCTGATATTTCGTTCTAATCACTTTCTCTATCGAGTGCAATCAGTGGTTTGCGTTGCGCAGACCGTAAGCCGTTGTGAATTTTCAGCTTTTGTATTAATATTTACATGCATGTGCTTTTGCTTAGTGATTTATATCTAGCGCATAACAATCTTTTTAGTTCTAAGCTCGCATATAAGACCGAACTAAATAAATTTACTTAGAAAACAAAAATCACAGCATGCTGCATTTTGATTTCAGACACATATGGAGCTGTAAATAATAAATATCTACGAGGATAAGCTCTTTCGGAAAGCAATTTGTGATAGAACTGGCATTGCCCTATCACCTGACAATAAAATATGATAGTGGGATTCGCGCCACCTCATACTTTAAAGCATTCGAACTGGCCAAGCGAACACACGAATACGAAGCGGCACTATTAGGGACGTCTCAAGGTTGGTGGTCTGAATGGTCGCACAGAGAACACTCAGATCACCAACTGAACAACTTGGGATACCAATATTTGCTACTATATCACCTCTCAAAGTGTTGCGTTCAAAACGCTGGCAATCAGAATCGTTAGGTATTGAATAGTTACTTACTAAACGGTCCCATTTCACCTAGATTGGCGGCATCCGTATTCGGATTTGCCTGTTACTGTGGCCCGTCACAGGACGCCTGCGTCTACAAAGTTGCAAAGAAAGGCTTGCGCTGCAACCCCACAGTTCCACCCAAACAACCCATGTTCGCTGTAAACCCAAAGGAACAAGACCGAGAGGCAGGTGGATGGGAGCGAGGTTTCATCAACGGAGCCGGCCCACACTCCTTCAACAAGCGGAACGGAACCATTCTGGTCTAATTGGAAAATCATGCACACCAGACGTACAAAATGCGGTAGAAGGGCAGTAGACCGTTCCACACTGATTGAATGGAACCACTATTTGATCCTATTACCGTCAGTTGGACGGTGCACCCTGTCTACTCCAGCAACGACGAACTATCTCCTGGAGCCAGTATGGACGAGATAGTGGGTAATAGACATGTAGGCACCCTGTCAACACGCACATCAGGCGCAGCCACACCGGGGAGCAAAATCAACATCTACTTCTGAATTGCAAGAATACTCATCACGCAGGCAAAAGAACCACATACGACGCCGTATTAGCCTGGAAGAGTAAATCGAATGGGAGCGTATGCATCGTGCTTCTATTCCGTGTGCAATAGTGTTTTTTCCTGCAACTGGGAAACGGCCCTTTTGATCAGTCCACGGAAACTCGCACCAATCACCTTTTGCTTGGATTCGCAACTCCTGAAATCAACATTAGTTTGTCACAAACTCACTTTCCTCATGTCTTGGTGATGTTGCATTCGGTTTGCCACAGTGTCTCTTGCACTAAGTTGCCTGTAAAAAGCGTTATGAGTATACTCGTCGAAAACAATCAGCATATATATATATATATATATATATATATATATATCATGAATTGGAGTCATCCGTGTCCAATGGCAGTTCGAGTACATCAGATACACATGGGTTTGTCCAAACTAAAGTATGAACTGCCACAAAGTTGATAGAGATAGATTAAACCTCATGAACAATAGTTCAAAAGACGCGTAGAGGTATCGCTTGAATGTCAGGATAATAGTCACTTGCAGTGGCATAAGTACCATAAGAACTGTTGGTGTTTTCTTCAACATTTAGATGTGACGGTCGAAAATCTTTTGCATCCAAAATTGAACGAAACCGATATTGGAAAAGAGAAGCGATTGCCATCAGTACGGTTATCAGGTAGAATGATTAACAAACAAGTGCTATAGTAAACTCGCTTGTACTTAGTTGTTACCTCTTATATTCACCGTCTGGTTTGCGTAGCTGATGGGGGAGATCGCACAGCGTGCGAATGCAATGCGGCGAGCACTATTGTCTCTCCTTGTCGTCGACCGGTCCAACCATCTGTTGCCCTAGATGTGATTTCGGCGCAACCTTATTCATTGACAGGTGGCAATACCACGTATTGGCTGCCTCCTTGGAGCGATAACAACCGCATTCTACATCAACCAAGTTCCGCTGCTTACTGTCAAACGTGCGGCTTACTAAACCGTGTTCGCACTGTTTTGCTAATGTTCAAGACAGCGTGGCTGTCATCCAAGTACTCAACCGTTCTCTCATGCCACTGTGTACTCTGCTGTGGCCACAAGCTATTTGGTTACAATCTCCATTGTACGTCTTGAGTTCAGCCATTCGGTGCTCCTAAAACGATTCTCGCCATGCGCCGATTCCTTTTCAATGTAATACACGAAGACACCGACGTATCATTACCATTATCATTACCTTTCTCTTTGTCTATCAAGAAGATTGACCATGTGCAATTCAAGTTCTAGTTAGCGTCTCTGCGCTGTCGTCATCAATCTGCTTAGTACTTGCGTTTTCATCGGCCCCGGTAATTTCAGTATGGCTGATGAACAATGGGAAATATAACTCTGCTCACTTTCGTCACTAACCCGTGGAGCGAAGCATAGAATGTCGTCATCTTGATAATCGATAGTCGGTTACTTATCAGTATTGTTCACTTGCCACAGAATCTGCAGGGCAATTTCTCTTCAAATGCACAATCCAACGTGGTCACCACAAAGGAACAATTGCTCAGCATCGTGTTCCAAATGTCAAACGTTACACTTTATGCGTACTATAAGCGGCCCAGTGCTGCTAAACATTAGATTCGATCGTATCCATTGAACTGGAATCATACTCAATAATTTGCCACCCTAGCACTGATATGTATCAACCACACAATTCGCTCGGAATCTGCGCGCGCACGTCCGATACGAATGAGTTCATGGATGGACTGAACGAATAAGCTTTGATGCGCTGGCTCTCTAAGCGTCGTACTAGTTAGCATTGAGCAGCTAATCAAGCTACGGTCATGTAATCTACAAATCGATTTCATGAAGCAGAATGTAAGTAGCATATTTTGGTGAGTAATACCATGGAGCTTACATAATGATGGGAATCGCGGCCGAATAATAATACGCAAAGATGCCGTAGCTCACCGTCTCGGTATGTCACCATACTAGACTCCATTTGAGAAGGCAGCAAGAATAGCATAGCACATGCTGATTATGACAGTGTTGAGGGCAACACGTGCGGTCCACAGGAAATAAAACCGAGTTAAGTAAGCCCAATAAACTTAGGTTAGATGTGGCCCATTCGTTCTAGGCGGGCGCAATATAGATACTGCTTTGCACCAACATTAGCTAATCCTTCTAGTAATACGGTCCTTCAGCGCAACTAACCTACGCGATAGAATAACACAGAGTATATGACGGAGATGAATACGCAAATTAGGAAGTTAGTAAGGAAATAGTCTGATTATGCTCACTGATTTTTAGGCTCAGTTAATTTAAAGTCCGTGGTAAAAGAACTGGAATTCCAGCTATGCTCCCTTTAACGAAGAAGCAGAAGCATGATGGAACATTGATGACTTATCCTTGGTGTGTGCTGCGAATGCCGTCCCCTATATTAACTGCAGACTATCCGTGTAAGCAGGTAGACCTGACCCGGTTATGATCGTCACTTGTCCGAGTTTATCGAGAATCAACTGGTATGTGGAACCAACACGCAGTCTGTCGTGTTTTACTCTTTATTTTCGCCTGATCACTTGTTCTGACCACTAGCACATCTCGACCAATTCCTCATGAGCTTACATGCTATCTGTGCGCAAATATTTCGATTTAGGTGTCACATCGGGTTGCCGCTGTTCCGGAATCAATCTTGATGACATGTCAGAAAGTGCGCTTACCTGACGGTGGCAGTATTACAAGGGAGCGTATAGAGGCACTTGAGAGAGAGGTTACGTTGATATCATATTGCTACCCGCAATAACTCACGGGGTGTCACACGAGATGAAATGTACTAAGATCCATGTGTCAAATGTGAATGTAGTGAGACGCGGATAGAAGTTAGCGCGGTCTGTTGTTTGGGCGAGCAGCAGTTGGACATCGAGGCAACAGCTAATGGTGTCACGCGAGTGAAAATGCGATCAGTTCGTCAAGCTGAATTGTGACGCTTACAATTGCTTCTATATGGTTTTCACTTAATCATTCCGCATGGTGACGAGCACCGCCCGCTGCGTGTAAATTTATAAGTTGGTTTACCAAGTGTCCTGGTTTTGAGTTTAAGTATTGCAATGTTGCGAGCGGGCATTTGTTCCCACTTGGATGTGGACTACCACAAACGGAATGGAGAAGTACTAACCCTCATGAGCGGTAACACTGTGAACCTGCATGAGTTTGGATTGAATGTAAGAATAACAGCGATATTTCTATAGTTTTAGAAAATCGCACGTACTACTATAAGCAACCAAGGGGACAGTCGGTATTTACTTAACGTTTGGACTGTAATCTAAATGGCCGCCTTAAATGCAGTCCGAAGTGTGGGCATCATCAGGTATAAGAATAGGGAAGCAAATGTCATCAATACGGTTGCCAGGTGGAATGATGTAAAAAAAAGAGTTAAAGTGGTACAGTAATGTGTTGTCGTGTTCGTGCTGTAGATGCCGTCCGCTAATTGCGTTAGAAGGCGGTAATATCACACTTTCTGTGGTGGCCTCTTTGACGTGATCACATCACATGATCACATCTAGTAAATCTCCCCACCTTCTCTCTTATATACCGCTTTCGAAAAAATGTTTACTGTTTTAGCAAATTTACAAAATATAGCTTGCATTACATCCATTTGCGCAACCGCAGGCAAATGTGGCGTTATTTATTAACAACCTGTCATCATAGATTTCGGTTGCAGCCATTCTGCGCTACGAATACTTTGTTTCTGTGCGCGGTTTATGTCTCAATGAAATATAATACTGCACTACTGTACCATCACAGTTGAACTTACCTATTTCAAGGTAAATCCAGAGGCTTGGGCATTTTGAATATAAATTCTAACAGGCACCTTTGTCTTTTCGCCACTTATCTCGATAATAGCTGCCTTTTCCTAAGCGCACCTAAGTTCAGTATGTGATGAACAGCGGGAAATATAGCCACACTCAATCTCGTGAGTAATATTTGGAACAGAACTTGTAGTGGCAACGTCAGCATGTTACTCGCTAGTCAGTTAGTTGTCGGGATTGTTTAGTTTATACGGATGAGTCCTCGTGTGCACACTTGCAATGAAAGTTGTTGGGCCTTTAACCCCGAAATACCAAATTGCATTCTAAAGCGTGGAAGCGTTTATGAAGCACTACTTGGGCTCCAGGGATATTTGTCGATTACTACACACAGTTCTTCAATCGAATGCATGAAAAAATGTATAATATTGTAAGCAACCAAGACATATGCTCCTGTAAGTACTACGCGGTAACTACATGTTTTGATGTGACATATATATATATATATATGGAGGTTTTTAGCTGAGATGTCGTGGAAAACATTGTTTGAATAAACACATAGAAACTAAATTTGACTTTTGTCAAATTTCCTCTGTCCCTAGATATCCTGGATCAATCAAAGTGTTACTGTCCAGAACTTCTTTGGCCCTTACTGGTAATTTTTCCCGTTGTTCCCAGTTTTACTCCCGTTTTGCATGCAGTTTCGCCATTTTTATTGCGGTCGTTCGTGTTACAATTCTGCTCTGTTTTCCACGTGAACATGGCTGTCTCGCTAACCATCAAGGAGGAAGGACCCCTGGGGTCTTCGTGTGATGAATCTAGTGCTGCTTGCGAACAGTCTAACTGTTCAGAGCTAGTAACAGATTTATCTGGCGGCATGCAGTATGACGTTTGCTGCCGCTGGCATCCCAAAAGTTGAATCTATCTACAAGCAGACCAGTAAAAAATGCTATCATCCAGCGTGCACTTTCCTTTTAGCTGTGCTGAATGCTGCTCTCACAGATCGAAGCGCCTGGCTAGCACCGGTGCTTAACTTTCAGCAGTGACCTCAATGTTTGTAGGTGTTGTGAAGGTGATAGCCGAGCTAGCCTATATTGACTCGCTCGGTGCGAAAATGGATCTGATTTTGAAATCCTTGAATATTGCAATTGAGGACACTGCAGTAGACTGTAACATTACTGATGACGCACACGCTGGGGTCCATCACTTGTTCAAGAAGTCGCACATCCTATCGGACACCCCAGGTAGCGTTGCTGACTCTTCTCCTAAGCCTGTCAGGGGGAAGAAAAAGAGGGTGCAGGAATATCAAAATCCCTCTGCTAAACCCAGAGAATTAGTTGACATGGCATCGAGAAAGATGCAGTCTTCGTCAGTCGTAAATTCATCTGACGGTTGTGCACAGGAGAAACTACCAAAGGTGCTGACCATCTCGGCTGCTACTGTACCAACCCGTTCTGAGGACATGTTGGTAACTGCTCAATGCGACATAAGGTTAGCGGCCCTGCTCTCGTGAGCCAAAATAGGAAGCGGACTAGATTTACCCCGTAAAACTTCGAAGAAGCTTGATGAACCAGGAAATAGTAAGACGCCGGCAATAGAGCGGAAAAACTACACTATCGTTGCTCTGAGGTCGTTTACGGAGACATGCACAGTCTCACTGCCAGTGGTGAAAACAGCTGGTGTAAGTGCCGATTCCATGGCACGTGACGTAAACACTCCCCGTCGTGCCGCCTCTTTCACCGATAGTAGCGTTATATTCCGTAACTTTACTGAATATGCAGCTGTTATTCCAAATGAATGTATTCTGGATTACATCAGGTGGCTCAAACTGCGCGTCATCAAGTTGCTTCCACCTGGCTTCTCTGGTGTCACTGTCAGAAAGCTGATCAGATTGGGAAACGTTCCTATCGTTACGGCAAATCCGCGACTCCGACTACTTCGCAAGGTCCTTCCTACCCCGGAGGAATGCAAATCATAACTTCTGCTTGCATTCAAACTTAAGAGTATTGGTGTCAGTCTTCAGCCAGACCTTCCACTAGCAGATAGATTGACGCTGCAGGAAGCTATCAATGATCTCAAAACTACACGGGCGACTGGTGAACAAGACCTCCGTGTGGTGGCTTTTCAGATAGTCAGCCGGAAGTTATTTTCCGCCCTATCACAACCTATCCTGATGGCACACGACCCAGGGATGGTCGTGCCGAATTTTTCGTGGTAGTACTTAGCAAACTTTGTAGCCTAAGGAACAAGGTGCACGAGTTGGGTCTATTTGTTGACAACTCTCGTCCCGACATACTTGCTTTCACTGAAACGTGTTTATCTGCGGATAACACGGACGGTCATGTATGTTAACTTGGCTGCGCACTGCTTAGAACTGATCGCTGTATTGCCCGTCAAGGCGGAAGCGTTGTAGCGTATGTGAGCTGTAACAGATTTGTTGAGGACCTGCACATTCCAGTCGTCTCTTCAGACTGTTGAAGCCCTATCGGCTGTTTTTTTGCACTTCCTCCACTCAGTTTGCAGTTGTAGTGATACACAGGAGTCCTGGAAATTCTTCCAGGGGGATAATTGACTTTCTTCTCACAGTCCGCGAATAAATGTTTAGTTCTAGGGCATTCTAACCTCCCGGAAGTCTGTTGGTCCGATCATTTTTGCAGTTCGGCGTCAGGAACATTGGGTGCAGAATTTCTTGAGGTGACCCTCCAAGTGCCTTTGTACCATTTCTTGGACTTCCCACTAGGTATATGGACAACCAAATACCATCTACTTTGTATCTGGTTTTCCCTAAGTCTCTCGACTTCATAACTGACGTTTCGTAGGGTGCACCTCTAGGGTCCAGCCATCACACATGCATGTCTTTCGGTGTGCTATTACAAGGCACCAACAGACCGCCGTTGAATTACTTCCGAATATTTGGCGGGCGGACTTTAGTGCAATGCGAGCTAAGAGTTTAGTTCTGAATTGGGACATTGATGATCGATGCTGTCCAATTAGCCTAGGATAAACTTAAGGCGTATCTTTCAAATGTTTCCACGCCCTATATTCCACTCATAAGAAAAAGTTGGTTAGGGGCATAGCCTCCATGGGTAGATACCACAGACAAGTACCTACTCAAGAAACGGTCTAGTTGTTGGCGAACCTACCAAGCAGCCAGCACCTACGATAGTTATCGGCAGATTAGCAATAAATGTAAGCAACATCTCAGGACTCTTTGTCTCCAGTACGAGCAGGGTTTAGCGGACTCGGCCGCAGCTAATCCCAAGAATTGTTTCCTTACGTTAGAAGACGCAGTGGGGCAAAACTGTCTATACCAGCGTTATTGCGAGCAGACTGGACCCATGCGCAAATTGACTATGATAAAGCTTGTATACTTAGTAATCAGTATACTGGGGTCTTCGCTCGGGAAACCTCTTTACCACAGGTTGTATTGGTTTCAAGAGTTCCAAATTATTCTTAGTTAGCTGAGTTTAACATAACGGGGACTCAGGTCTACGAGCTACTGCAAGGCATTAATCTCTCTAAAGCTCCCGGTCCTGATTCAATTCATCCGAAGCTGTTGCATGAAATGGCCACTGGGCTGACTGGTCCTCTCACATGCGTGTTCTCAATATCGTTTGACAGCTGCGTCCTAACTTAGGGGTGTTGGGAGGCAATAATCTGCCCGAATTTAAGGGCAGTGACAGCGCTCTGCACGCGAACTACCTGCCTGTCAGTTGGACAAGCGTAGTAATCAACTTGTTTGAAAAGCTGATAAGGGATTCAGTGGAGAACCACCTGAACAGATGTAACCTTCGCGGTGTTGCGCAACATGGATTCCGCAATGGATTTTCGTATCAGACTAATCTACTTGTAGCTTGGGAAAACTGAGTCGAAGCGGTAGACGGTGGCCACGCTGTAGACGTGCTATTGGTGGGCATTTCTAAAGCTTTTGGCACTGTTCTTTATATTCGACTCCCACTAAAGTTGGGATCATACGGTATGTCTGATCGCGCCCTTAAATGTGTGTCTGCTTTCCTGGAGGGGAGGAAACAAAGCGTACGAGTGGGGCGTAGCCTTTCGATCAGACAAGCTGTAATTAGTGGCGTCCCACAGGGCTAGGTATTGGGGCCATTGTTTATCACAATCTATGTAAATAACTTGCCGGGAGAGCTAGGAGTGTCCTTACTAATGTTTACTGATGACGTTAAGCTCTGGAATATTGTGGATACTATCGGAGGGTCCTGAGGCAGTTAAGCGTGCCTTGGATAGACTCTGGGAATGATCTACCTTATGGTTGCTGCCCATATCTATGGCCAAATGCTCTGTTCTTCGAATCGGAGCTGCCATTCCTCCCACTTGATTTGTTATCGGGATGGTGAAATCCCTGTTGTCAATCAGCAGGTTGATGTAGGGGTCCTACACTAATCAGCACTTCATTCTGGTGACATTTGGAAGAAGGCTGCTAGTCGGGGATTTCTTATGATATAGTTTATCCGCCAACAATTTGTATGTGAAGCTATTCTCGGCATTCTTCCGACCCCACCTGGAATATTCTATCTAGGATTGTCCACCTTGTCTTACCCGAGAAAAAATGGACTTGGAGATGGTGTTACGAGTGGGCACTCGGTTAGTGCAGGGTCTACGGGGACAGACGTATTCTGGACGCTTGCTTAGTTTGGGGATTTACTCCATGCACTATCGAAGAATAAGAGGGACCTGATTCTAAATTATCGTATTTTGACGGGTAAGATCGGCCCGGACTTGTCAGGGTTATTTAGTCCAGCTCCGTTAGCTAATCTCCGCGGTCACCCACTGAAACTGCATGAACCACGACCTGATAGGATTAGGAAGGAAATTCGTTTGCCGCACCGAGGTATAGATCGCCGGTGTTTATGGAACCTACGGTTAAAGGGTTTTGCTCGTCAGCTGGATGCTATTAGATGGCAACACCAAACCTTTTCTTTTGATTAACTGACTCACCTTCACATTTCACTTCTTTCAAGGACTCATATATCTTGGTATTTTACTTGCATGGCTCTTTCCACTTTCTTTTGTTGCCTTCTGAGATTACTTTTCTCTCTCTTACTTTACGAAACCGGCCTAGCAGGGACTGCTAGAGCAGGATACGTAAGCATTAATTTGTTGGACAGGGTGTGATTCGGTCTTTGCTTTAGGTCCATCAGTATTTCAAAGTCTGCCAATTCCTGGTGTAACGACCCGCTAAAGAAGGCGCACTCAAGAAATACTACTATCGTTCCGGTCCCACTTTAACTTGTACTAGAACTTAGTAGCCAAGTGGTAACACAACCCATTCACGCTAGTGGCGTCACCACTATCGCTGGCTATAAAGATGAAAATGCTTGAGGATCGGTGACCGCTGTAAGGGATTCATTAGTGTTACTTTGAATCTGTCACTCACACATACATACATGCGCGCGGGTATGTGCCCATTCAACTGTGCATACAGAGGAGGGCTAACATAAAGGCCTATGGGGTTCTGATATCCACAATTTACCCATGAATCCCTAATAACCTTAACAAACGCTGAAGCGTTTTAACTCGGAGTAAAATTTATAGCGCTTAATAATAAAGCACGTTGATAAATTTTATCAGAAACTAGAACGCTATTCGTTCCAAAGTTTTAATTATTAATCTTTGTAAGCACTGACAAATCAAAACCCATCTTAGACCGCATAACTTCGGATATACTATACCAGAAGCATTAGACTAGCTACAGCAATTAAATGAATCAGCCGTTAGTGCTAGACCAGATAAATGCTTTCCGTATCCAGCTAATTATGTCAATGTTTGTGTGGCCACCGGAAAATGAGTTGATCACCACAATGACAATACGGTTTTGCGTGTATTAAGCTGCAATCATTAGCCAAACATCACCGTCCCGTTATAGGAACTAAGAGCTAACATTGCTTTGTACTCTTCCGATTGCATACGAGATAAGTACCATTTGCAGCAGCATGCTTCACACACAAGTGAATAATTCTTATTACTTCAAACTGGATGAGGTTTATAAATAAATAATTCTAGTTTGTTTTTACGCTACTTCTTTAAATAACAGCTAGGCGAAAATTGCACCACTGCTATTAACAATTAACACTACTTGGGGGGCATTATAGGCAATGAAAAGAGTCTGCAAGGAGAAAAATAACTTGTTCGACATGGAGGTGCGTTTTTAATAATTTAAATTATTACGCCATAATTAAATTCGCATAGTAGTAAAATTGCAATGAGGCAACTTAGCCCAACGCTTGTCAGACATTTCAGACACAGCAATATCCATGGTTGAAATGCGTAATATTTTACGGTTCATCAAGTGAAAACGCATTTTTATGGAGGATAGCTGTACATTTTCATGTCGAAGAACATAAAAATATAGACTTTGTCATTTGCACCTGTGAGCTGTATCTGAGTCTAAACAGCTGTTAAAACAGTTCCAACATAGAAGTTAATTTTGGAGTACACCCCTGATAATATTTATTTTGACTTCCAAAATGCCTGCCATAATTCTTGGACAAACATTATTTCTGCTAGTACAGTTGGAATTTCAAGGCATTGCTTTTGCCAAGCGACACACCCACCGGAAGGCAGCTTGAAGCAGCAACTTATAAGAAGAGATAAATGAATAAAAATATGGTCAACGCGCATTTAATACGCGATTGTATAACTGAAGGGTCCGGTGCTTGTAAACTTCTCTTACACACAAGTATTTTATCATAGTACATTACATTCAAAGATTGCGAAACGACATCTGGGCTAATGCTATTTGACCAAAGCTGAGGTGGAGCAGAAGAGCTGTGTTCCTCTAGTAATTTTGTAAATGATGAATTACGAAGTTTTTTATCAAAGGGAATTTCAGTCATACTAACGCTGTTTAATTAAAAATCTCAGGTACGAGCACCTCTTCTCCGTTTTGGACACTCCAGTCTGTGATACGCGGGAAACAGTCTCGTAAGAGCAACGTAGTGATTTCCGGCATAAACAACTCCCAAACGGCCACCAATTTTAGGTAGGCAGATGCCGTAACACTGCTTGTTTCTGTAAACCAGGTGGGTTTCGCCTTTCCACTAGTAATTCAAAGTTGAACAGCCTTGAGTGCAGCAATTCAAATACGCAGTGTGTACCCCATAAGCAAAATGCATTTCCGAACGTGGCCACAAACGTTGTTTGTATGGGAGAGTAACTGCATTTGAACTATACAGCCGTCAAACATAAATAATGCATCTGTACTCCCATTCCTGAATTTCAGAGCCTTATAACTATGAAAAGAATAAATACAGCCGTGAAGTACACTCACTTGATAGAGTAGCACCGAGAATATGCATTTGGATACGGTTTAAATATTGGCCGATAATTGAATAAGGTAAAACAGTGGTTGAATTCTTGTGTGTACATCGCTTTTGCATTCTCACAACTGTTAAGACCAAATCAAAACCCAATAACTGTCTGCGTGCACATGCAACAAATCAACTCCAGATCAATCACCTTGTTACATTCCCAGGATAGACGATAGCTAAGAAGATAAGTGAAATTTGATAACCTTGTATTCAGAATATTTCTAGAAATCACAAACTAGTAGGGCAAGGAGTAATATTTCTGTGGTAAGGCTAATACGCATCCTTAAGTATTGGTTAGTGAGAAACACTTAGATGAGAACAGGCATTGGTTTTAACGTTTTCATTAAGTACAGTAGTTAAACGAACTTCACATTAGCGGCTGTACTTTTCACGCTATTTGTGAGAAATACTTTTAATATGCAAAAAAAATTTTCACATGGACATAGTGCAAACTCTTACCTCGTCAAATCCTGCTTTGTCAACCTCGGTGGAAACGGTCATAATTAAAACAACACAGTCTGCTACTAGTCATTTGCCTCTGAATTTGCTGCCTAATAAATAACAGTGGTGTACATTTATGGTTTGAGGTTATGGAAAAGATATGATTGTGCAGCAAATACAACTGAATTGTAAGTGCAAGTTTGAAAAAGCATGGACTGATTATGCCTGTTAAAATTTAAAGCAGTTATATCAGAATAAATTCAAAACGGAGTAAAATGAGCAATGAAAAATGATTGATAACGGGTAGAAAAGCAGGTGTTTGACATGTCCCCTAGGGTGCTTGGAATGAGAAAAGATAGATCAAGGTATAATGGAATCGTCAGTTCAGAGATTACAGATTTAATTGCGCTGTCGTATAAATTCTTTTATATTACCATGTACGCACACAATACAATAAGTGCAGTGATTGTGTGTCGCCTAATAGTCGAGAAAAAATTAAAATACAAACGACAACGCTTACTCATGTGCAACCATCTTGGGTCGACGGGATCCAAGAAATCCACTTTCTATAGTAGTAGAATTTATCCAATTTTGTGCAAGGGGTTTGGAGTGACTCATTCTCAAGTAGGGTTATGGCACTATCCACTGTCTGTTGTGCATTATTGCCAACATCTGTTGGTCAGGGGCTATAGAACGTAGTGCAAATGTGACACAGAATTGTCAAGACGTTTTTTGAAAAGGGATAGGGTGGGTGCATCAATTCATGTTCCGGGAGGGCGTTCCAAGGCTGTGACACTCAAAGGGAGAAATAGTTTCGCTGACATCCCAGACGGCTTTACTGTGTGACCGCCTTACACCGATGACCTCTTAGCGGGGTGTTTTGACTGAGTATTAGAAGGGAATCGCATGGTAGTTGGGGTTTCTCAGGATCAGGTACACCATTATGAGATTGCTCCATAGACGCCGATAACGTCCACTGTATACTTTGAGAGTCTTCAGCCTGAGTGGGTAGGGGAAGCTGGTCAAACCTCTGACCCTCCTCGTTGCCCAACGTTGTGCAGTATCGAGCGCGGTGAGATGGTGATTGAGCCAGGGTTGCCACACTTGAATAGCGTATTCCGCGTGCGGCCTCACGTATACACTAAGCATTTTTCGAAAGACTGAAGAGTCAAACTTCCGGAACGCACTGCGAAGAAGGCCGAGGTACTGGTTTGCTTTCTTAGATGCCTTTTCAGTCTGCCTCAAACAACCGAGGTCATCTTGAACTATCACACCGAGATCGTACTCGTAAGAAGCCGGCTGTAGAATGTGTGGTCCTAGGCGGTAGTTGTGCATACTCTTGTGACGTATACTGAGAACTTTGCACTTGGTGACGTTGAAATGCAGAATGTTCTCAATGGACCATGTGTACGCTTTGTCCAGGTCCTCCTGTAAAACTGTGACCCTCCACTGCAGCTATAGTACGGAATACATTTAAATCATCAGCAAATAACAAACAGATAGAAGATAGCACGCTCGCGAGATCCTTTATGAAAACTAGGAACAGGCGGGGTCCAAGTACGAGCCTTGAGGTACGCCGCAGTGAACTTCGATGGATTCCGACAGACTGCTTCGAACCCTCACATTCAGGTGACATTGCACGAGAAATTCTCCTATCCAGGCAAGAGCAGGCTCGCCGATTCCATATTTCTGGAGTTTGGAAGAGAATGTGATGATCTGGACTGTCGAATGCCTTTGAGAAATCCAAATAGGCCGTGTCGACTCCTACGCCAGCGTCCACAGATTCCGTCCAGTTTGCACGAACAATCAACAGATTGGTGGTACAGGAGCGATTTTGGAGAAATCCGTGCTGCTTCGGAACGAGAATTTTGCTGTTCTCCAGGTACCCATCAAAACCTAAGCTCCAATGGACTCCATAACCTTAGAGATCACAGGAAGTTGTGTTATCGGGCGATAATTTACTGGTTCAGCACGACTGCCACTTTTGTAGATTGGCATCATGATTCCGTGCTTCCACAGCCTGGGGACGTGCATCTCATTCATACATCGTTGAAAGAAAAATGCTAGTGGTCCTGCCAAACTCATGCCAACAACTTACAACACCTTCGTTCGAATGCCGTCAGCACCCGAGGAGCTGAACTCGCTCAGAGGCATCAGCCTCTTCAGTACGGCTGCGGGGGTAAATGATTGGTGATTAAGCCCTGACAGCGGCGTTATCTGCTTATGCAGGATGTATGATGATTGCACGTTTTGGAAGGTACGGCCAAATTGTTGTCCAAAAACGTTGGTCACCTCTTGTGCGGTTTGAGCTAACCCGCATGCTGTGTGCAGAGCAGGAATACCGCGCCTAACACGGCGTAAGTTGTTTACGTCTCGGTATGGCAGTTTGGGATTGGAGCGAAGCTTTTCAACTAGACCTTGCTGGTTCTTCAGTTTATCCTCCCGGGCGAATTTGACACAGTGGTTTCTTTGTATTGTGTAGACATCCTAGGTATGGTCGTTCGGGGCGGCTAGGTAGGTGTGCCATGCCAAGTCCTTTAATGCCATGCATATACGTGTCCTGCTCCTTACACATTAGTCAACTGCAGTGGCGAGATAATAGATCTGCCTGATTATGAAGGCGTGCTGATGGAAGTGTTGCGAAAAGCTTCACCGATTAGGAGCAAGAACCAACCATTTCAAAGGTTTGTGTGAATCACCAAGTCCACTGTGCTTATTCCTATGAATGCTCGACCACTCTCATGAAGTACCGCACCAAATGTGAATAAATAGACATGTAGATGGAAATTGGGTGTTGCCCACCCGAAAACACTGGGTGGGCAACATCCAATTTCCATCTGCTTTAAGTACGGTCCCAGTGATCGCCGTGACTAAGGTTCACTTCAATGCGAACCACTGTCCATTATATTGAGATTGCGCGTCGCAATCCAATCACACAAAGTGTAGTCCAAAACTGACCCTCCAAATAGACATGTATTTATAAATTTAGCTAAATGCTAAGAAACTAGCCACCATATGGAATTTTTCTGTCTATTTTGTTCAAAGCCGACTCCAGCTACACTTGGAATGACAACATTCGGGAATAGAATCGCGAGTAGCTCAGATCGAACATACTTAATAAGCCACATCTATTACGGAAGCAGCCTTGATTGCAATACCGCCTTATTGTATGAAAACATTTATTGTAGTGATATAATTCCCATGGTTATAGACGCTTGTTGCAGTACGTACACCCAGAGGGAACGATTTTGTTTTACCACCAGTATTTAAAGATTACAGGTGCATTATGCACTCTACCTCGACTGGACAAATATATGAAATATTCTAGTCAAATAGGAGGTCACATGTAAAGTAGTGTAAGTGACCTTCTTTAGTCGCCTTAACTTTGGCATCGAATGTCGTCAATGCAAACATCTTACATGTAGGAATTGAGCATTGTCGGAAAGTTGGCTTTCGAGATGAAATTCCATTTCTTCTACGGACCAAATTTTATAGCACAATTTAACCGAGAACGGAATATATTAATGAACAGGTTACCCTGCGTTACCTAGTTAACAGAAAACCGGCCATCTTCCCGGTTACGAGTGATCAAGACCACGTACTTTATGCTGAGATGGATGCTGCGTACCTAATGTTTCTTCACCTCCTTTGGGCTAGACCTACTTACAATTAAACTAGATTCTCTTAATCTGCTAAAAGTATTCCAATTTATTTGATTTCCTCAGTTTTGTTCTTCTCCTGCACATTCAGTACCAATTTTACGTGTTTAGGTTTCTACCAATTCTATGTTGATTGTACAATACCTCCGGTGTGGTTGCGCTTGATGCGATTATAACAAGGTGACTGACTAAAGAACCCTTTCCACATTGATTACTGGTTCCATGAGACTGCTAATATTTGCAACGTCCTCGTCGTGTTTCTGCGCTCACAGAGTGGTTCCGACCAAAGTGGAGCGGACTGTGTAACAGTCACCGTCACATGTATGTCTGGTAAGCATGATACTCAATTTGAATAGGAAGCAATTCCGCTGCTACGCATATTGAAGGAGGGTGGACAGATTCTGTTGATGACTTGAGGCTCCCATTCACATACTCGCGGTTTTATTCCTTCGGAATTACACTGGATACAGGGTGCATAGTTGCAGAGATGGGTGGTGCAGCGCAAGCTACCCATGGTCCCTCTGTAGTCGCAGGCGTCCTGTGCCTGTCCTATGGAGGCAGCAGTGATAAGCAAATCAGGAACTGGATGCCACCAACATTGGGGTCGTAGTTGTAGCAGGTCCGAGCGGGATCTATCAGGGACGGTAAGGTTGTTCTAGAACTCGAATATAAGCCATGGTTGTGTTCCCTCTAATTTATTTTCCAGTATCTTTTACGCATATCATTCATGATATCCTTATTGATTAAGCTCCATCCCATAGGCATATGCGGCAACGGCATCCAGCATTCCACCATGGTTTAGTCATCACACGTTACACTCAGTGGGGTTGTGTTAAGATTATTCAGCAGCAAATAAAGTTGCTTTGTACAGCAGCATATCAGCGCATACACAAGTGTGAACAAAAGCCCGCTCGCAACACTACATTACTGCAAATTGAACCATGGATCTTTGATTTGTCAACTGATTTCTCTTGTTTTATAACTAACTGTAAGCCAGTTAGAAACAAGTGTAAGCGTCACAATTCAGCTTGACAAACTGATCGCATTTTCACTCGCGTGACACCATTAGCTGCCGCAGACTCTGTTGATGACTTGAGGCTCCCATCCACCTTCCTCCCGGTTTTAATCCTCCGGGCTTACACTGGATACAGGGTGCATAGTTGCAGAGATGGGTGGTGCAGCGCAAGCTACCCATGTTCCCTCTGTAGCCGCAGGCGTCCAGTGCCTGCCCTATGGAGGCAGCAGTGATGAGCGAATCAGGAACTGGATGCCACCAACATTGTGGTCGTAGTTGTAGCAGGTCCGAGCGGGATCTATCAGGGACGGTAAGGTTGTTCTAGAACTCGAATATAAGCCATAGTTGTGTTCCCCCTAATTTATTTTCCAGTATCTTTTACGCATATCATTCATGATATTCCTTATTGATTAAGCTCCATCCCATAGGCATATGCGGCAACGGCATCCAGCATTCCACCATGGTTTAGTCATCACACGTTACACTCAGTGGGGTTGTGTTAAGATTATTCAACAGCTAACAAAGTTGTTTTGTACAGCAGCATATCAGCGCATACACAAGTGTGAACACAATCCACCCGCAAAACTAGAGTACTGCAACTTGAACCGTGGACCTTTGATTTGTCAACTGATTTCCCTTGTTTTATAACTAACTGTAAGCCAGTTAGAAACAAGTGTAAGCGTCACAATTCAGCTTGACGAACTGATCGCATTTTCACTCGCGTGACACCATTAGCTGCTGCCTCGATGTCCAACTGCTGCTCGCCCAAACTACCGGCCGCGCTAACCTCTATTCGCGTCTCACTACATTCACATTTGACACATGGATCTTAGTACATTTCATCTCGTGTGACACCCCGTGAGTTATGGCCACCACAGAATGTGTGATATTACCGCCTTCTAAAGCAAGTAGCGGACGGCATCTACAGCACGAACACGACCGCACATTACTGTACCACTTTAACTCTTTTTTATTACATCATTTTTCCTGGCAACCGTATTGATGACATTTGCGTCCCTATTCCTATAACTGATGATGCCCACACTTCGGACTGCATTGAAGAAGGCCATTTAGATTACAGTCCAAACGTTAACTAACTACCGACTGTCTCTTGGTTGCTTATAGATGTACGTACGAATTTCTATAACTATAGAAATATGGCCTTATTCTTACATTCAATCCAGTCTTTTTAATCTTACTTAATCTTAATCCAATTAATCTTACATTCAAACTCTTGCACGTTCACAGTGTTACCGCTCATGAGGGTTATTACTTCTCCATTCCGTTTGTGGTAGTCCACATCCAAGTGTGAACAAATGCCCGCTCGCAACCTTGCAAAACTGCAACTCAAAACCAGGACACTTGGTAAACCAACTTCTAAATCTACACGCAGCGGGCGGTGCTCGTCACCATGCGGAATGATTAAGTGGAAACCATATAGAAGCAATCGTAAGCGTCACAATTCAGCTTGACTAACTGATCGCATTTTCACTCGCGTGACACCATTAGCTGCTGCCTCGATGTCCAACTGCTGCTCGCCCAAACTACCGGCCGCGCTAACCTCTATTCGCGTCTCACTACATTCACATTTGACAAATGGATCTTAGTACATTTCATCTCGTGTGACACCCCGTGAGTTATTGCGGGTAGCAATATGATGTCAACGTAACCTCTCTCTCATGTGCCTCTATACGCCCCCTTACAATACTGCCACCGTCAGGTAAGCGCACTTTCAGACATGTCATCAAGATTGATTCCGGAACAGCTGGCAAACCGATCTGACATCTAAATCGAAGTGTTTGCGCGCAGATAGCATTCAAGCTCATGAGGAATTGGTCGAGATGTGCTGGTTGTCAGAACAAGTGATCATGCGAAAATAAAGAATAACACACGACAGACTGCGTGTTGGTTCCACATACCAGTTGATTCTCGATAAACTCGGACAAGAGACGATCATAACCGGGTCAGGTTTACCTGCTTACACGGATAGCCTGCAGTTAATATAGGGGACGGCATTCGCAGCACACACCAAGGATAAGTCATCAATGTTCCATCATGCTTCTGCTTCTTCGTTAAAGTGAGCAAAGCTAGAATTCCAGTTCTTTTACCGCGGACTTTAAATTAGCTGAGCCTAAAAATCAGTGGGCTTAATCGCACTATTTCCCTACTAACTTCCTATGTTGCGTATTCATCTCCGTCATATTCTCTGTGTTATTCTGTCGCGCATGATAGTTGCGCTGAAGTACCGTATTACTAGAAGGATCAAATACCGTTGGTGCAACGCAGTATCTATATTGCGCCCGCCTAGAAAGAATGGGCCACATCTAACCTAAGTTTATTGGGCTTACTTAACTCGGTTTTATTTCCTGTGGACCGCACGTGTTGCCCTTAACACTGTTATACTCAGCATGTGCTATGCTATTCTTGCTGCCTTCTCAAATGGAGTCTAGTATGGTGACATACCGAGACGGTGAGCTACGGCATCTTCCTATGCGTATTATTATTCGGCCGCGATTCCCATCATTATGTAAGCTCCATGGTATTACTCACCAAAATATGCTACTTACATTCTGCTTCATGAAATCGATTTGTAGATTACATGACCCTAGCTTGATTAGCTGTTCAATGCTAACTAGTACGACGCTTAGAGAGCCAGCGCATCAAAGAATATTCGTTCAGTCCATCCATGAACTCATTCGTATCGGACGTGCGCGCGCAGTTTCCGAGCGAATTGTGTGGTTGATACATATCAGTGCTAGGGTGGCAAATTATTCGGTGTGATTCCAGTTCAATGGATACGATTGAATCTAATCTTTAACAGCACTGGTCCGCTTATAGTACGCATAAAGTGTAAAGTTTGACATTTGGAACACGATGCCGAACGATTGTTCCTTTGTGGTGACCACGTTGGATTGTGCATTTGAAGAGAAATTGCCCTGCAGCTTCTGTGGCAAGTGAACAATACTGATAAGTAACCGACTATCGATTATCAAGATGACGACATTCTATGCTTCGCTCCACGGGTTAGTGACGAAAGTGAGCATAGTTATATTTCTCATTGTTCATCAGCCATACTGAAATTACCTGGGCTTCTGAAAACGCAAGTACTAAGCAGATTGATGACGGCAGCGCAGAGACGCTAACTAGAACTTGAATTGCACATGGTCAATCTTCTTGATAGACTAAAACAAAAGGTAATGATAATGGTAATGATACGTCAGTGTCTTCGTGTATTACATTGAAAAGGAATCGGCGCATGGCGAGAATCGTTTTAGAAGCACCGAATGGCTGAACTCAAGACGTACAATGGAGATTGTAACCAAATAGCTTGTGGCCACAGCAGAGTACACAGTGGCATGAGAGAACGGTTGAGTACTTGGATGACAGCCACGCTGTCTTGCACATTAGCAAAACAGTGCGAACACTGTTTAGTAAGCCGCACGTTTGACAGTAAGCAGCGGAACTTAGTTGATGTAGAATGCGGTTGTTATCGCTCCAATGAGGCAGCCAATACGTGGTATTGCCACCTGTCAATGAATAAGGTTGCGCCGAAATCGCATCTAGGGCAACAGATGGTTGGACCGGTCGACGACAAGGAGAGACTATAGTGCACGCCGCATTGCATTCGCACGCTGTGCGATCTCCCCCATCAGCTACGCAAACCAGACGGTGAATATAAGAGGTAACAACTAAGTACAAGCGAGTTTACTGCAACACTTGTTTGGTAATCATTCTACCTGATAACCGTACTGATGGCAATTGCTTCTCTTTTCCAATATCGGGTTCCGTTCAATTTTGGATGCCCAAGATTTATGGCTGTCACGGCTGTTGAACAGAACAACAACAGTTCTTATTTTACTTATTCGCTTGCCACTGCAAGTGACTGTTATCCTGACCTTCAGGCGATACCTATACACGTTTTTAGTACTATTGTTCATGAGGTTTAATCTATCTCTATCAACTTTGTGGCAGTTAATACTTAAGTTTTACAAACACATGTGTATCTGATGAATTCGAACTGTCATTGGACATGGATGACACCAATCCATGTATATGTGTATGCATATTGTATTCGACGAGTATAGTCATAACGATCTTGTGCAGGAAACTTAGTGCAAGAGACACTGTGGCAAACCGAAAACAGCATCCCTAGGACATGAGGAAGGTGAGTTTGTGACAAACTAATGTTGATTTCAGGAGTTGCGAATCTATGCAAAAGGTGATTGGTGCGACTTTCCGTGGACTGATCAAAAGGGCGGTTTCGTGCAACAGTCAACAAAAAGTAATTACACAATAAGTCTAAATAATTTTAGTGTTTGCCCTCCCAATATTTTGATGGTTCCGTGGCGTTTTACCCGTCACATCCTCAAATGACACTAATTCCGTAAATTATATGTGCTCTGTGCTCTTCCCGAACTATCTCCTCGTGGTGCCAGCTGGGTTGTTCGGGTGTACCCCGTTACAGCAAAGTGTTCGGCGACAATGTTCCACCTCCGTGGAGATTTGTATTCCGGCAATTGTGCTGAATTCATGGGAAGCATTGGGCCCCTGTTTGGTAATCTACCAAACAAAGACGTATGAACTGAACATTCAGTCAAAGCCTCCCAATAGGCGCGATTCCCGAAATTCGCCCCGCTACCCTTCGGGTAGGTTATTTAGCCAAATCCTCGGGGTAGAGTCCCCTAAGTCAACTCCCTACTTCGGCTTTGGCAACCGGTTAGTATCATGCCCTCGCGCAAAACCATGGACCGTATTACAACTTGCTCATCCGCTACTGTCTCTGATAGTCACTTTCACGCTATTTCATCACACGCCAATTGTGTGTTTGTTAACCATCCTCACTTTCCGTTACCCGATTCATGTGTTCAACAATCTGGCTGCGATTCCGGTTGCGCCGCAAACCAAGGAGTTCAACCCATGGCTCTCCTTTGCCCTCGATCCTCGTTCCGTCTGGCGTGCTTAAATGTTCGGACCCTCATGCAGATTGGACAGCAAGCCGGTCTAGCGCGCACTCTAGATTCCCTAGACATTGATGTATGTTGCCTTTCAGAAACCCGATTGCAAGATCACAGCACTGTGCTTACATTGACATTCCCCACTGACCACGAAGCCAGATATCACCTGCGTCTTGCTGGAGATCCAGAAGCTGCCTCAGCGGGTTTGGCTGGTGTAGGTATAGCACTAAGTGGCAAGGCAGAGGCGGCACTACTGGACTGGTTCCCGAGTACCCGCCGACTATGTGCAGTTCGGATTCGGGATTCATGTAGAATCAACAGGCACCGCGAAGTGAGACGCAACTTGTTTGTGATCTCCGTGTGCGCTCCAACTGACTGCAGTGGCGACTCGGTCAAGGACGAATTCTACCGAGATCTACATCAGCTCTTGACTAATGCTAAAAGTCGGATGTCGTTATCCTTGCTGGGGATTTTAATACACGGGTTGGACGCCTGTTACCATACGAACGCCATCTTGATGGTCATCACGCGCTCGATGAGAACCGCTCTGATAACGGAGATAGAGTTCTCACATTGTCTGAGGACAACCGTCTGTTTCTTTCGAGCACTAACTTCAGGTGTACGAAGAAGCGTTCCGCAACGTGGCGTCCCCCTTCGCCAACACAACCGTGGTCTCAAATTGATCACATTGCAATTAGCTTCAGATGGCGCGGCAGCGTACTGGACTGCAGGTCCTCTTGTTCCACAAGGTATGTGGGAAGAGCGTTCCAGCGTTGACACACACGAAGGGAAAAGAAATTCCGGCGGCATTCCAACCGGCTGTATTGTGTGTCCAGCTTTAGATAGTGTCCTCTGAGTGTGGTATTGCTATTCAGCTTTAGTAGGTGACGACAAGAATGGTTTGGATTCCTCAGGATCATATAATTCATTACCAAGTCGCCACGCAGGCATCGACATTGTCCACTGTAGACCCCGAGAGTTTTCAACCTCAATGCGAGATGCAACAGGCCCTTTACGTTCTTGGTCGCCCTTTGTTGTGACAGCTCAAGGGCGGTAAGATCTTGCTTTTTCCATGGCTACCAGGCGTGGATGGCGTAATGAGAATGAGGCCGAATGTAGGCGTTGAGCATCTGCGAAAAATGGAAGGATCGAAGCGTCCGAACGCCCTCTGCAGAAGGCCAAGTTGTTGGTTAGCTTTTTTGGAGGCTTTCTCGGCCTGACGGGATCTTCTTGCACTATCACGCCTAGATCGCATTCCGTTGAAGTGCGCTGCAATATTTGATCCCCCAGTCTGTATTCGCAAGTGGCTTTATGGCGTATGCTCAACACCTTCCACTTTGTAGCGTTGAACTTAAGCAAGTTCTGAGTCGACCATTCGTAGACCCTGTCAAGGTCATCCTGAAGTGCCGCATTGTCACCGGCTATTCTAATGGCTCGCCATATCTTGAGATCATCAGCGAAGAGTAAGGAGTTGGAGGTGATTGCTGTCGCGAGATCGTTTATGTAAATCAGGAATAGTCGTGGACCAAGTACTGAGCCCTGGGGCTCTCTGCACTTAACGTCGATTAGGTCAGAGATGACGCCGCGAACTTTTACATTCAGATGTCGGTGAAGCAAGAAGTTACCTATCCAACCTAGGATTGGGTCACCAATTCCACAACACTGCAGCTTGTGAAGGAGGATACGGTGCTTCAGACGGTCGAAAGTCTTTGAGAAGTCCAGATATACTGCGTCAACACCTACTCCGCTGTCAACGGTCTCAGTCCAACTGGATCTAGCAGGTAGCAAGTTTGAAGTGCAAGATCGGTTCTCGCGAAATCTATGTTGTTCTTGTGCTATGATATTGCGTTCCTCCAAGATGTTCATCAGCGCTTTGGCAGCAATCGCTTCCATGATTTTTGAGAGCACCGGAAGTAGTGTTATCGGGCGATAGTTGGCCGGATCTGTACGACGTCCCCCTTATGGATGGGAGTGACGATGCCTGGCTTCCACATTGTTGGCACCCGCATCTCATCGAGGCATCGTTGGAAGAACTTGATGAGTGGGTCCACCAGGTTTACTGCAGCCAATTTCAACGCTTTTGGACGATAATTATCAACACCGGGAGAGGTATGCTCGTGCAGGGCCATTATCTTTTCATAACATCCGCACTCGTAAACACAATGTGGCTAGGTCCTGATGGTGGTACAACGATCGGGAACAGTGTATGCGGCGATGTCATGCTCTGGAAGTTCGGGGCGAATTGTTGACCTAGGGCGTTGGCCGCCTCGATTGCGGTTTGTGCAAGTCCACATAACGTGTGTAAGGCAGGAATTCCTCGCTGCACTTTGCGGAGCTTGTTCAAGTGTCTGTACAGGAGCCTTGGGTTAGAGACTTAGCCAGCTAACCTGCGTGATATAACTGTTGCTTTAAGTATCAAACTTAAAGTTCTGTCAAAAACGTTCAAGGGATAGTGTTTAGCACTTTATCTTCGTGCGATATTTGAGTTGTACTTGAAGCTGCTCCAGAAAGGCGGACTATTATCTCCAGTAAACATTCATCTTGAGTTGCATCGATTGTTTTAGTAAATAACCGCGATGGTAGAGTCCATATTCTTGGTGATCATAAACTGACAGTTAACCAAACTATAGTACAAAACCACTAGACTTTTTCAAGAATCGATGAACCATACACAACTCCGTCTTACTTCCAAAACGTTTCAAACTAGATTTAAAATACAAGCAAATGTGGGTGAATCCACTAATTGGATAAAAACCAGCAACATTCACTGGTTTGTTCTGCTAAAACGAGCTCTCCTCCATAACACATTCCATAACGGCACACTGGCTAGCCCCAGTAGGGCTTTTTACGTCTTGTGTTTTTTTGGATTGTGGCTGAGTTATGTAGCCTGTGAGCTCATGGGACGAAAACATGGAAAACATTGAAATTACAATATTTCAAAGTACTATTGACAAAGTTGTAGGAGTAATATGGGTGAGTATGCCCACCTGCATGAAATTTAAATTTCTGGTCGCACTGATTATAAAGACAACATTACTAGCGACGGTTTTAAAAACGTATCCAAAGCGGTAAGCTTAAGCTAGAGGAATGTAAGTGCGTGTTTTTACTGACATGTCCGGTACTTTGAATTTCTTCTGAATAGACAGGGTTTGCACTCATTAATGGAAAACTTTAGCCCATCGCTTAATTTCCGATACCATGTGCCATCAATGTGTTGCAGCCCTTTATTGATGTGGTAAAAACTACAGCCGTGTCCTACCTGAATTGGCCACCATATTGCACTCCTCCAGGCTTTACATCGAAAAGTGCCATTTGGCATCTGTAACCAAATTCGAGAGCCGTTCGATTCCACGAGCAATAATTAGTCACTAGCATAGTTCACACGAAGAGATGAATCTCTGGCGCATGTGACGCATCTAACCAGGGCTGAGGCCATATTGTCTAAAAAGATGGGTGTTCAAACCGAGAGACCCATCCCTATAGCTTCCAGGAATTTAGGGCCAGCACAGATCTATGCATAAATACATAAAGATGAATGGGTTGTTATATTCTGTGTTAGGGAATTTCACCAGTATCTCTGGGTAAGAAGTTTTAAGATCTTACTAACCCTAAACCCCTATTCGCCTTAATTGGTTGACTAAAAAGGTCATGATACATATGTTATCTTCGCTTATGCAATGTCGGGCCTTACTGTTCTCGGATTAAATTTACTTTATCTCTTATGTTTCTAGGAAAGCAAACGGTTACCACGCAATCACCTGATGATTCCGTAGTGAAACCGATTTAATTAGTTAACTTGCTGTTGCACTGGGCCATCAAACAGATTTAGGACCTTGATATCGGCCGTAGCATTCATTGCAAGTTTACGTGTCATGTCTGCCATGGACGACCTGACAAATGTAACCTCGACGTACAGGTCTCATTTTCGAAATGGCTGCCTCCTGTGCGGGTCCAGAGCACTTAAGCCACTTCGGTTGCATTAGTGTATGGTGGAGAAACTGCATGAAGCTTGCTCAGGAATTGCTAGATTGAAAGGTCTCCGCCATCTTATACGTTGTAGCCCTGTACTGACGGCAACAGAAAATACTTGATCGGACAATGTAAAGTATGTCACTGTGAACCAAGGAAAACCTCACCGGTGCTACTGAGTTCGTGGGAATGGCCGACAAATCTTACGTGCGCGTACATCAGAACTACCTTGATCAAATCGAAGGGAACATTTCTCCTACTGTTGTCGACACGGATCGATCTTCGTGGCATCAAGGTAGTTCCACTGACGCATGTTTCTTCGGAGACTGCCGCTTCCTGCATGCATACAAGGTTTAGTAAATTTAGGCTGCCACACGCATTAGTGACACACTGTGGCCTGTAGCCATATGGATCGCAAGCCTGCCTTTTATCCCATGGCTCGTCATCGAGCCTACGTAGGGACCAGGCAACTGTCGCGGTATCCCTAACCTACGTGCGACTGGTGGTGGTTGGGCGACAGCGAAGGGTCGGTACCACGTACAAGCGTATTGTTGAGCCTTTGGTACCGTGTATCCACTGTTCAGTTATATCAAGCTCTTATTCAAGTCAAGGTTAAATTTTTTAAAACCACCGTTTACTGCCCAGACTCATTTACACTAGCCAAAGGACTGCCCATACAGTAAAAATGGATTATAGAAATAAGTAGCTGCTCCACTAACAATGAAAGTGGACAATTTAACATAATCAAGCTGATTTGTAAAGCTACTAAAATGTCGACTAGTTATTGCATTATATTATCAAGGAAATCAGCAACAACAGCTTGTAATTCCTTTTTATGTGGATAATTTGGGTCGTGCGCAAACGGAGACACGTTGGGTTACGTCAACTCCAATACAACAGACTCTGTTCAAGATCGTGAGACCAGTGCTCTAAATGTGGAAAGCCGGCCGTGGTATATCACACTTCGTATGAACAACAGTTGATACTAAAGTATCCTAGTAGAATTAAAAACAATCGTTCACTCATGTTCCAGTTTCACACTTTACTTTTATCTTGAAGCTAATGAAAAGAAAAAATTTAAGTAATGACGGCGGCATGAATATGGAAAGAGAAGTGGTTTCTCCCACAAAACCGTCGTTTGTTTAGCATTCTTTCTTTTCTTTCTTTCTTTTCTTATAATCAGCCTATGTACATTAAAAAAGAGACGGGCATTTCCCACTGGGTTGCTATTTAAAGTACTCTCAGTTTCTATCATTTCGATTCACAGCAACATCATAATCTGTTTATAATTTGCGTGATGGATAATCTGATTTCGTTCACATGACAATACGTAGTGGCTATGCTTTTCAATACCAGGTCAAAAAGCTATATGTTCTTGCATCTTTAAGGTTGGTTGATACTGAATCTCACTTATGTTGGATTCCGACGGAAAGCCAGGAAGTAAATTTAATCCCCTGCTTCAGGGATGTTTGCTCCGGCCATATGGGACAGCTACAATTACTACATACCGAATATTTCCGGTAAATCTTGATGGAGCCCTCTTGATAATCCTTTCCATTGGATATGAGGATACTTACGAGCGGAAAACTAATGCACACTAGCACCGTCTGTTGTGTTCAGTCGTGCGACTGTATCGTGTGCTAATTTAATTTATGTGCCTCTGATAAGGCATCCATAATTAACAGTGAAACTAAATAGCCAACACCGAGTACTTTACCTACATGATATCTATTTAACTGCATAAACAAAGCAAGGCTTTTACGCCTCTGTGTTTTCGGTAAAAATGGGTATCTCCTGGTTTATTCGGTATTAGCATTCACAAGGATTTCTGGATAGAATGACCAGTTGTTGTGTGCGCATTCGTTTCTCTTGCATTGGTATATATTGCTAGAAGCTTTAAGGTAGGTGCTCCAAATCTCATCCTTTTTTGCCAGTAGATAAAATGTTCTCATTACCGAATGCCTCATGACATATTTCGGCCAGTTTGCTTATACGTTGGCTACAACGTTATTAGCCCCTGCATTATTTTCGGTCGTGGTTCTGTGACCCTCTCGTTTCACCACCTTCACTTGGTCAGTTGATATTTTTGCCTCAGATAATGTATAAAATATTCATGAATGCCAGCTGGACAGTCAGCATTCTGATGGCCATCTGAAATTTCCGCTGGCTTTAGATCCTCATCAATAAATCATGTGTTTCTAAATGAGGTTAGTCAGTGGCAAATTCGTTATTTCCCGCTAGCATATGCAGCCTGACATAGATGATCTAGTTATGGCAACTCGTCATATGGATCATGAATGAAGTCACAGAAGATTTAACAAGTCAATATTACAGGGGGTTCGTTGCATATCTCTAAGTTGATGGAACGTTCATTTTTCAGCAATTTCTTGTAAGTATAATGATAGCAATCACAAACAGGAAACTAATGGCCTTTAACTTTTTCAACAAAATGATCATAACAGGTCAGATGTTCGTGAACGTTTTAACCGGAGGGGAACCAAAATGTAGAAATGATCTCACTTGTTGGCTGCTACATTTGATATCAGGAAAGCTAATAGATTATAATAGCGTGCATATATGCATATATAATAACCATATATATATATATATATATATACTTTCAACCGATCTTTTGATGAGGAGCGAGTTACGTATCCGCGTACCTAAAGCGGCTTGCGCGTGTGAAAAGTTTGAAAAGTGTGTGTGGAATAACCACTAGCTTATCGTTGGAAGGAAGTTGTTTGCCGACAAGTATAAGTTGCCCTGCGTTCTTCTATACGACAGGGAAACTTGCACAATATACCAGAAGGACGTCAGATGCGCTGAGCGATTTTTTCAAAAGGGTCTGTGACGGATTCTGCGCATCTGTTGGTGCGACGGTTTTGTAGACACGGAATTGCTGAACCGGAGTAGCATGTATACAGTGAACTGCATACTTCTGTTGCGGCAACTGTGGTGGCTGGGGCATATCAGCAGAATGCATTTAACAAGCATACTGAAACAGCTTTTGTACGGCCAAATTAGCGCAGGCAATCGACCTGCTGGAAAACCGAAATTACTTTACCAAGACATGATCAAGGTGATTTTATTAAGCATTAATACTGATTTCAGGTGTTGGGGATAAAAGGTAGTTGATCGGTGCGATTGACGTGAACTAATTAAGAGGGCAGTTGAGCAAGTAAAGGAAAAGCATTATTTTATGCGGAGGATAAACGTTAGCCACAGACACCCATGGCTTCTGGCCGTCGACGTCGAGTGCATTATGCCGTAGCACATGTGGTCGCGAGTGCCTCAGCCAAACAGGTTTGAAAGTCGCCAATGTGGCCACATGGGGCGGGAATCCAAAAGACGAACAGCAAGTGATTTTTTGTGCCAGGGATGTCCAAACTTTCTGCAAGTAGGGCCACATTTTGTGAGCTAACAATTTGTCGGGCCAATTCAGTTTGAAATTAAAATAATAGCGAAAATTACATGTGTACGGTAAAAGTCCAAGTGTGACTTTATTATTTCATGATGAGGCCGCGGGTCAGTTGAAAGTTGAAACGCCGGCCGCATTTGGCCCTCGGGCAAGACTTTGGACATCCATGGTCTAAACGTTATCTGTGCGTCAATTTGTTGGTGCGCTGAGTCCAATTCCAATCGATGTACTAACCCAGACGAATTAAGCGGCTGATGTAGTACGTGTGCGGCATCTTCGTTACAGTTGGTCTATCCGTGTGCCAGCATGTTGGGTTACTTGTAGTTCAGGGATTCTTTGTTGATTAATATCCTCGGTCTGGCTGCACTTGCTGTGAATGATGACAAGATGCCTATCAGTCTACTACCCACCACCTCGTCCATGCTGGCTCCAGGAAACAGTTACTTGTTGCTGGATGGGACGGAGCGCAACGTCGTAGTGGCCGTGCTAGAATGAGACTTGTTCCACGCATCCAGTATGGAACGGGCTACGGCTCAGCAACCATTTTGTGTACGTCTGGTAGGTATGAATATTTTTGTTCTGTTTGTTGTGGGAGTGTGTGCCGGCTCCGTTACTGAAACGTGACTCTCATCCACACGCCTCCCGCTCAGTTTCCTTCGGGTTTCCACTGGATACGAGGTGTGTGAATGGAGCTGTGGTTGGTGCATCATAAGCTACCTATGGTTCCCCGTTAAGCACAGGCGTCCTGTGTCCATTCCCGTGGAGGCTGCAGTGACAAATAAATCCGGAACCGGATGCTGCCAACCACAGTAGGTAGCTGTTCGGTTATCTTCCAGCCTAAAAGGAAAAAGTGAGATGAAATGATGGCACATGAGCTCAGCCACTAACATTCTTGACATGCTTTCGTTTGGCTATTATTCAAAAAGTGTGAACTTCAAATGCTAAGTAATCCGAAGATACACCTATCTACAAGTCTGGTATCTGAAAAAGTACGAGAATCTTTAACTGCAACAAATAACAAGATTTGTATTCTTGGTTTACTCTACCTCAAAAGATAAAATTCAGTTTGCCATTTTCCGGGGTAAGGTCCACAAAATAAACTGTATTCTTTAGGGGGGTTATTAAGCCAATAAATAGACGAATTCCATTGCAATTTCGATAAAGCCATGTACCCGAAGGTGCACTTTGATCAGACCTTTTGGAAGAGTTCGCTACTGCCATTAGTAATGCTTTCGTAAAGTGGATGACAGATATTTTTGTTATCCTAGGTTATCATTGAAAATAGCAGAATAAAGTTTACCCCGAAACTCAACAGATTTCCATTATTTTGTGCATTGGTTGTAGTGTTTTAGTATCCCATTATACCGTATTACAGTTCGTAAAGCGAAATTCCCTACGTTGTCAACAGGGATGGCTGCATTTTTGGTTGTGTAGTTGTCATCCGCAAATGTACAACGGAGTCAGGGCTACGGGTCCTTAAATTTTGAGTACAACTACCGAAATATTTACCAACGTACTACTTCGAGCCACCAAGTCTGGATGAATTGATGTTCAAAAAACCAGGCCTTCAAGAACTGTAAAAGCGACAAGGTCTTTGTCATTTTGCTATCATACAATAATATCTTTTATATAAATCTGAAATTGCAACTGTTTATTTCGTTTTATTGAGTGGTGCAATTTCAATTTATCAATTAATAACAATGACAAGCAAAAGCGGAAATAAAATGGAAACAAGTAATATCGACGATTGGTTTTTTATCCGACCAGCAAGTCCACGTGTAAAAAGTCCACGCAAGCTTTGGAGAAATCAATTTAACGTTGTGCTTATGTACGAATGGAGAGAGAATATTCAGTTCTAACCTACACGCCAAGTACAGGTATAAATAATGAAACCAATAGTAAAAGAATAGGTATACAAAATTACAACCGTTGAATAAATCACTGGAGTAATTTGTTAACCAGTTCTTAAATGATTGACGTTTGACTATTTAAAACTTCTGCAAAGCAACGCACTGTTAATCTACCGTAAGCAACTTGTGGGCATTTATAATTTTGTATTTTTATGTGATCAAGGAATTTGATACGCATCCAGACGGATTGCTTGTAAATTCCCTTGGAAGACCGTAGTGGGAATTATATATGATAGTATAAAGGGGCAGGGGAAGGAAAATGCTGGTTTGAGGTGAATCACCGAGTTATTCACAGGAACACATGCTTGTGTGCTCATCGCTACGTAATGGAATGGGGTTGTGTGCACAATGTTTGCGTTATTCTCTCTTTCCAAGTAAACAGAATGCGTCACGAAAAGCTTGCTAAAAATCAGGAACCAAATGCGGACAGATTTGTTTTTATTAACCAGTAATGGGAGCACAGTTCGTACCTTACGTTTTATTGCATCTATGTTGAACACAGTGCTGCGATATGCAAACTGTTGTGGGTCATCCAAATGCGTCCGTCTGAAATCTACTTAAAATTTAGCATCTCTCATGTCGTCGAAGCAAGTGACTTGCAACTGATTGGCCAGCATTTGCATGTTATTTGCTTTGACACTGGCTTGATGCCTACGCTTCGCCAACTGGCAACTATGTTGTTTTGCTTGAAGCACTGTCTACATGTCGGCGAGAGGCTGTGCCATGTACTCGGCGCACTCCTTGAATGCGACAGGAGGCAAATTATCCAGACCAGTTGCTTTCTCCAAATGCAACTTTACTAATTCGCTATGCATTCCTACGCTGTTCCTTACAAGGCGCATTATCTGAAGCTAGCCGCAACTCTTCATCGGATACATCAAAGACTGGCGTGCCATCCTGATTGCAGATTTATGTTTTAGTACTTTAACATCATGATTTTACTGCGTGACCTCGTGGTTGACTCCACTTAACTGTTTCATTTTTTCCGCATTTCTCAATAAGTACGGTTTTCGAATATGTGGTGATGGTATACATGGTTGTCGAAAGGTAATTCTACATTTGTGTAAAGAGTTGGAAACATATATTCCTGTCTTTGTGTTTACAAGAATTTCCGTAAACCTAAGCAGTCGTTTGAGACGAGACTCAATCGGCGTGATGAAAACTGGACCACGGTTTTTGAATCTGGAGTTTAGGTAGCAAGATAACTGGTCACAAATATTCGATACCTCCGCATCATAACAAAGATGAAATCTATGGAATCGCTGGTTTCCGCAGTCTCTGAAGGTTTTGGCGAAGGCATTTTCTCCGCCTGAACTTTGAACTACGCAAAGATATTTACGGTTCACTTTGCTACAGATAACGGAAGATAATTCTGCGATAGCACGGTCAGAGTTCCCAGGCAGGGCCCGATTGCAAACACACAAAAATCCCATGCTAACGGTTGCGTTTAATCTGTTTCATTATTGCACTGCGTTTTGTATCCCAATGTTCGCAATGAGCCAGGTGGCCCATCTACTAACTTCCAGGAAACTACGCATTATGTGAGTTTTAGGGATTTGAGGACCACAGCTGTAATGCCATCATTAATTCGTTCACTAAAGAGCCGGAACACTTGAGGAATTTCTATATATTGGCTAATAAATTCTTAAGACAACCGGGCAAGATTTTCGTTGCAATGAATTTGTACGAACTAACTCACTAATCGCACATTTATGTACTCGTGATATTTTTGCTGTTGCCGAGCGACATTTTGTCTCACACCTTTGGATCTCTGGTATCGTCTTGCTTTTACAACCTCTAACTCATGATACATTTTTACCATAACACTCCCGTGCATCCGAAATTTACTCTGAACTCTGAATTCCAAGCAGTGTTCCGCCGAGATCCAAGCGTCTACCGTAGCATAACTCCAAACATCCGAGATATTGTTTGGTCTCACTTAATAAAACAATTCAACGGTTTTTGAATGAATGATTGGTCCTTCAAATTCAACATTGTTTGGAGCAGCTAAATCATTATTTACACTCCGCCGCAAAGAAACCTTCTCTAAAGTGTCGACATGTTCATCCTGATGCGATCCATATGCCTAACCACAAAAATTATCTATCAAACATTCGTGGAACCTGCCCCACTTTCGCGTTGCTTCATTCGACGTGCATGCCGGAGTGGACAGTCTGCCAGTCTACAAATAAGAAGTGAACGATGTGACCCTAGCCTCAGAAATAGAACAATTGCTTACCATCTAGGGTGAATAATTCTAATTCTTCGTAACTCATGCTCAACAATCCGGATGCCTAGCCTACCAGTGTCTAATCGCCTAAGTGGCCCATATGCCAAAGTCGCAAAACGGTACTCCGTGTCGAAACGGTTGCGCGATTTTCCATGCGAGGTGCATCCGAATTAAAGCTAGTCAGGACAAATTATTCTACGAGCCAGCCAGCATCGCTATGGTTCTGTGTGGAATGTCCAGCTATTCCGCTGGTCAGAAGCATTCATCTATTATCTCAGAAGTGCGACGAGCTATTAGCTAAGTTTGGGAAATAGTGTATACCAAACTCACCACAGTTGGAGTAACCAAAGCGGACTGTGCGACTTGGGTGTCCCCAGTGAGTGTTGTTCCAAGCCTGAGGTAAACGTTTGTAATACCATAAAAACCATTGCAATGAGGCTGGACCTTACCGCGGTGCGATAATTTGTGTGCCTCAGCGATCCATTGAGCTATGCTAGGTAGTGCTTTTGCACTTACAGAGTCACTCACACCAGATTGGTCAATGGTTAGAGGCCAGACAAACTCAGCCTCCTGATCCTCCAGGTTGGGGGTTGGAATGAGGGTGACACCTTATTCCTTAAAACGGACTCCTTGTAACCCAACGCAAAACCTGCTGCCTTGCGGTCGGGTTTTTGAACCAAAGGCTTTGGTTGAGAACCCTAACCGTTCTCCTGTCTAGGCCTGGGCAACCTGACAGTATCCTGTCCACGCAATGCAATGAACTTCTCTTCAAACAGCCTCTTGATGCTCTGGCCACAGCAGTGGAGAATCAACGGTGTCTTAACTGTTGTATTGAGCAGGGTGGATAGGGGTTTGGATGCTACTGCTCAAGCTTTCTCGTCTTCATGTTCTCCCTCTTACGCTATTTCACTCTTACCGTCCCGTTCCAGCTTCACATTTATCCCCCCAGTTTTCGACCCCCCGATTCTTGTCCCTCACGGAAAATGCTTTGCTAGGCGTTTATTTTCTAATTTCAACCCACATGCTAATGCGGAGCTTCACTCCTCTCCTGTTGACAATCCCATCTCCAATCAAGTGGTCAAGCCAAGTTCATTGACTTCAATTTGGAGCCTTCGATCCTCCTTCAGATTGGCATGCCTCTATGTTCGCACATTGCTACAGATCGATCAACAGTCAGAACTTGCCCGAACATTATAGACCCTCTCGATCCATATCTGTTGCTTATCCGAGACCCGCCCGCAAGACACGAGCTCCGTGCTCACTCTGCGATCCACTTCAGGTGACGCAAGCATTATTTTCTCCTTGCGCCTATTCGGTGACGATGCAGCTTCGAGCCCAGACCAAACTGGTGTTGGTATTGCCCTGAGTCCTTGGGTTGAAGCTGCTCTGGTTGATTGGATTCCAATCAGTAGCCGGATGTGTGCGGTCCGATTGGCTGGCTCGTTTAAAGCTTCGACTTCGCGCGGAACTAAAAGGTGTCTAATCGTTATTGCTGCCTACGCGCCCACAAACTCTAGCGATGCTTCCGTAAAGAACGACTTCTACCGCCAACTGACCTGACTCTTTCGCCACAGAATAAGCTCGGACACTGTTGTGCTGGCGGTAGATCTGAACGCACAAGTTGGAAAGTTGTCCACTGATGAAATGCATCTAATCGGTCAGCACGGTGTAGGCTCCCGTAATGATAACGGTGAGCGGTTACTTCATTTGTGTGAAGGTGCGGCTTATTATTGCGAGCACTAACTTCCGACACAGCACTCGCCGGAGCGTGACTTGATGCCCACCAGCCTCGAACCAGCCTTGGACGCAGATCGATCACATTGCTATTAGTTGCTGCTGGACAGGCTGCATCCAGAACTGTCGCTCGATTTGGAGCACATGTGTGGACACCAACTATGTACTTGTATGTGTTGACATGCAGATGCGTTTTGGCGGACGCCCACGACGACGCTGTGAGCGCCTTGACACCAGCCAACTGACAAAGCCAGCTGTATTGAATGCGTATCGAAGTACGCTGACATTCGAGTTGAGTAAGCGCTCATTGGAGACAACTGATGGTCACTGGTCACAGGTTCACCAGACCTTACTAGCAGCAGGCAAATCCTCATGTGGTATGTCTAATAACCAACATGGATATTGGGTCCCTTCGCGGTCTCTGGAAGTTATCGACGCTCACCGGCATATCCCGGCTGGAAGCGAACACAATGGAACTCGCCAAGTGCTCTGGGCAAGACTCCGTGCTAGCCTGAAGGGAGACTGCGAATCTTGGTGTTCTCACGTGCGTCAAAGATGGGTGGCGGCTGCCCTTGGCAACCATCGTAAGTTATTCCGTCTGATACGGGAAACGGGCAGCAGGAGACCTGGTGTTAGTGAAACTATACGTGACGAGAGTGGACAGCCTATCCACAATTTGTCAAAAGGTTTGAAGCGTTGGGCTGAGCATTTTGAAAAGCAAATTAATCGGCTAGCCAGCCAGTGATCGCCGTGCTCCGTGGACTGTCCATTTGGATCCACCCTCTCGCTCAGAAGTCTAACGTGAGATCGGACTGTTGAAGTTGAACAACGCCTCGGGATCAGGTGATCTTCCTCCAGCCCTCTTCATCTTCGGAGGCTCTGATCTTGTTGATGCATTACATGAATTACTGGTGAAACTGTGGGAGCAGGAGACTGTCCCAACCGACTGGAGCCGCTCCGTTATTGCTCCCATCTTCAACGGAGGCTGGCGTTCGAAATGCGACAACCATAGAAGAATCAGTCTGCTCTTCACCGCCTCCAAATTACTCGCCTCCATAATCCTTTACAGACTGACTGGCGGCAGTGAAATCCAGATTCTTGCGGATCAAGCGGTGTTTCGTCTGGGTCGTGGCTGCATTGACCACATCTTTCCTTTGTGTCAGTTGTTGGAACAACGTCACACATATTGGCGGCCTACGGTGGTTGTGTTCCTCGACATTAAAGGTGCCTTCTATTCGGTTGATCGATGTGCCTATTGGAATTGTCTACTCAGCAAAGGTGTGCCCGAAAAATATGTAAATATTATCGGAGAAATATACGCGCGTAACGCGGGCAGAGAGAGAGCTTACGGCAACCTGTCGCCACCCTTCAATATCTCCAGCGGTGTGAGACAAGGCTGCCCGCTGTCATCTTTCCTCTTCAAGTTCGCTATTGACGAAGTCATGAAGATTGCATTTACAGGACATGACTTGGAAGGTGTGGAGCTACTCCCAGGAGAATGACTGCTGGACTTGGAGTATGCAGGCGACATTTTCCTCATTTGTGATAGCTCCCAAACGTACCAAGCCGCGCTGCACTGATTATCACTGGCTGTCAGCCGCTTCGAGCTTTGCTTTACACCATCGAAATGAAAAGAGATCCTTGAAAATTGGCAGGGATCACCTCCTGCGCTGATCCTTTGTGGGGATCAGCTAAAAGTCGTTCGGAAATTCAACTACCTGGGAAGTTGTATCAGCGCCCTTGGGATCGAAGACGAGATCAAGAACCGTATAGCAAAAGCTCGAAGTGCTTTTGCTAACTTTCGCCACCTATGACGGCGGCGCGAACTTACTCGCTCTGAAGGGTAGAGTGTACAATGCAGCAGTACTTTCGACCTGACTATACGGTTGCGAAATCTGACCCCTAAGATCGGAGGACATAAAGAGGCTAGTTAATTTTGACCATCGGTGTCTTCGCAGTTTGGCTCACATATGGTGGGAACACCGCGTGAGTAACGAGCGTGATCGACGCCTTGTTTACTACACAGAAAAAGGAACTGAACCGATCAGCACCGTCATTTCACGCACCATGTTCCGATGGCTCGGCCATGTGTTGCGCATGCCAGCCCACCGACTCCCTCGACGTGCGTTATTTGCTCACCGGGGATGTAGATGGAAGAAGTGGAGGGGTAGCCAAGCGATGACTTGGTCGAGAGGAATGAAAGCGTTCTCTTCGGATCTGGCCTTGGTTGAAGCGTCATGGCTCCCTGATTGCGGTCCAAAAGACAATCAGCATGTTTGGCTGGATACACTTGCTGACATGGCAAGGAGCCGACCACAGCGGCGTTCCTGCTGTGAGTCACTGCCCCGCCACGCCTTTTGCCTCCCCCTCCATCTACGATATCATTCGTAGCGTATAACGTAATAATTTTTCTTTATGTTTATTAACGGGCTGGTATCTTACCGGAACGATACCTATCCGTTGCTGGTAGCTCAGCTGGCATGCAACTGTTGTATTCATCTTCCTTTTCCTTTATGTATTGCGGCACAGTAGCTGAGGTGTTTCCCACTTCTGGCTGACGTGTATACTGATGATGATGAATACCGTAAAAACAACAACATGAGACCAGAAAAATCGTGTTGTTCCAATACCACTCGCAGTATAAATTAGACTAAATTGTTTCTCAGTTCGATCGGAGTAACTAAGGTCAAGCTTACTCCCAATTCCCTGACGGAGTGCACACCAAACGAGCAAGGCAGTATCAGGGAAATTTGGGTTACGATTGCTTCCAGGAAGAGCCGACATTTAATATTAACGACGCTCCAACTGAATCGGAACTTGAGGAACGAAGTGGAGTTCACTTGAGTTAAGCAGCACCGCTTCCCTGCGGTACATCCCCGCGTATTTCAAACCCTACCCGTGATATGTAGAAAGATGCAAAGAAACAATCACCTGTACTGACCCGGAATCAATTGGACGTCAATAATGAGCTGGCAGCTGGACGACCCAAACCAGTGGGACGTCATTGGTAACTTAAGCTGGGTTGTATTGAAACCTGTACACCTGGTGCGAATCCTGTAACACCACACCTGTAGGCATTACGGAGAGCCAAGTCTTCTTCGCGTCTTGCTGATCGCCACCATTGAAGTGGAATCAGTTCTACTGTCGACAGGTAGACGTAGAAGTGAAAAATATTCCATCTGTTTTCGCAGACATCCCATGGAACGAGAGTTATCCAAGTAACCGCAACTTTAACCAGAACCACACTTGTTCAAGTCTTTCCTGAAACTGAAGTGTGTCGAGCAAGAAAGCACAACCCAAGTTAAAGAACAGTGTCGTTAAAATCGTGAAACTCTCAGCGGATAACATGTTAGCAAAAGTAGTGTCAAGGCTGCTTATCTTACTGAACTACAAAGGATGTGGATTTTGAGTGTTGGCGGTGGTCCTACGGTCAAAATATGTGGTAGCAAAGCTTCTAAAAAGCTGGAATGAGTTCCGTATCAGACTGCCATCTGCGCAACAACTAATGACAGTCAGCGATATGCCACTTAGAGATGCTAAGACACTCAAAGAACAAAGCGCGATGAGAACTATAAAGGAACCATGCACTAGTAGTTTGTCTGATGAGTCCTTACAACTTGTTGAAGAAGACATTGACCAAACATCTTTCACTGTATTACAAGATTAGATACGGAACAAACTACGCAGACGATGAATAAGACGTCAAATACTTCCCCAAGTACTCACCGTAAAATCGGTTAGTTGCCGGCCATTTAATAGTCGGCGAAAGTTCACGTATGCATTGGACCATATCCAAAACATTGCTTAAACCTGAGAAGCTTTCATGCATGTAAACTTACGCCAAAGAACACTACAGTAAACTTAATGTGCTTCGACTACATTAGTTCGCGAATGCCTGAGACCAACTTTCCAGGACTGCAAATTGATTGCACCAAATAGTGACTGATGCTGAATTTGAGAAAGCAGGAAAATGAATCATCCGGCAGTACCGCTCAGCAGAGTAGGTGGATACCTTTCTATTATCGCAGTGACCTGAAGTTAACTATAGTTGATGATTTGGAAACTCATATTACGCACTCAGTAAGGTGCCTTCTCCGACTAATACACAACGACGCGTCTCGTAACTATCGTTTGCCGTCACTCAACATCCACTCCAGAAATGGATCCCCGCTTTGTACGTGCCTTGAACAGGGTAAAACGCACTAGGTACAATCACATTCTCATCACCAGTAACTAAAATGTACACGACCTAGAGGTATAGGTATCTTCCATGGAAAAGTTCATTTCCGATTTGCACGAATTTATCGCTAATCGTCTTTTGTACAAGCATGTCAATAAGCCCACTACATTCAGGACAGCAAAACAAATCGTCCAAATTGGATTTTGTTCTCCCGAATGAAGAGCTCATGATGTAGAGTACATTGGGTCTCAGCGACCAGTTAGTCAGTAAGTTTAGTTATGTTTTTATGCAGAGTATCCATCTGAACACTCAGAAGTAACTCATGCAATTGTACGCTACCAGGCCTTGAAAGAATTCATGGAGGCATCTACTTGGGAATTCTCGAATAACAGTAATCTTGAAAACTTTAGGACAGAGTTAGTTGGATGATGTAGTGACATGGTCAACAGAGCATCAGCGACCAAGCCCTTTGTTCCACAATGGTGCTGTAAATTCAAAGCTGCAGGACTCGGAAATTTATTTCGATAATGGATTCAACATGTCATACAAACAAGTATCTCATTGACTCAGGGCTTTGGGGTAATTCGTTGACCCATCGCAAACATTGCATTACCGTTATCTGTGAGGAAAAAAGTAACTTATCAACTGTACCAAGCTTAAACGTTTCTGGCAAACAATAAAATACTATATAGGCATGTCATCAGTGTCGTAAAGGAAAGTATGGTGTCCTTCCACTTTTCGAAAGAGACGGTAGATACAAAGCGTTGAAGAAGCAGTCAATGCGTAGCGGCTGCAATGCGCCCAAATTTACGTACTCGAAACCCCCACCAATAACATATCATTACGCACAGTATCGACCGCATGTGTTACACTTGCAAGTTTCAACCCAGAAATTTTGATAAGAAGGTACTCACACTGTAGGTTCATGGCTCTCCGGCAGCAGACAACATCCACTTGAAAGCACTGAAGGCTGTGGCCTCTAAGCTAGCCGGACCACTGTCACAGCACTTTTATAGATGCTACGATGACCTGCAAGTCCCACTATGCAGAAGCCTGACATTATAACCACCATTTTTAAACGCAGTTGCCTTTCAGATCCTGCAAACCATCGCCCAGTGACTCCCCTCCTTTTACTCGATAAGATGGTGGAAACTGTCATCTACGAGGCCCTAATGGACTGCCTGGAAAAATGCAAAATCTTGCCACAAGAATAGCATAGCTTCCATCAACAAAGGTCATGTACAACCAACCTGCTGCTGGCACGCGGTAGCTGGATGGACTTGGCTGATTTTAGGGTCGGTGTTGCCGTTATCTAAATATAGGTCTCCATAGCCTTTGACCGCCCGTATCATTACATGCAGCTGAGTCACCAGGCAGTGCGCGTGTACAAGCTTGGAGACCCCACCTTGCAAAAGGAATCGCAAGAGCGTTACCTGGATGTACAGGAACAAGACCATTTCGGATCATCAAAGTAAGCAAGGGCGTCGAGAACCAGCAAGCAACACTTTAGCCTTCTTAGCAGAGCGTTAGACCAGTTTGACTCCTCAATCTTCCCAATACTGTTTAACACCTAGGTGCGACCGCACGTGTTTTACTCCATCCAAACGTTGCTGCCGTGGCTAAAACAGGATATCGTAGCTCACCAGACTCCTAAAAGAACGGCAACCAAGAACCAAAGGGGCATATTTCATCTACCCCATAAGCTTAAACTGAGGTTTCTAAGATTATACAGCATTCATTATCGACGTTTGCAGGGGGATCTCATAATGGCTTAACTGACACTAAGGAACCCAAACGACATTTGCCGCCCGCCCATTGAACTGAAAAGCAAAAGTAACCTAAGAAGCCCTCCTTTGAAACGGAACATACAGTATAGCCGGCTGGAATGCCCTAGAAATTTCTTTTCACTCCGAGTGTGTCAGTCGTGGAACGTTATCCAAACTTATGTCGCTTCTGACCCAATCTAGCGATATTTAACCCCTTCGTCCACGAACATAGTTTGAATCAAACAATTATTTAGCTTGTTGCTGGTGCTAGATGTAATCACCTAATAAAGTTAACGAAAGAGTTAGACCGTTGCTAGGAAAATAAGCAAAGGAGAGCATGTGTATATTTGTAAACACGGTGACCCGAGTTACTAAAATGTACCAAAATGGAAGGAAATAAATATATTGATGTAAGTCTAGATATTACTTGCTGTGAAGTGCTACGAAACAGCTTTTTCCTCGGTGTAGCAAAGAAATACATTGGATTTAGTACACTTGAGCCAGCAGTGTACTTTGCAACCCCCAGGCTTGCAGCAGTGACCTTAATCGTTGATGCAAACAGGAAAACGTCGAATCTACCATATCTGACTTCAGTTACTGGTCTGTCTGCAGGCTTTGCGCGCTTTGTAGGGGGAAAATTAACGGCTTTTGCAGTTGATGTTAGAACATCGCCAGATTCTGTGACTGATGTGGATGTGCTTGGTCTTCCAACATCTCTTCACGGATTTGTTGTGGTCAAGTGTGTTTTCGTTTAAGTGTCGGTAACTGCGCTGTTGAAATAGAGAAGATGCAAGATTTGATTTCTTAGTGTGCCCATTATAATTTCATTATCTCTATACCTCAGCAATAAACTTACAAGTGAGAAGTCCACAAAGTGAGAAACCATTCGTGCCGTTTTTTCATAGTTTCGGCCTTAATTCTGTACAAGAAAATAAGAAATTGCCGCTTTTCCACGCTTCCCATATTTTCATTGCAACTTTGAATGATTTTCTTTCTCCTCTCAATAAACCGACATACACAGTGCATATCTTCAGTACCCACAAAACTAGACGCAAGAGTAACAGCCCGATGTCCTTCTACCTGACTACACAGATATTTCCATCTGTTGATACCTTGCAGTCGGAAAATCCTTGGTCATCTATCCAAAGATCTTCCTCGGATTGCAGTGATCATCCAATTACATGCTTACCTATCACAGTACCTAGAGAGTGAATACCTAGCATTTCTCTTTCTCTACTCTGATTCATCATAGAAAAGTAGTTGTTAAACCAATGCATGTACTTTTTCAGTCGAGGGCTAGTATCTGCCAATCTCAGAACAATTGACGCACCAGGACACAATTGTTTTCTATCTACAGGGACGTCTGTTAGTTTTCCCTGATAAATTTCGAATTAGATGGCTGTTCCTTCTTTGTCACATTTGACAACTTCTTTGGTTCCATTGGGCTTTACCTAATAGTAAAATATTGTTTTGCCTACATTCTCCCAGTAAATGGTATTATTTGCTCAAAAACGTCAATGAACTCTTCTCAAGTTAGCTGTAGGCAACCAGCGCGCACTGTGGTGATAAGTGTCATTAACATTCAAAATTTAATATTTCGCTGAGGCGAATTTTGCTCAGCACTTATGTGGATGGCATTTCGCATTTGTAAGTACCATTTCACCGTTATTACGTCTGCAACTGCATTCACTCTTTTGCCCCTTTGCCAATATATACGGATCCTTGGAACGTCAGCACTGCTCATCACAGCTGAGATTCCGAAATTGTCTCGCATTTAACTTACCGTTTTCCCGAAATTTTCCCGTTTTTAATCATGTGATTAATATTTGTCTGTTCTGCAAACTTGTCAAAATTTTCGGGACTGAAGTATAGCAGCAAGTATTCCGATGGTGAAGTGAAGCCATCAGATAAACTGAAATCCTCCTGCAAAATTATGTTTTCTGGGTCAAATCCATCTCTAGGTGATCGTCAGTTCATGCTGGCTTTATATATCTTCATGCTTACTGTGCCTTCCATTTAGCTAGCATAGCATCTGGATAGTTCAAGATATGCTTTTCCGCCGTCATGTGTTCTATTTCTATCACCACATATCACATCTTGTGATGCAGGATGAAATCTCTCATCACCTAAATTCAGACATGGGGATTACTCTAGATATCTATACATATCTAACTCTGTCTATCTATCAATCACTATACCAACCAAACGTTTCAGAAAATCATCCATTGTCAAACTTATTCTCTTGTCAGTTGAAATGTAATTAAAAGTGATGCTGATTTCTTAATTCTTATAATTGTATCTCCCAAAACAAATAAGGTGACAGAAATGTTAAACAAGGAAACATTTATACAAGGATGCAGTAATCCGTAAAAAAATGCATCCAAAGTCACGTAAAACTGCAATTTGCAACATAGCAATACCATGCTTAGATATCCAAAGATTTAGTCTATTCGGTCACAGTGTGTAGGTTAGTGTACGTTAATCTTAATTATCCACCGAATAATATACTCTACTTCGAGATAATAAAAACATCAAAGATTTAATAATGAACTTTACTGTTCGTACTTACTGAGCAGCTTCCCTTACAAACTGATAATGTTGGCAATGTAAGGATAAAACACACCCAGCAAATTGTGTTTTATCTCTGTGAGGATACTTACAATTACAATTACTGTATAGGTGTGAAAACCAGTCGAAATGTACTGAAAATAAACAGGTGCACCTGTTTACACACAACGTGAATCAAAACTTTACGGACCTAATATTGGTGGTGTGCTATTAATTTGTACGCGTGTGTATATTTGTACACACTGTGTGCCAAGGGGTTACAAAAGGACTAGACGAAATGCTGTCGCATCAGTATTTATTTTATAACTTGTTAGTCAGGAAGCTACAAAACGTAATCAAGCGGTGTGTTTCCAAACTCCCGAACACGGGAATTATGGATTTCTATTTTTAATACGCGAACGTTTCCGTCCTTCTACATAATTCTATTGTCAATGCAACAAAACACTTTTCACTTTATCATGCACATTTATTTTCGCAAAAATTTTCATCCCTCGGGACTTGATAGGTATTGCTTTTTACACGTAACAAACGATTGTTCCATTGGCTTGTATTTTAAAAGTAAACTGCTGATGTGTTGCGAGTTGTAGAGAAATATGCTTTGAATCGACATACACAATGATCAATTAAGGTAACTGATAACGTTACCAGTTCGTTTCCTAGGTTTGCATTGACGAGCAACACAATTATAGCTGAATGCGTCGAGTTTCACAAATTCATCATCATTAACAACGTAAAACCAGATTTCCTGCAGACTAATGCCACCAGTGAGAGAACATTTACAACATTCAAAAGCGCATTTGATGTCTTATTATTTTTATCCTTTAAATTTATTGGATACTGAATTTCACGAGTTGGTGGAATACAGCATTATAGTCTGAAGTATGCAACCTAATCATTATGGTATCAATTGCATAATGCATTTGGTCCAACACCTTCCTACATCTTCACGTAAACTGGCTTTCAGTTCGCACCTCTGTAATCCGGCTTATGTTCAAGGTTAAAGCAGGTTTCATCGCCTAAGCAAATTTTTGCACAGCTAACTCAGGTAGAAATTACATAAAATGGATGCAGAATATTGAATGAATCTATTGTATTTAAAATATTTTAGGCTAAATTGCTTATAATAACTAACCTCACTGCAATACGGACAAACGATAGAGCATAGTGTAACTTCGTCTGGTTGTATAGTTGAGTACGACATTAGAACAATTACGTCGTCAAGGGATAATTAAATCATTTCTGTAAACACATTTGTGACTGCTCAGTGGGACTTCGATTTATTCTGCCGTAAGCAGTTGAAATCAATAAAAACCGAGTGTTACGTTTCTGGCAGTCACCAAGAAGACAAAAATATTTAGTAGTGCCTAATGGATGTAGTTGCAAAAGAAGTATTCTCGGTATGGGATCTGTTATCTGTTATCTGTAATCCATAGTTGCTGGAGTTAACTGAACGTACGCGCTAGGCAGCAAGCCCATTGGGGAATGCTTTTCGCACATTTCATCCTATGAACTATGCGCAGCAGTGTTTGTATGTGAATGAACCAGATGATGCTTAACGGGGACCTGGTAACAAATCAAGGTAAAATGTGCACTCAGAAACTTAACATGTAAGATTATTTTACTATTGTGCTTACGCAAGGGTGTCGAGTTTAACCGACTCATGACAAGGCCTCGTAAATTCTTAGGTACACGATGGAACATTCCTGGATTCCATGTAACTGGAAAAACCCCGTCTTGGAAGCCGTGGTGTGAAGAGTTGCCCTACAAGATGTCTGCCCAATATATTTCCAAAACTTAGCCATGATTCCCAGCAAGCCCAAGTCTTGTAGGAAACTTTCGTTTTTAATAAATATCTGGTTGTTTGTCGTCATATGGGAAA
>OX104068.1:51445859-51487174 GCA_944474145.2 Dicrocoelium dendriticum | reverse complement strand
ACAGGGAATAGCACTTTGGTCGATAATGCCCGTTCCGGAGTCACATTTGCAATTGTTGTCTTAAGCGAGGACACAAACAGGCGTGTTGTCTAGCGAAGCGACCAACAATGGGCGGAATACGGCGTCGAATCCCAGTGCGCTTCCGATGTCACAACGAGGCCAAAACTGGGACGGCGACTTTCAAGTTTGACGGCGTCAGCAGGCATAATTTTACAATATTGAAGGTCAATCATAAATAAGTTTCATTTGGATACTGGGTCAGATATCATTTTGCTTTATCCAGCCATATGGTTATGCTGGGACGACCATCGCTTTTCCACACAGACCACACAGCACGAAACGCATCCGGCGGTATTTTGAAACTTCTCGGAGAGTCGCATTGTCAGGTCCATTTCCGTGATCAACATATCCGTACAGCCTGTTTTGTGACAGATCAACCAGGATTGAAGTTGCTGGGTCTTGATTAGATATAGGAATTGAAAATACTTGACCAGTCAGTTAACAGTATATACCAGAAGCTACAAGTTTAGAAACCCACAGATACGCAGAATATGAACCTCAAACTTTGCAGTCAAATTGCAAAACTGAAGCGACGCCACGAAAGTTTGTTACAAGCAGGTCTTGGATGCTGTCGGATAGCCAGAGCTGAGCTGAACCTCAAACCACACGCCAGATCGGTCTTTAGGCTAAAACGTCAAGGGCCGTACGCAACACAACCAATAGTGGAGTCTGAGTTAAATGGGTTGCAGTCGGAAGGCATAATCGAGCTCGTACGTTACTCTGCATGGGCAGCACTCATCTTTGTGATAAAGAAAAGAAACAACAAGATCCATATTTGTGCTGACTTTTCAACCGGTCTGAAGATTTGTTCACCAGGCTTAACGGTGGAAAATGGTTTGCGAAACGCGATCTAGCTGATGCTTACTTACAAGTTCCAGCAGCCGTGAACTGCAGAAAACTACTGACGATCAACACGCATCTGAGTCTTTTCCAGTACAATCGGTTGTCATTCGGAGTGAAAACTGCTCGCGCCATTTTCAACAAATCATGGATACACTGCTGAACGATATCCCTGAGGTCGCAATATACCTGGATAAGGCATTGATTATGGGGTCTGAACACAAGCATTGTTGTCCACGTTACAGAAAGTGCTCACTCGTCTAGAAGAAGCTGGCTTCCGGTTACGAGTGGAAAAATGCAATTTCCTGATGAAAAGTGTCAAGTTTCTCGGGTTCATCATTGACAAACATGGCAGACGTCTGGATCCCGCTAATATAAAAACGGTCAAGCAAATGCCAACACCAAGGGATGTTACAGGATTTCGTTCAGTACTCGGTCTTATAAGTAATTATATTGCATTCCTGCCAAGTCTACATCAGACAAGAGGTACTCTGAACGAGTTGCTGATGAAAGGGAAAGAATGGCGATGGACAAAGGAGTGCCAACAATCCTTTGATATAGTTAAAGCATCGCTCAGTTCTGTTTACGTTTGACCCACTTCAACCCAAACATGGAGAATGTGGTTGCTTCGGAAGCCTCCAATTATGGAGTATGTGCTGTCATTTCTCACATGTTCCCAGGAGGAGAAGAGAAGGCCATTGCGCCCGCAGCACAGTCGCTGAGAGTGGTGGAGAAAATATACAGCCAGATTGAGAAGGAAGCGCTGGCAAATGTTTCCACTGTGAAACGGTTTCATAAGATGTTATATGGTAAACATTTCAAACTGATCACGGACTAAAAACCTGTGCTCTCGATATTTGGATCAAAGAAAGGTATTCCTGTTTTCACTGCAAGTCGCTTACAGAGATGGGCAACCGTACTGATGGCTTACGATTTCAGCATACAATACCGATCTACACAACAACCCAGCCAAGCTGATGCTCTATCTCGCCTCCTCAGTTCCCACTTGAAAGAAAACGATGACTGCGTGATTGCATTTGTCAAATTCGAGCCGGAAGTTCAGCGCATCCTGATTGACAGTGTAAGGGAATTGTCAGTAATGTCGGACACGATTCGTGCAGAGACGGCTCAAGATGATATCTTGCTAAAAGTGATAGGGTTTGTACAGTCCATTTGGCCTAATGTCCGGATTTCTAATAAGTTAAACCTTTCTTTAATTGACGCGGATCCGTTTCGGTCGTTGACAATTGTCTAATGTTTAGAGACCGAGTCGTGGTACCAAGGAAGTTGTGGATTCAGGACATCCGGGAATCAGTCGAATGAAGACACTGGCGCGAAGTTTTGTGTATTGACCGCAAATGGATGCAGAACTCGAGCAGTTCTGCCAAAGTTATGAATATTGTCAACAAGCTGCAAAGGCACCTCCGAAATGTTCGTAGCACCCTTGGCCGAGTCGAAGTAGCCCTGACGGAGAATCCACTTGTATTAGGCGGGACCAATCAACGGTCAATCTTATTTGATTTTTGTTGATTTATACACAAAATGGCCCGACGTGATTCCGATGCAAAATTCCACCGCCCAGCACACTATCAATGAGCTGAACAAACTGTTCCAGTATTTTGGCACCCCGGAGATACTGGTTACAGACAACGGAACCCAGTTCACCTCAAAGATGTTCCCAGATTTTCGCACGCAAAACGGAATCCAGCACACGTTTTCGCTGCCATGAAATACACAATCGAATGGGTAAACCGAACGGTATGTAGATACCTTTAACCGTGCTCTTCTCATAGCAGAAGGAACGAGGGTGTGACGAGGTGCAATTCAGCCATTTTGAGAATGTATCGAAACACTCAGCATCAGAACACACCGGAGGGTAAATCTCCTTCTCATTGTCTATTTGGACGAAAAATCAGAACGACATTTGATAGCCTGATTCCAAAAAATGTTGGAAAACGCAACACACAACCGAAAGAGGGGTACGATAGCAGGCTTCGCACCTTCAAGATTGGCGACTTGGTGTATGCACGAAACTTCCAGACCTCGAAAAGATGGGTTATGGGAAAGGTTAGTGGAAAGAGGGTAAACTTATTTATGAGATAATGGTCGGAAAGGACAAGTGGACCAGGCACATCAATCATCTACGATCGCGGCATGGCAAAACTCAAAGACATGAAGAACCAGCGGCACCACAGTGGGACATACTACTGGATACGTTTGGCTTAGAAAATAGAACTGGTCTCCAAAGCGGAACACAGCCGGTCGCACAGACACCACAAGACGTGACATGAAGCCAAATCGAAAAAGAGTGCAACCGCGATGGCCACAAGTGGACCCCAGGGTAAAAAGCTACGACCAAGCCCAAGTGCAGAAAATAGGTAGGATCAATCAATTCAAAGGGGGAGGTACTAGTGAGTCAAGGGGAGCCAATGTCCAGGTACGAGGTCGCGCACGGGCTTACCGCGGAGCGCTTGAGCTGTCTGGTGCATTTGTAGGTCTCCAGCACGAGCGTGGAACGACCTTCGACTGTTTTGCAAAATTTGGGAATCGGGTGCAAACTGATTGGCCAGCAAATACAAGCCCGCGTCAACGGAGGCGAACAATTCTTCCAAATATGGAAAATCAGTGGAACGGAATTAACTCACATTGGCTGAGAGCCAAACGCTTCCCAAATTAGTATGTTTAGTTCACCAATAAATAGAACTGACCTATCGTGTGGAATAGACTCCCTGTTTACCGAGCCTTGGCCTTCTGTATCCCGTCGGTTGGTTGGACACGTGACTGAGCAATCCGGCGGTTGTATTTTCGCAGGCGCAAAATAGCAGCAGTGCAGCAGTACGAAGACAGCTTTACAACAACAACCCTGTCCGACTGAAGTTCCACGCTTGCGCAGGCCGCCAGTTTCCGCAATAGGTAAAAACCTACTGACTACGCTTTACGGGATAAAGCTTTGATCGGCGTTCACCTTTGGGTAACGTCATATTAATCCACGCTTCCTCCGTTTCGCCGAGGCTGGTGCGATAAGATGGATGAAGCGGACCCTGTTTGTTCAAAAGCAATTGTTTGTCAGCCTAAGACTGTAGTGGGCATAAGTTTGGAACTTCCGTCATTCATTTTGCACCTCATGCTTATTTGGTCCCACCCATAGTTTAGTATGTAGTGGCATCCCAGTTATTGTTAACGGTACTGCGGAGACAGTAGGAAATGCCTGAATCTACCTGCTTACGTATTATCAGTTTATTACGTCCCCGATGTTCGCTCACCGAAAGGGCACCACCTATCCACTTGACCATAAAAGTGGCTATTGAGATACACAACAATAAAGGTATTCACAGTGCTTGTATGTGAACTTCGACGTAAAGGAAATTTTCCTAGATTGAAATATTGTGCAATCTGATATGACTGAACATCTGTCCATCATGCCAGGTTCCCTAGTTTTTCCGCTCATGATTGACAGAGTAAGTATTCCAGGAAACAGGCCGGTATAAAGACAGATGGTTGTAAAGAGTAAAAAAGCGTAATGTATCCGGATAGCAGAGTTTCCCAAATTGCGCATTAATTTATTTGGACTAAATATCGCTTTGTGTAAAATTGGATTCATGCAGACGGATCAAACACATATGAAGAAGTCAAACATACCTGCGGCGGAAGTAGTTTTACTTACAACCACTGCAGAAATACGTTGGAAAGTCTTACTGAATTATGTGCGTTACCAAATGAATATAATCATTTTTGAGCTGGTATTGGACTGCAAACTTGTTGAAATTAATTAGCAGACATAGTCCTTTGTTTTATGGATACACTCGCAACGTGACTGGACTTTAACGTGGTGCGACGGTTTGCATACCTTTTTGACCCATTGGGGATACCGGGTGGTGCCTCCGGGCCACTTGAGAGCTACATCTACTAGGTTGGTCAGTGGTTCGAAGTCAGAAAAACTCAGTCTCCTGGTCCTCTAGGTTAGGGGTTTGAAATGAGATGGCGTCAATTTCTGTAAAACTCAATCACTGCCACCTCCCCGCTGCCTTGCGAATAGGCTTTTATCCAAAGGCTTTGAGTAAGAGCCCTATTCGCCCTTCTGTCTTGGTCTGGGGACCCAAGTAGTGTTTCAGCCCACATACAACCATGGCTATTTCATCAGAAGCTAATTGCATCTTGCGTCCGCGTCGCGAAGCTCATCTGTGGTCGTCTTAACAGCTGCGTAAGGCAGGGTGGATAAAAGAAAACATGCTACTGCTGGCGCCTTCCTTCTTTCTTTCTGGCAGACACAGACCGTCGACTGTGGTTCTGCTACAATTTCAGAGGCTGCGCAAACAACATCAGCCGTGATTGCACACTCCTCACTTCAACTACAACTATTTGCAAAGAATGTATATTTTTGCAACAATTAAGTGTTCCTTCGCAAAACAAGGTACGTGGTACAAGATTCTTGGATAGATTAATCCCGGTATTTTTAGTTAATAAAAATATCACGAACTTGTTGCTTTCCCCTTTTAATACTACATTAAGTATGCCCGGTTATTTGAGGTTTTGTTTTTGGATATTCTGCAGCGTTGCTTGCCATGCACTTTTTCTGGCCAATCGTTTCGGGATCACGCTTTTTTTCAATTTGCGCATCTTCCAAACTACAAACTGCATCCTGTTTGATATTCAGTGACTATCTCTCCTGTTGACTATCTCGTCCGGCCGTTGAAAGCGGAGAGAGTGATTGCCAGTCTCGACGAAGACTGTTAGTATTTCGAGCACGGTAGGCTGAAAAACACAATGACCAACTGCCAGTGTCAAAAGACCAAGATAGAACAATCTTTCGACAGGAAAACGTGAAATCAGCTCTTCCGCATATTTTTGTCAGCCTTTTACATACACTTAGCGGATTGGATAGATCTCATACAGAGATCATCAGGATTTACTATACGCCAAGTGCATTCATATAGCCGCTACATGAATAACACTTTCGTCATTGTACACACTGTTTGGAATGCAGAACAAATACTGTTGGCACTAGGAAACTGTTACCCCGCAATCGAATTCACAGTTGAGGAGGAATGTTACAAGGCCTTGAAATTTTAGATATTCGCTTAAAAAATGCCTAAATGGTATATTATACTATGCTTGACATTTATTGTCCTGTGAATTACAAACGAGCCCCGGTTCCTACCATTTTTGCGATATCTAACCAGCTATGCCAGAGGAAGCGATTGCATGTGAGCTGCAACGCATCTCCCCTACAGTACGCGCAAATGGATATCCGGATAAGTTCATAGCAAAACACTTTAACGGGAACGCGGAAAGCGGGAACGAACAAGTGTCCGACCTCTCTAAGAAAAAGTGTTTATAAGGCTGCCATTCAAAGGAAACTAAAATGACAGGCGATTCAGATATCGGCTCCTTCAATCAATAACATAGGTAGTACGCTGCTGAGCGTGTGGTTTGGCACCAACGTAAGAACTAGTTGTTTAAATCTACCCTGGACCTGACAGACACATGCGTGTCACCAAAGGCGCTGCCTGCGTATTTTGCTGTTGCAAGCACTGTAAATTTAGGTTAGCATGCATGTAGCCAAACTCATCTTCCAACGAAGCTTCAGGACCCCACTGATTTCTGCTGACAACATATATCAGCGTACGTTACACGTCGGCAGTAATGTTTGTCACTGCGTGCAAAAATGGCTGCTTGTTGGCTGTCTGTAATAGTTGTCCATGTCAGGGTTAGCTTGTGCGGATTCCGATGTAAATTATTAACAACAGGCTGCAATGATGTCGGTAAATGAGAGAACGATGTCTGGCTGGTTTCCGTATTTGCCTGATTTATCCCAAGTGAACTTCGTTTGCAGCCACCATTTATTAACTCTGCCGTGTTACCTTCGGTGATGATGCAACATTTAGCAATACGACCGTTTTTGTGGCAAATTGTTGTGTTTCTTTGTTGAGTGAGGCGATTTACGAAGTCTTAAGGCTAGCAGTCAATTCACTGGATAAAATAGAGAGGTTCCATCTGCATTCATAATCATTTAAATGGTCCAGTTTTGTGAGCTGATTGCGACTTCTAGTCTGGCGTACCTGTATCCAAATCATGTGTTCCTATTTGTATGCGATTAGGGGACAACTAGATTCAGCTCCGCCAGACCTCCCCTCGAATGGGCGTTAGGTTAATCACGATGTACAGTGCTTTGACGGTAGTACTTTTTGCAATACGTCGCGACTTTTAAAATTTCCGTCGCAGTCTCAGCGTCCATGAACTGAAGGAGTACCGGACAACTGCGTTGCTAGCCATGTGAAATTAGGAAATCACTTTTATTCTTCTTCCCTTCAGCTCATCCGGAGTGCAACGGAGATGGGCAGGCACGTGGTGTGTAGTAGTAGCACGCTTATCGTAGCGCATTTTCCATGTCTTCGGTTTCACGCTTCATGTAAACTCCTACAGTTATATAACGAGACAAGGTGCTGTAACGCGCTCGTGCGGCTGACATTATGGAGTTGTGCCAGGAGATAATGCGGTAGAAATTTTTATAACATATGTATATTTGTATAATTATATGGATGGAACCGTGGCCATTCAAACCCCTACATACGCGGCAGATAGCAAAGATATGCACCCAATACTTTTACAATTATTTCACTTGACTACATAAGCTCAGCGTCTAGTCAATGGTAATGTATTCTCGATACTTCACTTTTCACCTTTCACGTGGTATACCAGCGATCGTGGACGGCACACTGCTCCTACCCGCAAGTTTATTACCAATTGACTCGATTTCAATGCACCCACACACATTTACCGCACAAATAATCCGTGATTGCAATGACTCACTCAAGTGTGACGCGAACGATGATTCCACCATTTATGGTGTGTTCTGCAAATTTCGGATTGACGCTAGATGGATTATCAGCAAATGGTATTTCCCAAGCACACTTGCACATGTAAAGAAGCTTCAAGCTATCCTGGTTACCAGCACCTGGTAACATGTTGAGATATTAGCCTATAATTCAATTATCTCCTTCAACATAATTTTTTGATAATCGCTGCAAAATAAGGTAGGCGGATGCCTCATGCGTCTCCATCCCAAATGTACAGCTGAACGGCTTAAACAACCACCTCTGGAAAATGTTCCAGGTTCTCTCTGGTTCTCCGTATCGAGAGCCTCGGTTTATTTGCATCTATCCACACCCACCCAAATTCATCAGTCAGGAATTTTTGTCCGTATCACCTAAGCTTTCGACCTGGCATCATAATTGTTGCACCAGCAAACGATAAGTGTAGGTGACTTAAGCATACCGAAGATACACTGGTCTTCCCTGACCTCATTGCCTCCGCACGAATCCTTCATTTATTCAGTCAGAGTGCGTCGGACACAGTGGGTTACTATACCAACTAGGTTGACGAACACATTAAACGGGATGTTTACATAGGGTCTGACCAACTTACAGAGAGACGTTTCAGAAAACATTCCTTCTAGCGACGGCAACATGACACTCTTAACCTTCACTGCTAAAATGACCATCAAAAAATGCCTCCTTCCTACTACACCAGCCGCAGTACTAACTGGAAACCCTCCCGTCAAATAATCCGGTCCTGCAAATGGGGGATACTTTTTTCTCTCCAAAATATATGCACAGCCCTGGAGCACTTCTATCGTTAGTTTCGGTAAGCCATAACCCTTGTTTCAGCACAAGAACAACGAATCAGGGACAAATGAAACGATGCAGCCGATCTTTCCATGAGTCAGAAATCCAGCAAAAATGGTCACGCGCTAAAAATGGATAGGATATTTACAATGATTCCACTTACGCACCTACTCATTTCTAAAAGCAAGCACATACAGTTGATGGGGAGAACACATGAAGATCAAGCAACCCTAGAATGACATGTAAAACAAAAGAGTTAGTCAACTTGCTCGCTCGAAGAATCAACAAACGTTTTTCATTGATCGTTGAATTGGTAGACGACAACCAGACGCATTTAGCTCTTTCTTCTCCACCTACAGGACACTTGATACTAACGCTATATTTACACTACGGCTCCACCTGAATTTCTGTTGCTCACCGAAATCTCCGCCGAGCAACACCTTTGATTACATCGTGCTTGATTCTGGAACCTGATGACATCCATACATCCGCCATGAAATTGGAAGGGCCTGAAATGTCATGTTCCTATTGTATATGTTGGCTGTTTCACTGGGATCCAAGTATTTTACAGATCAATGGAAAACTTCATTCATCAGCCCTATTCACAAGGGCTGCGCAAAACAGGAGTTTGACAAAACAGTTCAAACCATGTTTGGCGGCATCCGGTTTCGGATTTGCCTGTCACTGTGGCAAGCCATAACACCCTTATAATAAATTTCTGAAACGACGAATTCCCTCCGAAACAGTCAGGTTGCTTCACCGCATAGTCAGCCTGAGGTGCAAGATGGTGTGCTTACGTGTGGAGATATCGTTTCTATCGAAATGCATTTTCGTACGTCGCTATCCTCGTCCAGTGCTTTTACTGTTGCGTAGAAACAAACTCAAGCCCTCTGCGGCTAACCTCAGACGTGTGGTGTCCGCTCACCTAGAGACGGCTCAAACCAGACTTGCGAAACTACTAGAAACTCATGCACGCCTACTACCCGTGGTCGAGGATCTGTCTCTGTGTTGTCGGATTGTTTTCACTAACTTTTGTAAATCAACTCTTGCTCGTACGAGACGAAATCGCTCCGCTCGTTTAGAAAATTCGCTGACGAACAACATGGAGGAGGAACCAATTGCTCGTGATCCCAAGGTCTTCTTCACACACGCATGAAGTGCGTTCTACTGGTTCATTTGGATTATTTCCCTCTATCCTCTCTCCATCTTCTCGCAGCGTTGTCACTGTACGCTCATTCGAACCGGATTTACCAGCTCTACACAGTGATCCATCATACGTGGAAATATCTTCTACGATTAGAGGCTGTGCCATCACTAAGCGTTTTCACTGGCATCTGTGATTAAGCGCAAACGTTTAATTCAATCGTATTGAGCTGATTGCCTTTCTGTGTGAAACCATTCGATACAGAATTATCGAGGCAGGCCGAAAAGCCTTAGCTTATTCCGATCCAGTGTTTCTCAAGAGCTGTGGAAGAATCCATGTTCAGCGCTCTGTTCAGGTTGCAGTCACTCGCCATTCCTTATGACCTTGTCATCCAGTGCGGCTGCATTACCCATCACACGGACCGCGCGGTCACGCCGACCGCTCATTTTACCTTGCAACCACCACGCTCGCCTGACCGATGTGCGCAGCTTTCAAAGCTGTAAAAGTACAGAAAGCTAACCAACCCACTGGGTCAGGTAACGACATCAAATTGAATGGCAGGAAGGCGAAACCGAAGAGACTCCCATCGAAAGGCATTTGCGGGTTAGGAGAATGTCATCGGGTAGTAAAAATCGGTCTGGCTTGTTCGCACTGTTTGGAATGGTACCATACGAAATGTGCAAATGTGTCCAAACAACAGTTACGGGAGCGAAATAGCTCCCAAGATGCATTTTGGTTTTGTACTGCGTGTTCCACCATCCCCCTCGTTAAGTGCTTGCTTATCCTAGTTGAGAAATGCGACCGGTTAATCGCAGAAGCAGAGCAGACGATAAACAATAAGATTACTTCAATGGGAGCGAGTATGGACCACATAAGCATAACGGCTGCTAAGCAACGGAATGCTGAACAAATCGCTCCCCCTGTACTGCAATCAGCCATGTCTCCATCTCCGTTGTCCTCTCTAACTTTGGTAGAACGCCGAGCGAAAACAGACTGTACTTACGAGAATCAAACAGTATTCACAGCAAAGAAAATCAGGCACCATTCAAAACGTCTGGTTAAGCAAATTCCACTAGACCTGACATATAGTATTAACAAGGATGGAGCAGCCAAACACCAACCCTTGGTACCTGTAGCTCAAATATCTCTTGTCGAGACTAAGCCTCCCAGAACATTGGTTACATATGCAGGGATTGCTGCAAGCGTCCACTGAGAGGCTGCCGTTGCGTCCTCTTCCACTGTAAACACCGTTAACGCAAACAGACAAAAAAAGAGCAAACAATCACTTGTCTACAAGTCAAGACAAAAGAGTACCATGCCTAGTAGATCGATTAAAAAGGGATACAACAACAGTGCCCGGGCTGTTGTATGCTCGAATGTCCCTGAATCTATCCCCATCACATTGCGGGATAAGTTATCGGAAGACCAAGTCTAATGGAACTCATTGTGTATGCAGATGAGTATCAAAGCCAAGCCCATAAACTTGTTACGAATTACTCGTCATCCGAACTCGCCACACTATGGTGAACCCAGACTTATTCGAGTAACTCTAGAATCCTCCACCGACGTGGAAAATGTTTTGCTCTCCGCAAGCACGCTAAAACACGACTCCTGTGTGATACATATCCATCCTGATGTCGCTTGGAGCGCGCGACAACCAAAACGAAACACCGAAGAGGGACACAGCAAGCAAGACCGCCTAAACACAGTTTTCATACATGGCGTGCCAGAACATCCTTAAATGATGTTCAAGAGACCGGAAAGCACGATTTAAAACAGTGGCGGTTCATTCGTGATACACTTTCTTTGGACGATGTTGTGGCACTAACGCTCACCAGGATATATCTCTCATCGAATTATAGAGGATGCGGCCCTAGAATCCTAAAACTTATGGTTCAGTCAGAGCAACAAGCAAAGGATGTTTTGGATCGATGGTGGAGAAATCGGAAACATCTTCCTTCCGAAATTTGGTTAAAAATCGCAAACAATTCGCACAGCTCAAGTATTAAAGCAACTGAAGCCGCAAGCATCCTGACGAATGTACAGAAGTGTAACTTGACTGCAGCTTTAGTTGACTCTGAAGTAGGTCTAAACGAAGGCTGGGACGCACCTTGGCCGAATCAAGCTGCAAACGAGGTAAAATTGACCCATCAAAAACGAGTAACTGCCGACCTCCCATCGGTCGGCATGCTCCCACACTTGACAACTTCACCTCTCTGCGGTCTCCTAGAAACCGAAAAACTGGCCTGCTTGTATACAAATGCTCAGAGACTTTCAAACAAACTGGCTGAACTGAAGGATCGCCAAGCTTCCGGCTCGTATGATGTCATTGGTATCACCGAGTCATGGTTGCACAAGGGAATGACGGACGCTGAAGTTTCGCTACGCGGCATTTTGCCGATCCGGAACGACAGGCTCACAAAAGGAGGAGGGGTAATCCTTTACTACCGAAATGACTTACAGTGCAAAGCAGTGAATGATTGAGATTCGCAGTTCCCCGACTCTCTTTGGTGCCGGTTGCAGTTAAAAGGCAGCGACGCTCGCCTTATTATCTAGGTGTACCACGCCCCTAACTCAACATACGAAACCGACTACCACCTAATGGCTGCTTTAAGGTACAGTTAACAACAAAATTACACTCACATTCTTATCATGGGTGATTTCAACGTACATTGTTTAGAAGCCCCTGCCAAGACCGGAGACCAATTCAAAACCGATTTAAAGATCTAGTAACTACTGTTCCTCTTTACAACCAGATCACTTTGCCCACTCGGTTCAGAACTGGTAACAGGCCATCTGTGCTGGATCTTGTGCTTACCAACGAGGAGCATATGATTGATGCGTTGGTTTTAGACTGACCGTTGGGTCGCAGTGATCACGCAGTGATCAGTTTCCACTTCGTCTGCTATGCAGAATATCTGAATGCTAACGATGATAATGGTCGAACCAGCACAAGGTACGACCGACTCGCCCAGCTTGTCAGCGCCACAAAATGGTCTTTCCTCGAAGAAGAACCCCCAGAAGTCGCCTGGCTCGAGTTCGTCAACACATTCAGTCAACTGATTGCACAGGCTTCAGAGATAAAGGCTTGCAATAAGTGCAAATCCGTTTCTTTCGTTAGGAGCAGAACCCGAAAATGGATGACAGTACGCAACGCAGCATGGCGAGTGTACAGAGAAGCTCCAGCACCAGAAATGTGGGACAACTACGTAGCCCAACGTAACCTCTGAACTCAACTGTTAAGAGAAGACAAAGCCGCCTATCAGCAGAACATCGCAATAACCGTCAGTGCTAACCACAAACTGCTGTAGAAGCACGTTAATAGCCTACGAAAGGTAAGGCAAGGATTTCCTCCACTCAAGACGGCTGATGGCCCAACAAGTAAGGATGTGGAAGCTGCAGACGCGCTGCAGATGCAATACGCCGCCACATTTCAAAGGGTATTGCCACCAAGTGATCTACCAAGCTTTGTATTCTGCTCACCAGGACTAATCTACATCAATTTCACCACAGAGGCTGTATTGCAAAAGCTGACTTCTCTGCGCAAACACATCTCGCCGGGTGTCGACGCCATTCGTCCTGAGGCATTGGGAGCAGCAGCAAACCAACTGGCAGGACATTCAGCTCAGTTTTTTCAGCACTGCTTAGACCAGAACCAAGTTCCCGCCATGCGGAAGCTTGGAATAATAAATCCGATTCACAAAGGTGGAAGCAGTACTGATCCTTCCAACTACCGCCCAGTAACCCTTCTTCCTCTAATCTCCAAGGTCATGGAATCCATAGTTGCCGATGCACTGGTGTGCTATCTGGAAAACTACAACCTCATCACTCCTGAACAGCACGGTTTCCGTCGACAGCGGTCATGTACATCGAATTTACTAATTACACGCAGTAGTTGGACAGAGGCAGCTGACGCTGGAGAAGGTGTTGACGTGATCTACCTGGATTTTTTCAAGGCTTTCGACCGTCTAGACCATGGGATACTTCTATCCAAGCTGCAGCATTACGGGATCGGAGACCATCTTTTAAGCTGGATAGCCAACTTTCTACTTCAACGGCAATTAGTGACCACAGTTCGGAGCTGTTTATCAGACCCCACAAAAGTCGACTGTAGTGTGCCGCAAGGCTCAGTTCTAGGTCCAGGTTTGTTTTTGGTGTTTACTAATGACCTTGCACAGGGGATCGCTTCAAACCTCCTAATGTTTGCTGACGATATCAAGATCTGGCGCAGGATGCATGCGAACGCCGACCAACATGTGCTCCAAAGTGACTTAGATACAGTGTATCAATGGTCGATCCAAAACTTATTGCATTTCAACGTCAGTAAATTCAAGGTGCTTTCCATCCGACATCAAAGCAGCTACTCATACCGACTCGGAACGGAGGTACTGCAAAAATCAACTCTCGAACGTGACTTGGGTGTCCTGGTTCAAGATGACTTGGGTTGCTCCAGGCAATCCGAAAATGCCTCAAAGACCGGGAACCAACACGTGGGGCTGTTGAGGCGGGCGTTTGGACAAATAAACAGCTCCATATTTCGACAAATGCTCAGTGCGTATGTTCGCCCCCATGTCGAATATGCAATTCAAGCCTGGCATCCATGGCTGAAACACGACCTTAATGCACTAGAGCAGCCACAACGCCGGGCATCTAAAAACGTTATTGGAATGCGCAATCTTTCCTACCAGGCGAGGCTGCAACGACTGGGATTGTTCTGTGGAAGCTATCGCAGCCTACGAGGCGACCTTATTATAGCATACTTGATTCTGAGAGACCCACATCATGTGTGCCGCCCTTTACTGCAACTCAACAGCAATACAAACCTGATGGGCCATTCATTAAAACTCGCAGAACAATACTGTCGTCTGGAGTGCCGCAGAAATTTCTTTTCCATTCGTGTCTGTCACCCGTGGAATGCTCTCCCAGAATCGGTCGTCTCTGCACCGACACTAACAATATTTGAAAGACGGTTGGACGATGCACTCATCCACTTACACTTTGTTACTTAACACTATGTCTCCATCCTACACCTGGAGTTTACCCTGGAATTATTTGTTGTTAACTGTGGATGTTGTGAATGTAAGTGGATCGCAGGACTGCAGCGAAGCAAACGATAAGTCTTTATTTTCGTATTTAAAGTATTAACTATTTACTATCCTTTTCATCATAATTGTTATGTTGATATCCCTACCAACTATCCAACGGGGCTTGTAAAGTAAAGCTTCTTAACCCGTATAAATTCATTATTCATTGTGATGAATTTATCGAACGTACAACTTGATGTGTTGCAATTAGAGGCATTATCATTTGGGCTTGATTACAAAATCCCCCTAGGACGTTGAACGGCTTGTTTATAGAAGCCCAATTTGAGAACTTTTTTTTGACCAGTTTAAGGAGCTCCAACCAACCAGCCCTGATATGCATATTTGGTTCAGAAACAAGTTAACTGATATCGCCCATGAGGTGAAAACCATGCCAAGTAATGAAAAATGTGCCATCACAGCTCGACATTTTCAGGCTTTACGTGAACTACGAGCTAAGGACGTAGTCGTAATGTAACCAGATAAAGGTTCAGGAGTGGTAATCATGAATAAAACCGAATACAATGAGAAGATGTGCGCCATACACAACGATGCGAGTAAATTCGGATGGCTCACGAAAGTGGGGGACATAACCAATGTCGAAATGCGCATAATTCGTCACCTGGAATTACTTCTCCTCCACCGCGTGATAGACTTTGATAGATTTAATAGTTTGAAGCCGAGTGGTAGCACTATTCCACAGTTGTATGGGTCCCCAAAGACACATAAGAGTGAAGTGCCACTCAGTCCAATCCTTTCAATGATGAACGCGCCCCAGCACAAACTCGCTCGTTGGTTAGTGAAGTTGCTAGCTCCGCTGAAACAACAGTTCAATCCGTACAGTCTTAAAAACTAATTTCAACTCATTGATGATCTGGATGAACTCAAACTGTCAGAGAAAGTTATATGTTCCTTGCATGTAGAATCCTTATTTACCAACGTGCCGCTACATCAGACGGTTGATTACGTGTGCGAATTAGCTGAAAACGGCGACTGTTGGCTGCCAATTCCGACTGAACTGCTAAGAGAATGTCTACTATTGTGTGGATTTTCACTTCCGGACTACACCATACCGTCAGATTGACGGCGTAGCAATGGGTAGCCCATTAGGTCCTATGCTCGCTGATTTCTTCATGTTGATGGTAGAAAGAAGCATTTCTACAGAAATAGCCTAGGTGCCATACTACAAAAGATATGTCGATGATATTTGGGCTTTCTGTTCTTCGGAGCAGCAGCTCACACATTTGGTAGAACGGCTCAATGGTGCTCATGCGAACTTACGGGTTACATGTGAAATAGAGCAAAACAATTGTCTACCATACCTGGACATACTCATAACTCGCAGGGAGGATGGATTGATTAAGAGGTCAATTTACTGAAAATCGACTTGGTCCGGTCAGTAACTGCACTTCACCAGCTTCACACCAGTGCGGTACAAACGGACACTTGTGAAGACTCTAGTTAGTCGTGCCAGACGAATTTGTTCGGCCGACTCTCTGGACGATGAGCTGGTGTTCATTACAGCAACACTAATGGCGAATGGCTATCCTCGAAGATTTATCGAGAAACACAGCCAATCGCAAAGACCAAAGGACTTGGTGCACACGGCAGCCAAGAAGAAATTGTATATCGAGTTACCTTTCAAAGGTGATGTAGTCACGCTGAAGACAACTAAGCGTATAATTTCGGCTACCCAAGGAAGTTACTATGCTGCACAAGTTGTAGTTATCAACCGAACCCGAAATTTGCCATACCTCTAACGAAGGAAGCTCAGCCTATTAAGACCAACCCACACTGTGTATACCAATTTGTATGTGACTGCAGAAAAAGTTACATAGGCAGAACCAATAGAACGCTGACTTCCCGAATAAAGGAACATGTGCCAAGATGGGTTCAACCTGAAGTTGCTCAGATTGCCTACCCTCCTCAGATTCCATGTTCGCGCAGACCGCCGGCTTCCTCGATAGGCAAACATCTATTAGACTCGGGTCACCAATTAGATCTGGGCTCAGAGTTTAAAGTTGTGTCACGTCACACTAATCCCCACTTCCTTCGGTTTGCTGAGGCTGTCGCAATTAGCCGGATTAAGCCAGCCTTGTGTGTTCCGAAACAATTATTTGTCAGCCTGAAGCTGCCTTGGACGTAGGTGTGAACTTCCGTCATTCGTTTTGCACCTTAAGCTTGTCTGGTTGCCCCACTGTTAGTTATATCTATGCTTATCGGTTATTGTTAATGGTACTGAGGAGACAATATGAAATGCATGCATCTAACAGCCTTCGTCTTCTTTCTGTGCTTTTCAAACCCTTATAATTGCCGGATTATTAGTGGACTTGGAAAAATGTGTAAGAAGGTTCATAAACTCACTGGAGCTGATTCTCAGGTCCTAACATTAATTCCTTGACCAAGGATCGTACACATTCGGATAGCTTTGTTAACTGAAGTACATACCAGACTCCAATGACTCAAAATATGCCATAATAATTATATGCTTGAACATACAGCAAATCTTCTATCGCGTGCCTCACAAACGGTTCCCAAATCAGATAGGTTAGTTTGAAGTCCGCAACACATTAATCGGTTGGCTATGGACGGTCCCGCTAAACTAGTTACCTAAGGTGACTATTGCTCTTCCCCGCGTCCAATTATCAGCGGGGTTAAACAAAGATGTGGGCTCGGTACATTAATTTCCCTTCGTTGCGTCAATGGTAGCAGTTTAGTCAACAAACATGGTGTGCCGTATTAACGTTTTGATGCTATAACAATTATCTACAAGTACCGAGGAGATGAGCTTCCGAATGTATTACCACTCATTCAAAAATATATTTATTCGCCTAAGACTTGGTGCGACAAGTGGATGATGACAGCTTACGCATAACAGTGTAACAGTGCACAACTGTGCAAAACTGTTTACCCGTGTCCCCAGAATCAGATATTGTTGTACCTTTATGTTCTTGGAACAGACTGAGCACCAGTTACCACGAGACAGACAATCCTTCGCTAGCTTCTTTCATGACATGAATACGATCATAGCTGCAGTTGAACTATCGAAACTTCTTCATCGTCCTATCCTGGAGTATCACAGCATACTCTGAGGCAATCTGAGGAAATCAGACAGAACATCGGTAAAAACATTCAACGGTTATTCACTACGCATGTATTGGGGAAAATTCGATCATAAACTTTCGGGAACAATGGAACAATGGATTTATGCGGGTATAAAAGCTAAAGCTTGACAAATCCCGTAGGGTGATCAGTGCGAAAATCATTGAAGTGTGAAAAATTCAATGAAAACCAATTCAGTAAAGTCGTTTAACAAAGAGTCACTATAAGCTTGTGGACTCACCGAGTTTGAACTGTCAAAATAATCCAGTATAACTCCGGAGGGGATCATGAGGTATGGAGTATTTGGTTAAAAGAGTCACCGCCCCCTGAAGTTCGCATGTGGCAAAGTGTTTGAGTTTGAAGCGTCAACATATAAATCCGCTGTTGAAATTTGCGTGGGGGAAAATTATTTTTAAATATGGGTTTTGGATCTCTCAAGATTAGACTGTACTATGGGAGATAGTGCAATGAAGTGAGTGCACTATCAACTCGATGTTTGAACTCGATCAGGTTGGGTGCACTGACTACAGATTCTGGGAGAGCATTCCAGGCTTGGCAAACACGCACGGAAAAGAAATTCCGTCGACATTCCAAACGGCTGTACTGCACTGCCAGTTTCAGATGACGGCCTCTCAGATTGTTGTTGTTACTGAGCTCCAGCAGATGGCGGCAGGTATGATTGGGGTCTGTCAGAATCTGATATGCCAAAATCAAATCTCCCCGTAGTCGTCGATATTGACCACTAAATATCCCGAGCAATCTCAGTCTGTCTTCGTAGCGTAACTGGCCTAAACCTATCACGTCCTTCGTTGCGCGTCGTTGAGGTTTCTCTAAATCAGAGAGGTCTTTCCTCAGCCACGGCTGCCAGACTTGTATTGCATACTCCACACTGGTCGTATGTATGCACCTAGAAGTTGGTGAAAAACGGATGGATGCCAGCAACTTCATCTCTATCCGCTTTGGCTGAGAAGAATAAAAGATAACTGCAGACTGCCGTACAATCAAATTAATGACAATAACCATTACAATCGATTCACCTTAAGCTTGGAACACAATTAGACGCGGGACCTGTGAACCTGACCATTCCTGTGAGCACTACGCGATAACTCGATTTTGGCGTGTTGTACTGATCGAGCATTTTAGCTGAAATAACATGGAAAAGTGTTTGAATAAACACTTGAAACGAACTTTGACTAGTGTCAAATATCCTCTTATCCAGGATAACTTGGATCTATTAAAGTGGCACTGGCCAAAGCGTCTTTCACGCTTACTGGTAATTTTTCCGGTTGCTCCCAGTTTTAATCCCCCTTTGTACCCTGCTTTTGCCCTTTTTATCGCGGTCTCTTTACTATTGATTCCATGTTATTATTCTGCTATGTTTTCCACATGAACGTGGCTGTCTCGCTAAACACCGAGGCTGATAGACCCCTGGGGTCCTCGTTACATGAGTATATTGCAGCTTGAGGACTGTCTAACTGTTCAGAGCCAGTAACAGATTTATCTGGCGGTATGGCGTGTGACGTCCGCTGCCGCTGGTATCACGAAAGCTGTACCAGCCTACAAGCAGACCAGCACAAAATACGATCATCCAGTGTTCATTTCCCTATCAGCTGTGCTGAATGCTGCGCATAGAGATCGACGAGCCCCGCTATCAGCGACGCTAAACTTTCAGCGCCGGCTTCAAGGTTAGAAGGTGTTGATAAGGCGATAACCAAACTCGCATTCATCGTCTCGCTCCGTGCGAAAATGGATTTAATTTTAAAATACCTGAATATTGCGATTGAGATAACTGCAATAAACGACAGCATTACTGACGATCCATCCGCTGAGGTCCGTCACTCGGTCAACAAGTCGCACATCCAACAGGACACTCCAGGTAATATTGCTGAATATCTTCAGGAGACGGTCAAAATGAATAAAAATATGGTGCGGAAATACGAAAACCCTCTACTAAACTCAGAATTAGTTGCCACGACATCGAAAAGGAGGCCCTCTTTGACAGTCGCAAAGTCATCTGACGGTTGTACACAGGAGAACCTACAAAAGATGCTCATCATTTCGGTTGCCACTGAATCATCCCCACCTACGTAGTGTTGGTAACTGCCCAATGCGACATAATGTCTAGGTCCCCTGATCCCGTGAGCCAAAATAAGAAACAGTTTATATCTGCCCGTAAAATTTCGTAGGGGCTTGATGACCCAGGAAATAGTCAGACGCCGGCAATAGAGCGGAAAAGCTACGCTATTGTTGCTTCGACGTCCTTGCCAAAGACAGGGATAATCCCAATGACGGTGGTGAAAACAGCTGGTATAATGTCGAATCCAAGGCACGTGGGATAAACGCTCCCCGTCGTGCCGACTCTTTCACTGATAGTAGCGTTATATTCCGTAACTTTACTGAATCTGCTGCTGTGCTCTTGAGGAAATGCATTTTGGATGACATCAAGAGTGGCTCAAACTGTGCGTCACCAAGCTGCTTCCACCTGGCTTCTCTAGTGTCACTGCCAGAAAGCTGATCAGATTGGGGAACGTTCCTATCGTTACGGCAAATCCACGACTCCGACTACTTCGCAAGGTCCTTACTACTCAGGAGCAACGCAAATCATAACTGCTGTTTGCATTCAGAATTAAGGGAGTAATGTCGGTCTTCAGCCAGACCTTCCACTAGCAGAGAGATTGAAGTTGCAGCATGCTATCAAATACCTCAAAACTAGACGGGCGACTGGTGAACAAGACCTCCATGTGGTGGGTTTGCAGATAATCAGCCGGAAGTTATTTTCCGCTTTACCACAACCTATCCCGATGGCACACAACCCAGGGATGGTCGTGCCGAATTTCTTGTGGTAGTACTTAGCAACCTTTGTAGACTAAGAAACAAAGTACATGAGTTGGGTCTATTTGTTGACAACTCTCGTCCCGACATACTTGCTTTCATTGAAACGCGGTTGTCTCCGGATATCACGGATGGTGATGTATGTTTACTTGGCTGCGCACTGCTTAGAACTGATCGCTGTGTTGTTCGTCAAGGAGGATGCGTTGTACCATAGATGGGCTGTGACAGATTTGTTAAGGACCTGCACATTCCAGTCGCCGCTTCAGACTGTTGAGGCCCTATCGGCTATTTTGTGCACTTCCTCTACTCAGTTTGCAGTTGTAGTGATTCACAGGAGTCCTGGAAGCTCTTCCAGGGGGATAATTGACTTTATTCTCACAGTCCCTCATCAGCATCATCATTACACGTTAGCTTGAGGTGCAAAACACCTCAGCTATTGTGCCGTAATACAAAAGATAATAAAAGAAAAACAAACGGTGGCACGCCCGCTGGGTCCCCAGTAACGGATGGACATCATTCCAGAGAGCTGACAGCTGGCTGCCGTAAAAGAGAGTCATATTATATATTCACTCGCTCTTCCTGCACCAAATACGCGACGTCGAACACGCTCGTTGCTCACATTCTCACAGTCCGCAAATAAGTGTTTAGTTCTAGGACAATCCAACCTCCCGGAATTCTGTTGGTCCGATCCTTTTTGCAGTTCGGCGTCAGGAACATTGGGTGAAGAATATCTTGAGGTGACCCTCCAAGTACCTTTGCACCATTTCTTGGACTTTCCCACTAGGTATATGAATAACCAAATACCATCTACTTTGTAACTGGTTTTCCCTAAGTCTCTTGACTTCATTACTGACGTTTCGTAGGGTGCACCTCTAGGGTCCAGCGATCACACATGCATGTCATTTGGTGTGCCAATCCAAGGCACCAACAGATAGCCGTTGAATTACTTCCGAATATTTGGCGGGCGGACTTCAGTGCAATGCGAGCTAAGGCTTTAGTTCTGAACTGTGAGATCTCTACGGCTGATTCCGTCCAGTTAGACTAGGATAAATTTAAGGCATACCTTAGGGAGGTTCCACTCCCTATATTTCACTCATGAGGAAAAGAGGGTTAAGGTCACAGCTTCCATGGGTAGATACCACAGGCAAGTACCTACTCAAGAAACGGTCTAGTTGTTGGCGCATCTACCAAGCATCTAGTACCTATGATAGTTATCGACAGATTAGAGATAAATGTAAGCAACATCTCAGGACTCTTTGTCTCTAGTACGTGCAGGGTTTAGCGGACTCGGCCGCAGCTAATCCCAAGAATTGTTTCCTTACGTTAGAAGACGCAGTGCGGCAAAACTGTCTATACCAGCGTTATTGCGAGCAGACTGTACAGATGCGCAAACTGACTATGATAATGCTTGCATACTTAGTAATCAGTATACTGTGGTCTTCTGTCGGGAGGCCTCTTTAACACAGGTTGTATTGGTTTCAAGCGTTTGGAATTATTCTTATTTAGCTGAGCTTAACAAAAAGGGGACGCAGGTCTGTGAGCTACTGCAAGGCATTAATCTCTCTAAAGCTCCCGGTCCTAATTCAATTCATCCGAAGCTGTTGCATGAAATGGTCATTTGGCTGAATGGTCCTCTCACATGCTTGTTCTCACTATCGTTTGACATTTGCATCCCAACTTTGGGGTGTTAGGAGGCAATAATCTGCCCGAATATAAGGGCAGTGACAGCGCTCTGCCCGCGAACTACTGGCCTGTCAGTTGGACAAGCGTATTAGTCAACTTGTTTGAAAAGCTGATAAGGGATTCAGTGGAGAACCGCCTGAACAGGTGTGACCTTCGCGGTGTTGCGCAACATAGATTCCTCAATGGATTTTGGTATTAGCCTAACCTTTTGTAGCTCGGGAAAACTGATTCGAGCGGTAGACAGTGGCCACGCTGTAGACGTGCTATTAGTGGACATTTCTAAAGCTTTTGACACTGTTCATTTTATTCGACTCTCACTAAAGTTGGGATTTTTCGGTATGTCTGATCGCGCCCTTAAATGTGTGCCTGTTTTCCTGGAGGGGAGGGAACAATGCGTACGGGTGGGGTGTAACCTTTCACTCAGGCAAGCTGTCCTTAGTGGCATCCCACAGGGCTCGATATTGTTTTCCACAATCATCGTAAATAAGTTGCCGGGAAAGCTAGGAGAGTCCTTACTAATGTTTGTTGATGACCTCAAGCTCTGGAATATTGTGAATATCCCGGAGGGTCCCAAGGCAATTAAGCGTGTCTTGGATAGACTCTGGGAATGATCTACCTTATGTTTGATGCTCATACATATGACCAAATGCTCTGTTCTCCGAATCGGAGCTGCTAATCCTCCTATCTGATTTGTTGTCGGATTAGTGAAATCCATGTTGTCAATCAGCACTTTATTCTGGCGACACTTGGAAGAAGACTGCTTGTCGGGGGTTCCGTATGATGTGGTTTATCCATCACTCTTTCGAAATCCTAACGGCCAATTTGTTTGTGAAACTATTCTGGGCATTCGTCCGACCCCACCTGGAATATTGTATCCAGGCTTGTCCACCATGTTTTATTTGAGACAAAATGGACTTGGAGATGGTGTTACGAGTAGGCACTCGATTAGTGCAGGGTCTAGGGGACAGACGTATTCTGGACGCTTGCTTAGTTTGGGGATGTACTCCATGCACTACTGAAGGATAAGTGGGGACCTGATTCTCACTTATCGTATTTTGACGGGAAAGATCGGCTCGGACTTGTCAGGGATATTTAGTCCCGCTACGTCACCTAATCTCCGCAATCACCCACTGTGACTGCATAACCCACGATTTGATAGGACTAAACTCGTCTGTCGTAGCGAGTTATAGATGACTGGAATTCGCTTCCAGATCACGTGGTTAGGGAGGCTACGGCTAAGCAATTTGGGCACTAGCTCGACGCTTTTAGGTGGCAACACCAAACCTTTCCTTTTCCTAACTGACCAACCTTCACATTTCAGTTTTTTTAATCAAGAGCACACATATCTTGGCATTCTACTTGCTTAGCTCTTTTCACTTTCTCTTCTTGCCTTCTGGGTTTGCTGTTTTCTCTTTCTGACACTAGAAACCGGCCCAGCAGGGACTGCTAGGGCAGGATACGTAAGCATTAATTTGTTGAACAGGGTGTGCTGCGGTCTTTGTTTTAGGTTCATCAGTATTTCGAAGTCTGCCTACTCCTAGTTTGACGACCCGCTGAAGTGGGAAGACGAACGGGATAATCCCATCGTTCCAGTCCCGCTTGCACTTGAACTTGAACTTACCAAGCACCTTACCGTGATTATACCACGAAGTAAGACAAATTCGCGGTCTAACTTTGTCTCAACATATATGCTTCTGTATGGAATTAGTACCATTCACTACCAGGTCGTGTGAGAGTGTGCAGTCTATTCCAGTAATTTGGGAAGCTACTTCTACCTGGATACCATGATGTCCTTTTGCGTGGGAAAGATAATTTCAACATACATTCAATGAAGGCCCAGCTAACGTCTGTTTCATGTAATAGTACGAATTCCTGCAATGTAATTAGTCCGCAGTGTCTACAACATACGCAATTTGAAAAGTTGCCTCCTAACATCGCAGAAGACAAAAATATGGGACAAATACCTTGACAGAAATAAGGACAAATCTAAGAATATAGCTTGATATTGCTCTTCTGCAAGCAGAACATCACCTGCGCGTGTATGCTCTGTACCAAATACTGTCACAACTTTTCGCTTAATGAGCAATATGTTTATTATTATTATTATTATGCTTATTATTAGCTTCTTGCAGTGTATTGTTTCGACCAGAGGTAATACCAACCTGGAGCCTAAATGTGCTATTGGTACTGTGCATCATAGACCACGCACACATTGTGCGCTCGATATGTTACGGACTGATCAGACAAGCGCTGGAAATTTGGCACAGGAACACCGGCTACCGGCCGGGTCTACGAACAAATGGTAACTCTTTCTGATAAATGCTCTGTGAAAGGGATGCTGATGGAGGACGTTCAAGCACCTCATCCTAGGTTAACCAGCTACAGTCAGATGTACTGTTGGTGACCTCTAGCACTGACAGTCCTTCCTCTCTGCCTTCCGTTTACACCAATGTGTCAACATACTCGGGTGCATAATTGTCCTCATAGACTCATACATCTAGCCCTGTGCTTATATCCATGGAGGTCGCATTGGCTAACGTCCAATGACGCAAGAGAGTGTCACTGATAGTGTGTGCATGTAACCCCTCATGGAGAGAACGGATTGATGCCTGCATGAATTTAAATGAACAACAGGTTATTTTGCCCTTTTTAACAAGCTAACTTGTTAGCACTATGCGTAAACTTGCCTGTAAAAGGCATAGTTTAAAATTAAGTGGCACCAATAACATTCAGTCTTGACCGATCAATTGCTGTATGTTAAGGGAACTGTCAGAAAGCTTCTGGGCTGTTTGCTGATTCATAATGCGTCATTGACCGAGCAATGTAAATAATCTTTTCTGCAAGATAATATCGTATTGCTATCATTTACCTGAAAATTATTACACAATATTATGACCTGAACTACTCTTAGTAGATAAAATAACCGAGAGTGCACAGTACCGTTGGTATTTATATGCGAAATCACAAGTAAGCGTATATTTGTTAGGGTATATGTTTCGATAAGAGATGACTCACCGATTATTGGTTGGCCGGTGGTAAAGCATGCTTAGCTCACACCAACCCTAGTCATCGAGGGGACGAGTGTACCCCTTAGGTTGGACTCCGTAACCGAAGGTACTGTTAACACGATTTCACGCAGAGTTATTGCGCTTGCTTTTTATCAGCTGCAGAATGACATCCTTGAACCTGTCCGCTGTGCTCCCACGCTGGCGGAGTTTAAAGTTAGGGTTAACCGTCCAATCAGTTCATCGCGCTATCTCACCTAACTCATTACTTACGAGATTTTACTGCAGTTAAACTCCGGGTGCGCTCTACCCTGTTTAACAGCTTACTTGTTTAGCCGGCAATGCAACGGTGCAAGCGCGCGTTTGTCACCTTTTCTAATAGATTAGAAGTAGACTTAGAACGTTGTACGTTTACACCAATGGTCTGATCAAATTATAGGTAACAAAATTTAAACCCATTGTGGCTAAGGGTTGTCAGGTTTGATCGACAGAGCAACTTATGTTACTGTTACTAATTATTACTGTAAGCTTTGCTATAAATCCGACTGGAATACTTTTGCTTTAAACTAGGTCCACAAAGCGGGGTGCCCAGCTGTGGCCCTAATGATGCCACCTTCATACGGCTAAAGATTTGCTCACTATGTGCCGGTCATGGAGGCCCTTGGGAATAATAAGAGAGGCGTTGTGAATATCCCTACCTACACCATAAAATGGACCTCTAGATGTATTACTAAATCCCAAAAGTCTATGCTTTTATTGCAATCAATATTTTATTCATTTTTCCGTAGAGGTAGGTTTGTATTTTTGCTGATTTTTCAGTGGTTATTCATTTTTTCCATACCTTACTTACTAACATTGGTTGATAGTTTCCGTTCCTTCGTTAAAACATTAGCACTCTATTAATTCCGATGTGCCATTTTTGACGGCCAAGCCGTCCTCCCTACTAGTGAGATTATGTTTACCTTCTAGATCATGGCTGCAAAACGTTTAGTTTCTGCAAGGCGTAAAAATGAAGAGCAAACTCGTTTAAGAATTTGCAGGCTAATGTTTACTGGGCTTTGACATGTACGCGTAATGCAGGACCTACCGAGAGAACTAATCTCACCTGGTTAGTCAAGAGTCCGATCCCATAGATCGATGATGTAGCAATGGCGACTCCTACAGCATTATCTGTCGACGCCAATAAAACTTCATTGTACGAATGAGGCATCTTGCTTCATGCACTTATCACAAAGTCAATGTTGAAGCTTCACACATTTAAAGTACAAATGAGCTCACTAAAATATGCTGCCATGTTTATTCATACGACACCAAGCAGCAGAATGACGCTTGCGCACCTGTCAAGTAGTCAAAATCTTACTAAGCCGTCTACCCTGAGCGCGACTAGCAAGCTTCTGAATTTAGTCGCACTTGGAACCAACGAGCGCAAGCGTCACGCTACTAAACCTATACTATTTAAAATTCCAGATCCGTTACCGCTTAAATACTTGATACGTACGCTTTGGAAACTCTGCAAGTTGTCGCAAGGTAGTTTCGCACCTAGCAGCATCAAAAATGCTAGTTGTCGTAGGTGCACCTTATGGAGCAGATTTGCTGAGCTTAAGCACACTAAAGCTTTGGTAGTAATGTTTTATTTTATACAGGTGGCTTACCTTGGGTCTATTTATATTCAGAAAGGACCTGATGCCTGCACAAATTTAACGCTCATCACTCAATCAGCGTCATTTAAACTAAAAGCCGATACACACCAAAAGCTGTGAGGTCCGTCACCTACTTACCATCATTGTGCGCCGTTGATCTAAAATCTGCCCAACAATAACAACAACAAAGCAGACCGTCTCTCCCAAAAGAACTTCCCTCATCTCTGGCGAGAATCGAGATATCGGATCCACGGAACTCAGGGTTACTGCAGAAACGTAGATAAACAGAGCGTCCCTCAATTATAATTGCCAAATGTGCGATGCAGACCCTAAACTAACAGTCTTGCCTGTTGTTTCACCTACTACTAACGCCCCCAGGAGCAAACCAAATACTTCGGAAGCCACCTGCAAAACTGCATAATTACCGGGTAACGCACACTGAAGGTGTCTGTTACCCATAACCACAGCGAAACCAGCAAAGCTTTGCAAGACAAATGTACCTTGAATTCGCAAAATGTTGCACGGAACTATCAGAATACCTGATGGTACACGCCAATCCTTGATCTTGAGCGTAGCAGCCGGTAAGTATTAAACCACCTCCGCCGAGATATCAGCTCTACGAAGTCTGTGGCTACAGCTGGACAAAGCCAGCCACAAATTAATCGTTACCCTCTCAAAACTTCCAACTTGACAGCAACAACAACTTCACTCACGAGGTTCGACGGCATATCGCGTCCGGCATAGTTTCCACTGTGTTTTCAATTGAACAAGCGGTAGCAAAGCTGCGTGTCCCTCCTCTCCAACGATTAAAGTTTCAGCATTGGGACAGCCGCAGTTCGTGAATCCGCTTACTATGGCTGCGGCCAACAGTAACCCGATCTTACCGTCTCATTTTTATGCCACACAGCAGATTATGACGCACCAAGCCCAATCCATCAAAAGCAAACACCCGTTCTACTTCTCCTCCAAAGTCGGTTAGGTTCATTACAACCATCTCCGAAAGCTTGTTTACGGCCATTTGGTTAGTTCAAGCGGATACTAAGTCTTCTCCCAGCCAGTCGGTTGCGAGCCTTCCTTAGTAACAAACCCTACCACTGCATAAACACGCACCTTGAGGACATCGCTAATGCAGCGCAACACTGTCCCCTACAGGTTCGCAGCAGCTCTCCTGTGTTACGAAAGTGCACTTTGCCCACGTTGACCCGCGTTGACAAATCAGCATTTCCCTTTGCGTTCTTCTCTGTATCCATATTTTCTCTGCGCTAGTGAACTCATAAGCCCCTTCGTACTCATGGCTGCCATCAAAGCAACCCTACACTGGCACTGACATTAATCAACTGAAAGGTCTATATGCTTACGATAGCAATGCTGCTCCTACTACAACAACACCAACCTCCGTACTTGGCCAGCTGAAGGTTTCTTCGCACATCAAGGGGCCACTAGACCAGCTATATTATCCAATGCTCATCTTGCAGACGTCTAACAGCTCGCCACCGGTCGACCTAATGGCACACAGAAACATACGCGGCCAGGCAATTCAATCCATCTCCACAGACCTTTGTGGGGCAACAACCGAAACATGCACCTCAACTCTGCAAGAAATCTCCATTCAACCTTTAACGATTCCATCATAGTTTTAAGTATTCATAATATACACGACTTAGGCTACATTCTCGCTAAACGAATATGCAGTAGGACCTAGAGTATGCTCCTTACCGATAAATGAGTATTAATCATAGCTTGTGTCACATCGGTCTATTCGTTCTTTGCTGCTGTCCACAAGTTGTTCTGAGCATATAAACCTGGCACGCCTCATGAGCCCGTCAACCTTTTGCATCTCTCAAGTACATTACGTTATGCAATATATGCGTTCACGAACGCTAGGCTGAGCGCCTTATTTACGAACGGAAGGATTTCGTTACGTCCGATTTCGAGGGGCTACAAATGGGAAACCTTGAGTACTCAATCTGCATCCATAAAAATAGGGGTATAATAGACCGCCTAATTGGTTCCAGCTACAGCCCCCACTCATATCTAACGGCAAGATTACCAGACTGTTATAGCTCCCTACTGAGGATTCCACAATGTCCTCAATTCATACGATGCTGGGTGAGACTTTAAAATGCCACAACTCTTGGAATGGCCGAAATGCACTTCAGTGGCTTTGCTGACACCAGATATGCGAACAACTGGGTCCAACATGTTTTTAACACTTCTAAGCTTTGTAACACTCTAGAGCTAATTTTTATGCTTGTAATCTCTAATGCTGTCGTTAGCAAAGAAGGCAACATCCCTGGCAATGACCGTAAGATAGTTCACCACGAAGTAGCGCCCTTTACCTCACCTCAGCTTTCTACTAGTCCTGTTGGTGCGCTTTTCACCTTCAGACCTTAACTAGCATAGCCTTTCTATGCTCGTAAGATCAGCTAACTTGGATACAATTTTTGTCCAAATGGGCGGACACCGCCAAGCGCAATCTATGTAATAATATCAATAACTGATTGGGCTTGACCGCGTTGTTAGTGATTAGCTACAGGCCAAACCCACCAATTAGTTCGTCCCAGCTAAACAGGGTGCGAGTAAAGTTTAAGAATTACGTCCTTAGTATTCTTAGACCCGTGATTTCCTTGTCCTTTTTAGTATGAACAAAGTCAAAAACAATTGACAAAACTTCATATTGAAGGGGTGGCTAGTTAGCGAAAGCGCAACCCATGATGCCAACAAAAGAGTCTTCCCACAGTCAGTTACCATAGCATAAAAGCAATCGTACAGTAACGTGCGTCGCTTGTCTAAGACGCCCCGATGAGTCTGTTGTTAGTGAGCTGTTAGGAACAATGGAGAGTCCAACTGACCAGTGCTGTGGTTTCTACTCTGACATTAACATGAACACACTAACTGCCATGCTTAAGCGCACCCCAACTAGCTAGTTATTATTGCCTTAGACTTACGTTCTGTAACTTGGAAAAGTTGAGCACTCGAGCTGTATTTACGTCCTCGTCTTGCTGATCTCCCAGCGGCACTGCTAAAATTTGGCACCCAGGTCAATCTTATTCTAGTACTTAACCTGTTGAAACATTAATGGAAATGCGGCGTATATCCAGCCACGTCGTAACATTCCATAGTTAGCATAACTTAAACAATCTTGCCGTTGAAATATAGAAAACTACCACCCCATCAGACAAAAGCCCATTAACCGTAGAGTGGCCTAAAAATAGTTGAGTAAGACTTGAACTTTTTAATTAATCATAATCTTAGCAAAAAAAGACAACACGGATTTCTACCGTCCAAACCTTCTCTGACATGTTGTTGAGTTCCCTAACCAGGTGGCTACACATGTTGATGTTAAACGGACATTAGTAGTTATCTTCTATTACTTGCGAAAAACTTTTGACAAGGTACTACACGATGAACTGTTTGTTAAGCTTGCTTTATATTTAACGACAAACTCAGTGTTTACTTTGTTTACATCATAACTCATCTCATACACAGTCAGTAAAGGTGAGCGATTCTATGTCAAGCGCTAAACAAGCCATACTTGGTGTTTTAAAGGAGGATGTACCAGGCCCACTGCTGGACTTGCTAAATATAATTAGCGCGTTTCATGTGCTTCCATATGCTAAGCCCTACCTGTTATTCTTTTACCCATCGAGATGCAAGATGATCTACCTATGTTCAATGGTTGGTTAGAGCAACACCTGGAAACTGGCAGTCTTACCGGCGAAATGCAACGTTCTCTCATACAGGTGCACTGCGCAGCCTAATACATCAGCGCTTTAAGGTAAACCGCTTGCCATTAGTCTTACGTTGCGGCATCTAGGTGTACATTCCTACAGGTCTTTGAACTTCCCAGACCAACTAAGCTATTGCTCATCAAAAGCAGGCTGTCACATTTGCTACCTATTTAAATCCATAGCACTGCATGTACCTAGACTTGCTCTTCACAAGTCCTGCGCGCGCTCTTTGTTAGAATACTGCTCTATTGCGTTTACCAATTCCAGAAAATGCGACAGGGTTGCTTTTGAAAATGTCCCCCGATCGTGCATCAAACGACCACTAGGCCACTTCACATTTAACCATCGTGACTAGTGCATTGAACTCACGCTAACGTTTAGGTGGTTGCTAAGGCTGAAACTAACTTCGTTTTTGTATAGTTGCTTAATTACAACCCACAAGCGAACTCCCTAAACCCATTGATGCTACGGGGTAACATCTCATGCCTTCTTCGTTATGTGACGCTCCATCGTCCCACCGAAAATCATAGCAGTACACATGCATACTCCTAGCTCAATTGCTAAGCGTATGTGCAGAATAGGAGTCTACAAGCTGTACAGGTATTAGAGGAAGCAATACAATTCCGCTCACCTCTAAATATGTACCTTCCACTCAACTATGTTTCTATTCGTTTGAAAACTAACTGACTTGACGAAAAGTTGTGGGAAAATGGACCCTATCCCATGTAAGTTTCCTTTTTATTTGACTGCACCCAAGCGGAGGAAACTAGGACCGTTTGTGTTCAAATCGTGGTTACTACTTTAGACTCTGATGGTATCTCCTTCCGGCCTTCTGGCTGGCAGTGGGCCTTCGCAAACTTAAGCTATTACATCAGCTTTTTACATTACAGCTGTTTCCTCTCCTACTTCCTGTCCTGACTAGACCCAAGCTTCAGCGAAAACACCGAATACTGCAGAGCACAAGACGTTTGGTCACGATAATCAATTTTCCAGTTTCATCCGCTGCTTGTTACTTCAACATTCGGCTACAGCCAAATCCCACTCCTCTCAAAGTGTTTACATCTGACAACTTGGCGTATATTTATGTGCACTCTTGCTTTGCTGACCTGTGAGCTTGTGACTGGCTGATTGCTCAGTCACACGTCCTGCCAGCCAAAAAAATACAAAATGACAGAATTCGATAAACAGAGTAAGTATGCCCACGGGATAAATTAACTCTATTTATTGCCAAACGAAACATGCTAATTTTGGAAATCGAGGTCACTCAGGCTTCTGCGTCTGGTTTTCAGCCAATGTGAGGGAATTCCGCTCAACGGCTTTACCATATTAACGCAATAGTTTGGGTCTTTTGACGCAGGCTTTTATTTGCTGGCCTCTGAATTCTCCTTTGTTTCCCGAAATTGGCCGAAAGTATAAAGGACGTATCACGCCAGTGCGTAGGACATCTGAATGCAGCGGCGAGCCCACTTGTTCCGCTTACTTCTCTAGTAATACCCCTTTTGAATTGTGTAAGCCAGCGCACTTTTTCAAACTCGAAGTTGTTCTTGGGTTTTTGTGTTGTGAGCAACTTGTAGTCCTTGTTATCTTTTTGGCTTCTGGTAGGTTTTCAGTGTGTACCAGCTGATGCTTGGATGTTCTGTTGAGCGCCACGTAGCCGCTTCGCTTCCTCCACTAAACCAACAATATTAAGCATAATGTCCAACGGTAAGGCTAATGGTTCCGAGGAACCTTGATGCCTTCCATGACTTGGCCTAAGCTGATTGACGTGCCTGACCCATTTCTCATTCCTTACTATTATCTCGTAAAGGACGTCGACCATCCGGTGGAGCACTCTTCCTATTAATCACCTCATCGGTCCTCGGAAGACTTTTGTGAACACCCTGTCACAAGTTTTGGATTAACGGAGCATGTCTGTTAGCTTTCGCTATACTAGACAACTGCAATGCATTTTTGCTGCTTGACGAAAGCCTATCGGAAAATATCCGGAACTTTAGTCTAAATAAAAGTTCTACAGTGGGTCTTGCATTTAGAGCATTTACGTTTAGGACATTTAGATACACGCACAGGGAAGACTGGATTGTGTTATTTACGTCCTTGTTTTGTCTGTCTTAACAAAGTGCCCGTCCGAAGATAACCATTTACTATGTAGCCTGTTTGTTTGATTGCGGATTATAGCAGAGTAAGAACCGTGGCCCCATTATTTTGCTTTGTGCTACTCCCGAAAGGAATTTGAAATGAATTGTCTACCATTAGCATCACTGGCGGTCCAAAATAGTGTAACAACTTATCCAGCTCGTCGTTCGAGTACTAGGCAGTAATATTGTGCATCGGGATCAAATGGAGCCATTCGGAGAAAGATTCCACCAGAACTGGGTCGGATTGACTGACGCTGGGTCCTGAATAACCTAAGTGGTTTCGCTGCCATGGATTCTCTGCGTTGGACTAAGGAGACCACGTGTATTTGGGAAGGGCATTTGCCGCCAGTTGCCAGGATTCACATTTTGGCATAGTCGTTTCATTTTCTGAATACATTCCGGGCTAATGAATACGCTGCATGCCAAGGCTTTCATACGGTTGGTACCGGCATGCCCGGTATTAAACTGCTGTAAGGCTTGGCATTTCAGTGTCTTTGGCATAACCACCCGGGTTCCAAACATCAACCAATTGTCCACAACGGACAGAGATACATTTCGGTTGAAGAAAGTTCGAAAATCAGCAGTGATACCACTTTAGGCCAACCAGTTTGCACAGAATGCATCACTTTCTCTAAGGCTCTGTCTCAGGAATTCTCCGCGCCAATAATCTCAACCGTCCCTAATAAGCTTCTGATATTATCAAGCAGGATTCTTTGGACTTCTGAATCAGAAGATGGCTGTGAACACGCCGTTATATTTCTTCTTTAGGTGCGCATGGATTTGATGAGACAAGGCCTCCGCTTGGCCGATTTGTTGCTTAGGGCGTTAATGTTTACTACTATGGTCAGCCAGCAGGATAGTCAACCACCACTGTAACGGATTGGCGGAAAAACTGGTATTTCTTTCTTAGCACCAAATATCGAAAGCAAGGGCTTATGGTCAGTCAGGTGGGTGAAACGCTTGCCAAGGAGCAACTTATGGAACCCCTTCGTGGCGAAAACGAGTGGGTTCTTCCTTTTCATTCTGACCATTGTTCTTCTCATCTGACTTTGGGAACCGCGCTACGTGTGCAATAGCCTTCTTTCCTCCTTTCGAAAAAGTGAGAAATATTGGCCCCGATACCGTAATTGGAAGCGTCAGAGACAACGATAAGTATTAAGTTTGTATTAAAAAGAGTCAATAGTATATCAAGTGTATGCTGTTCTGACTGCGTCAAAGAACTGCTGGCATTCCATAGGCTGTTACCAAAAGTTATCCTTTGCCAGCACCTGGGTCAGCGGACCTCTGGTTTAATGCACGTTTTGTAGGATAATACTGTAATAACTCGCGAGACCGAGGAATGTGCGAAACACTGCGACCTTTTTCGGGATTCCATCTGTTTGCTAGTTTCGATATTGGCGGGACTGAAGCACTGGCTATGTTGGGCTAGGATACACCCGAGAGATTTAACACGATCTACCGTTAACTCATTGCTCAACTCCTATGCGAAACTTAGCTTATTCCAAATGTGTAAGCACTCTCTACAATGTGTGCATCAAGTATTGCAGCTCTGCGCCAATAATTAATCGTCCTTCAGGTAGACAGCGGCATCGGGAATATCGTTCAGCAGGACATCCATAAATTGCTGGAAAATGTTCGGTGCGGTTTTCGCTTCAGCTGGCAGCGGGTAGTATTGGGAAATCCTGAAGTGCGTATTAAACATTAGTAATTCGCTGTACACCTAGGCACCTGGAGCTTGCAAGTTAGTGGCGGCTAGGTCAAGTTTTGCAGAGCATTTGCCACCGTTGGGATTAAAATGCATGTCGTCTGTTATTGTCACTAGGTAGTGGTGCGTCTCCGGTGCATCAGTCGTTCCGGTTGAAAAACCAGCACAATGGCAGTGCTTACCAGTTGTTTTCTTTACCGACAAACTCGGTGTTGCCCATTCTGAAGAGTAAACACTTTCGATTACATCTTCGGACTGCAAATTAGTTAGCACGGCTTGCACTAGAGATTGAGTTGCGCATGGCACCAAGCGCTTTGGCCTGAAGATTGCTATGGCATCTGCTTTTAGGTTTAATTCCGCTCTGGCCACAAGACAACTTACGAAGCAGGGTTTGAACAACATTTCATGGCGTGGCTTTAGACGTGCAGTTAGCTTGCGCCTTTCAAGTTTCAACATTGGCATCTGCGTAGCTTGCTTGACTTTCAACGGCTGGCAGCTACTGTTTACTTACTGGTCAAGCAAGTTCAACTCGTCCATCTAATCGAGTCCCAGCAAATCTAACTTCGGATAGGCTATCACAGAGCACGTTGCGTGGATTTGTTGGCCTTGGAAATTGGCTCCGCAGTTCAGTTAACCAGGCAGTTACAACGTACCACCTAAATTATTCCTTGCCATTCGGGTCGTTTGTAGAGTGTAGACCGCTTCAACCTGCGCCACTTGCCGCCGGAGAGCAGTGTCATATCGGAAGCCGTATAAGTTTTAACGAATTGCCCGCCATTGTGTTCCACCATGGCGTACTTAAGCCTGTTGTCGCCATCAAACTTGTAGGTCGTAGTGATCACTTTGATCCCATCTGGCCGTCTGAACGGTGTGGCGTTGTTGCGCAGCTTTCTGGAAAAGGTAAGATTGGGTGCCAATCAACACGACCCTATATGGCCTCTTTTACACCGTCCGATGCAAATGTTATTCTTTAGTAGACACTGTGGAGCAAAATGCCGTTCTCTACAAACCCAAAAAGGAAACGGAGTTTCAACATGTAATGGACTACGTGAGTTGCTGCTTTTCGGGAGTCCGCTTGACTGTGCAAATGAGAGCTTGCTTGCACTTATTGGCTAACCGCCGAAACATTGATGCTTCAAGCTCGTCATTTGTTGGCAGTTGCCCGACAAGTACTACAAAGTGATGTCAGGTTCCTGCTCAAAGTTGCTGAGTATTCTTGTTCGTATATCCATATCTTTAGCGGCTTGTAAGCCGCAAACTTAATTGAGGCAGTCGTGCTGGTCGGCTGTCCTTTAGTGAAAGTGTGAACGTCCGCACTCTCGGTTGACACGGCTCGAGTAGGTGATCCAATCATTATCAAGGCACCTGTAACGGAGGTTGAACGAGGATGCCAGCATATCAACAGTTTGTGACAGGATTGTTAACTTTGTCCAGAGATAAATCAGGGCTCTTATTTGGCAAGCTGAAGTTTGTAAACGTTACATGTTCAGCCACCACCAGTTTCCGGAGGCTTATGCAAATTTTTCTGTTATGGTATATTTGCAAAATCGACACCATACATGCCTCCATACTAGTAGAACCAGGAAGGCCATGGCTCGCTAACATCTGCAACATAATGAAAGTTATTGATCTGCCTTGTCAGGGAACCCGGAAAAGTAACACTTCCACTTGCCCCCAACCCAGTGCTGGACTGTTTGGACAGCTTCTGCGTCAACAGCTCAATGATTTTAGCTTGCTGCTGCAAAAGTGTCGGTAATTATTCGAGGCTATCTGCCATTTCTGAATTCGTTTGAAACTCGTGTCGTCATGGGTGTACTGCTGGCTTTGCTGCCGTGTGAGACTGTGGCTAACCGATTGCTCAGTCACACGCCCTGCCAGCCAAAAGAATACAAAGTGACAGAACTTGATAAACAGCGTGAGTATTTCGACAGGATAGATCAACACTATTTAATACTGAACGAAACATGATAATTTTGGAAGTCAAATTCACTCATGCTCCTACGTCTGGTTTTCAGCCAGTGTGAGGGAATTCCACTCAACGGCTTTCCCATATTGTCGCAATAGTTTGAATCATTTAAAGCGGGCTTTTATTTAATGGCTGCTGAATTCGCCCTCGATTCCCAAATTTGGCGTAGAACAAAGGACGTACCACGCCAGTGAGTAGGGCTTTTGCATGCAGCAGACAGCCTTCGTGCTCCGCTTACGTCAGTTTTAATTTCCCGCAGACTGTATTATTCCGGCCTTTTATCTACCGCATGAATCTGCATATTTTCCAAGCATGTTTGAAGCCGTTACCTTTCCTTCGTTTTAGCTGCTGCTGCTCTACAGCTTCGCTAGTCTTGTTGGACACCTTTCCCTTACTACATGCAGTGACTCTAAAAATACACAATCTACACATGTACAGATCTCTCACAGTCTTACCTCGCTCAGTTTACCTTAGCACATCACCATGTTTCGTATCCCTTGTCTCTTCCTACTCCTTTACTTATCTATTTTACTCTAGCCTTTCTCTCCTATTATAGACCAACTAACTCAGATGCTCTACCGACTTACTTTCCACCCGTAGCGTTTCACGTTTTTGCTTAGGACCTTAAGTTATCCTTCTCCGCAAGCTGACTTTGATATCAATGATAATTATTCCTATATTTAGCCATAGCAAGGTTACAGAGTGCCTTTACACCTTGTTTTCTATTCCTTCTTTTTTTCAATACTTATCCATGTGTCTATGGTTCTAGCTCTTCCCCCTTATACAAAACTAACCTCCAATGCTTCACCGACTTACGTTTAACACGGCAGCTTTTCAAGTTTGTGCGTAGAACCTCATTATTTGGCTACGTTTTCTGAGTATATACTTACTCCCAAGCCCACGTCTACATCACTGACAAAGTTTTCTATAAATATTCTAAACTACTCTTCATAGTCCATCTTCACCTTACTTCCTATCCCTTATCTCGTCCTACGCCTTCACTTATCTCTTTGGATCTGGCTTTTCACCTATGATGCTCTACCGACTTACCTGCCACACTGTAGCTCCGCGCGTTTTGTGCAGGACCTCAAGTAGCCGGATAGTTTGCCTGCCTATCCCTTGTCTCCTCCTACTTCCTTACTTATCTCTTTTGCTTTTGTTTTCATTTTCTATTATACATTATCAATCTTCGATGCGTCACCGATCCCTAGTTGACGCAGTAGCTTTGCCCTATTTTGCTTAAAGCCTCATTATTTGGCTGTTTCATGTCTATATATTTACTCCCAATCCGATATCCATCTCACTGATAGCTTTCCTTCCAGTATCTGGCTATAATGCCCATCTTTACCCTTAGCGCAAAGTTGACTTTTTTTCTTTTATAGTTTTTAACCTAGGAATCACAAACATTTGCTTATGCTTGCTTCCTCTCGCTTATATACATTGCGTATTCCTACTACATCATTTAACGGTTTGGCTCGGGCTTTCCTCAACACACATGCACCACCTACCTACAATGTTCCAGCTCCCATTATTTTGCACTGAAGCTCCGCACTTCGACGCGGAGGACCGTGGGTATCTGGCAATGGTATCTGTCTAGCTTTGGTCTTGTCTTACTTCTCCGCTTACTCTCTTTGACTCTGGATTTTCTCTACGGTACTGAACAACAAGTACTATGCCGCACCAAATTACCTCCCATAAAGTAGCTTCGCACCTTTTGCGTATGAGCTAAGGTATTTTGGTTTTCTTTCACACGGTTATCCTTCTCCGCAGGCTGACGTTGATAATACTAATGCTTGTTTCTATATTTAACCATAACACTGTGGGCTCTCTTCACCTTGCTTTATATCACTCGTCTAGTCCTACATCTTCACAGATCACGTTGGCTCTGTCTTTCATCTCCTGTTATTCAGCACCTACCTCCAAATCTCTACCGACTCATCTTTGTCATTTTAGCGCCCCACGTTTTTACCTAGAACTTCAAGGATTTGGCCATGTTGCGTGCGTCTATCCTTATCCTTAAGCTAACACAATCTTCTCTAATTATGTTTCCCGGAGCTCCGCAGTTTTGACTTATATTCTTCGCAATCTCTTGCACATATATCCATCCTCCCATGCAGACATCTTTGGGCATTTCTAATAGTTGTTCTTTTAACCCCAACAACCATGCATGGCGTGTCTTTACCTGGCGTTCCTTTATAGCATTTAACACGAGCTGATTACACACCACCGCTAATTAGATTTTGATTCACACATTTCACTGCGTCCAACCGACTTACTTGTGACACCGTAACTCCCACGTCAAATGCTATACGTTGAGCGCCGTTTTTCCACAAATGTAGATTCATAGGCTTGCTTGCTTCGCAATTCTATTCTTGTTGCAACTGCTGCATTCCGTTTTATCACTTCCGTCCCTTTCTTATCTGATTCTTTAGCAGTCCTTAGCTTGTATTCACACAACAACGAGAGCCCGTTGCTGGGGAGCTAAACCGGTTCCTACACTCACAGCCCCTTTGAGACCAAACGACATAAGAGTGCCACTGTAGGACTCTACCTTCAAGTGGTTTACTTAATTCATTAAAGTGCCCTTGGGCCGTTGCATCTCGTAACTGCTATTTCTAAACAGCTTTTGTTGCCACCATATATGTTACAGCCGCGGCATTTGCCCTGTCAATTAACGCCCCTATGCTGAGACCGTTGCTCTTTCATCACCCACCCACGAATACCACGTCACAAATTTGCTAAACCGTTCCACATATTCTCTTACCTAGTTTTTGTATACAGCCATTCTATTCGCAACGCTAATATAAGGAGGCACACACAAACACATGACGCCGTAGCTTATATATAAACATTATGAAATAAAGAGCGTGCTAGTGCTCCAGGTCGCCAGATGTGCTCACTTCCTCCTCTCCGTCTGGAATTGTTCCTCTCTCTGACATCTTCTTCCCTGCCTCTCCGCGAGGCCTGCGTAGAAGAGTTAAATGAGCTAACCTTGATCGTAGTATTCCAGTGAAGACCCTGAAGGTAATCCTCCGAGGTCCTAAAGCATATGTTGATAGACTGAACTACTAAGTGTGGTAATCTGTCCCAGTTCCCCTGCGGATTGAACAATTGGGTTCAAATACTTATCACCATCTGAACATCTCAACACGGCAGTTTTTTCTTGTAAGTGTTCCACTTGCGATTCCATATCCTTATGTTCCGTCCACACCGCCGGTAGCTATCTCTAAGTATCAGAATCTTTATCCGTTTTGCAATATTATCCTATGTTTACCTTACCCACCTCGCCAGTGTGGTCTGCCATTAATCCTATACTCATTACAGGTAAATCTACTGTGGTCTGTACTATTGCGTTCGGCTATACCTACATTCTGGAGAATACAGTGTACCTTCCCATCCATACCTCCTACTGGTCTAACCGGTTGTGTTCAAATCCCTTACATCACCACAAGAAAGAGCCTCATTTAATTGTAAGGTTCCTACTTATTTGTGATACTATGTAATTACTCTTCCTCCACCTCTTCGGTGGGTTACTTTACTTGCAATACCACGAGCTTTAACTGCTTATCGCTACTATAATGCGGATAACTTACCTACATCGCCAGGGTTGTCCGTCTACAGTCCTATGCCTTTCAGAAGAATATCGAGCGTGAGCTTTACAAGAATACTGCTACGGCTATTCCGGAGGCTACCGCAAGCCACTTGATCTGGGTTTTCTACAGGCCTGAACAACTGAAAGCAAAGCCACTTTAAGTCTGCAACACCTCACAAAATACTTTATCTACTGGAAGGTTTTCTACTTATCTGCAATGGTTCTTCCTCTTAGACCTCTCTGCGCATCCCACCAGGCCAGTATGATATCACCTTGGACGAGTATACTAAGTATAAAATATCTGACCCTCACTACTCTCTTTTTGATCACCTACAAAATTGCAAACTAATTTACAAAACCCTTTGCCGTCTACTACCGCCGGTTCCAACCGTTAATGGTGTATCCCGACTAAGACTCCCTCAGCAGATGGAAAAACGGGTGCACCATGGCTGCGATTAGCCGCAGAGAAAACAGATCCTAAGGTGGCATTGCCATTGGCGCCTTGTTGCATCATTTTTGGTCAACGGCAATGTTGCAGGACGTTGTGGGTTTATGCTTGGCAAGCGGTTTCTCTATAAAAAGCCACACTTCTGAGTAACAACACTGCGACATGGCGGATGTGACTCTCCACTAAAATAACCTCACTGCCCACTGCTAAACACAGACAAGGTCATGATGATTGAAATCTGTAAACACAGCTGCAGCTAAACCAAACCTCAAGTATTCGCCAAACAGCGTTTATCCATCAATCTATCGGGTTCATACGCACACAGAATACTTGCGCTCAATCTCCTGAATTATTCGAAGTCCCACCCAGCAGTTCTCTCACGGAAACGCCTATAGACTTTACATTGCTTCCATACCACATATCTACCTGCCTCCATGGGCATACCCATTATCCTGGCGACTATTTATGACAATTAGTTACCACTTATTTACCTCTGTATGTTGAGAAAAGTTATCCATCTCGTATGGTTATATACGCTCAGTTTGTTTCTGTGGCTCTGTCAATCAATTGGTCATGCCTGTATTGGTGTGTCTCGTTTCATGGAGAATAAAACAACTCATGTTATTTATTTGTTCACCTAACACTCTCAGAAGACTTATATATCTGCGCGCCGCTGTGCTTTAGCCTCATTTACTCGGACGTCTTCTACGACGATAACCTATGCTT
>OX104068.1:51318957-51445359 GCA_944474145.2 Dicrocoelium dendriticum | reverse complement strand
TCTGCCCACTGTCCAACACTCAGTTTTGCAAACAGTGACACACTGGTTTGGAAAGTTCTAAAAGGTAACATGACGGTCATGCAACTATTCAACCTTAGGCGCAGACAACTGTGTGCTCTGCGTTGGTTATAAGCTATTTGGTAACGGCCTGTATCGTAATTCATGGGCGCCGCCATTTGGCAATCCTAAACAATTGTCATTGTGCTGGTTCGTTCCAGCTGCACTATAAAAATACACTGACGTACGAGTACCGTTGGCAGTACCTGTTTCCTAGTTTATCTAAAAGGTTGGCCGTGTCCAGTTCAGCCGCCGGTAGGCGTCTCGGTGAGTCCGCCTGCAATCCGCTTATTAGTTGCGTTTCTGTGTGGGCAAGTAAATTTAATACGGCTGTGGTGAAACGGGAAATATGTCCATGCTCAACTTACTCACTATCCGGTAGCGCGGAACATGAAGGTTGACATCATGATAAACGCTACTCAGTAAAGTTGTGGGAATCTACAACTGCCACGGTTTTCCAGAGCGTTTCCTCTTCAGATGCATGGTCCAAAGTGGTCACGCGTGGGATAATCGTTAAGCATTTTGTTCCAAATTGCAAACATGCTACTTTAAGGGTAACTTAAGTGCATAAGCGCGGAGAACGTTTGATTCACGCATATCCAGCGAACTGAAAAAGTACTCCATAAGTTGCCACACGCGCAGTGATCCGTAACCACAACACTATGAGCTAAGAAACTTCGCGTTCCCGTCAAATGTGAATGAGGCCTTGAATTGACTGCACTGTTATACGATGATACATCGGCCCTCTAAGCCTCGTGTTTGTCAGTAACGAGCGCTTGCCCGAGATAGGGCCAGGTTATCTATCAATCAGCTTTAATTAGAGGTAGGTTAATGCATGTGCCTGAGTGTGACAGCAGTACAAGGGGGCGTATAAAGGCACTTGAGATTGGTTAAATTTATATCATCATCACATCAAACGAAGTTGAGCTTCACCAACACTTTCTTATTTCTGCTATGCCTCTAACTTTCAGCCAAATACCCATTGCATGTAACGCAACGTGCCTGTTGCTAATAAATGCCCGCAAAATTATGATGATGCGTTTTATGATCGCCTCGCGGAAATTCAGATTAAAATGTTTATTTATTTTCCACTGAACTGTAGGCAAACGTAGGTGTATACTCTACTGTACCGCTAAGTAATTTACTGACAACCTGTTATCATACATCTCGGGTTAAATTATGTAACGCTAAAAACGAAGTGTTTCTGTGCGCGTATTTATTTTTATATGAAATATACTAAGGCACTACGGTACCGTGTTAGTTGAACTTACCCGTTCCCAAATCAATCCAGAAGATTAGTCATTTATAATAAAAACACTGTCAGCTTTGCCGTTGCGCAAGTAACTTTGATTTTAGCTGCCCTTTCCTAAGCGCACCTAAGTTCAGTATGAGAGAGTAACCACAGGGAACTTAGCTACACTCAATCTTATGATTAAGTTGCGGAACTGAAGATGCAGTATCGACCTCATGAAAACCGCTCTCAGTAACCTGCTGGGATTGTTCACTTTACACTGAGGAGAGAACGTGTGGATACTTGCGACGAAAGTTGTTACGCACTGAGCCACGAGATTCCAAACTGCAATCCAAAGTGAGCAAGCTTTGTAGAGTACATGAGCTTCATAGATAATCGTCGAACACTACACCCAATCCTTCGCATGAAACCAAGAACGGATGTGTAACATTGTAAGCAGCAAGCACTTGGTAGCCTAGAGTTTACGCTGTCCCAATGGAAGCAAGAAAGCGAAGCCGTCGCAGGATACCCGGTATACAATCAGCGCTTCTAGCAGCGATACTGCGAATCAGTAACTGAGATTCGCCAACTAACCACCAGGTATGACTGCCTGACAGCGGCGTATCCTTAATGTTGGCTTCCAAGATAAGATTGTTTGAGGAGAGTTGATCAAGCAACCTGATAATTCAGCGTTCTTTTAAATCCGTCATACACACACGCTTCCACGTCCGACCGATATAGGTGGCAACTCTGAATACGGGGTCTGGCGAACACGGGTATTCTGATATTCAAAATAAACAGCACGCACATGGAGGTTTTCAGACAACTTGGGGTAGCTAGCAGGACCAGTCTTACTCAGATCTGTCACTAGGTCAAAACAGAATGAGAAACTCAGATGAATGGGACCGCAGAGCACCAGGTTTACCATACCGGGCAAACGAACTTGTTTCCATGCTTTTGAACTCCAGCCACCGTCTGGATACTTGAACCTAGTAAATTGGATTCATACATCCGGGTAGTGAGGCTGTCGTTAGGCTCAGCGTAGGCAAATGCGAAAGGACAGCACCAATGCACTTTAATCATGTACGCGAACAGTCAGACCTTAATCCTATAAACGTGTATGACTTTGGTTAGGAGGTAAGTACAACAGCCAAGAGTTTTATTTTACGAGCATTGGTCCGTCAGTTATTAAGTGCAAAATAAACGACGACTTACTGAGAACCTCGAACAACGCCTGTTCCGTCAGGCTTACCGAATAGCATTCCTTTAGGTCTACGCATTTGGCATAAATTGCTTCCGTCCAGCCATCCGGTACCACGCACAAAACACGAAGTTCCGGCTTCGCTGTAATTCCGCAGCATTCTCGGCCATTGAGGGCACCACAGCCACAACACTGCGCTGTAACAATACTAAGTCTCGACTAGGCATACAAATGCGATGGTAGTAGCATGTGCGGCAGAGGGATAATATTATTAAAAACCTCATGATGTGTTTTCGTAAATCAGCTCTATACTTAAAAGATTTCCGACAGAACTCGTAAGTATAGAGCGTATGAATTAAATTAACATGCCTATAAATACACATAAGCATCTTCTTAACCCGAGACCATGCTCGGCCTGCTTGCTGCCTTTTCATATAGCCACTTTCGTCACGTTCTACTTCGTTTCTGATGACACTCATTACTGCTCTTCCAACCTTAATTTGGCAGCATGGCTTCATCTTGCTGACTCACCCGGCTCGTCTGAACGGCGACCTGCTTTCTGACCTGTCTCGGACTTTTAAGATCTAAGCAATCAAGGTTCGGTCGACGTAACCCCCTGTAACCCTCACCTTACGTGCACTGCTGGTCATGATTCATCCGGTTTATTAGATTCGCTTTCATCCCCAAGATTTCTATTGCTGCAGTTCTTCTCTGTTAGTATTCAGACCTTAATAAAGCGACTTTTTCCCTGCTAGCCGATATTATAGATTCGGTTCAATGATCTCCTAACTTCCGACTACTGTGACACTAATGATCAGGGATCGGCAGACCCAATGGTCTATTCACATCACTTCAAGGATTTCATTGGTTATTCCACTTCTCAATGGAGCCTTTTAGTTTTCACCCTGCATTTCTTCTTCAGTTGGACATATTATTCTTGTGGCCTAGCGCTAATCTAGCGTCGTCTGAACAGTCTCTTGCTTTATGACTAATTTTGGACACCCGAGAAGTTATCGATCTAGGCTCTTAGGTCCCAGCATACTGTTCTCCTCAACCTGAGATCCTTGCTCGGTATGCTAATGGCTTTTTCATATAACAAAGTTCGTCACATACTGCCACCTTTTTATAAGGCTCATTCCTGTTATTTCCGCTTTATTTAGCGGCCTAGCTTCAGCTTGTTGTCTTACCCGGTCTCATCTGAAGGGCCCCTTCTTTCTGACATCTTCCGGACTTCCGAGATCTACATGATCTTGGCTTTGCCGTCGCAATGCTCTGTTAGGCTCACCTTAAGATTATTGCTGGTCATGATTGATCATTATGATTATATCCCCTTTCATTCTTAACCTTTCTATTCTGACGATGCTTACCGTTAGCACTCCGACATTAATATACGACATTCCTTCTATCAGCCGACATTTCAGCCTCGTCACACTGGTCGCTTGCTTTCCGATTACTAAGACCTTACTGATGAACCATCGATAGATCCATACGTCTGTTCACAACACCTGGAGATCTGTATAAGCTTTCCCAGTTCTCCTCACTATAGTCTTTTTCTGCCAGGCTCCATTCTTTCCTTTTCACACGCTTCGCATTCCTTCTTTGATTGCAGGGATAATTCTTTTAGCCTGGCTGTAGCCTGGTGTCGTATGACCAATCTCCTGCTTTATGAGCACTTCCAGACATCCGAGACGTGAACAATCTATGCTCTGCTGTCGCAACACTCTGTGTCCCTCAGCCTGAGAGCTTTGCTTGGCTTGCTACCTGCTATTTCAATGGCCACCTTTGTCAAATACTGCTTCTTTTCTGCTGACACTCCTTACTTTTATTTCCAAATTAAATTGGCCGCCTAGCTTCGGCTTGTTGGATTATCCGGTTTTGTTTCGTCGGTTTACTTTCTGGCTTCTTACGGACTTCTTATCCATACTCGTCTGACTAATCCCTTGCTTTCTGATTACATTCACACCTCCGAGAATTAAACGGTTAAGGCTCCGTAGTCCCAACACTTTGTATCCCTCATCCTTAGTGCAATGTTCTTCATGCTATCTACTTATGGCGTAAGAGCGCTTTGCCCCTCACCTCAGTTACACTGCTGGGCATTATCAATCTTTCTTTTTATTAACAAGGATGAATCAGCACCGGAAGATTGTCGTTAGTTTTTCCAGTTATTCTCAGTAGAACCTTTGTTACCGACGACTTTCTTCCCTTCCTGTGCTTTCTGTTGCATTCCTTCTTCAGTTGACCTTAACTTTCAGGTGTTTGTCCTCCATGAATTCCTATGTTCCTACCAATTTAGGACTAAGTCAACGCACCCCTGTAGCTTCCTCTGAGCGATATATTTTCTATAATCCGCATACCTCGTTCCCTTCTGATGTCCCACAGATTTCGCATCTGGGTTTTAGGACCCCTTAAAACCTCTCTGTCCCATCTTTATTCCTAATTTGAAATAGTTTTCATTCTCTTTGAGCCGTGAACTGCTCTCTTCTCGTTGTAGTTCGTCAATTATGCTACAGGTGTTTAGGAGATATTTAAATATCAACTACATGATATAGAATTACAATGGTACAGCCAATATTGAAATTGTTCGCCTGCGTTCCGGATGCACGTTTTCAGTTTGTCTGTGTGGCTCTCATTGCTTGTTGCTTTCCTTCCCGGGTTTGTCACAGATACGGTGTCGAGCACCCAAGGAATCGTCTACAGCTGTGACATTACTACAATACGAGGCAACGCGTGGAACAGTATCCGCCGCCTTTACAACTACCGGCCGGGAAAATGATTTATTATCTCGCAGGGACAAGAGTTCGCTTGAGGCCTGAGTGATTGGGTTCAATTCGCCCAATAATATCTCTTTTAGATACCTTTTAACTGGAGCTTTCCTGTTGCCTTCGGAAGGCACATTCTCTTGCCGATGCAATGCCAGAACAATTGGGTTCGGCTATCATTCGCTACTGGATACCTCCATCCGAAGCTCTTTATCCCGCTTTGCCTTTTCATTTGACCGTGGATATTTACACTTCCAACCCATTTTAAAAATTACCCAGGGAGATTCTCCGACTTGTTTTCGGAACAATATCCCATCCTTCAAGGCTTAAACATATTTCTTTGGATATCCCTTGGGGACTTTCTGCTGTTCTACAGACGAGCAGCACACCACGTTCAAAATAATATTCAATTCATGACCTACCAATAGAGCTAAACCACTGCGTCAGGGCAGAACAGGACTAAGGGAAGAAAGAAGCTCGCGCCTAACGCATCCGCCAACGAGAATAGGACGCAACTTAACTGCGAATAACTGAGCAAATTTACGCACAACTAGAAGCATAGGCAGTTACAATTTGCCATTTAAAGGATCGGTGGCCGTGTTTCAGGACGTGATGGGTTATCGCCTAACAAGCATTCCTTCTATAAAAGCCACATATGTCCGTTTAACATCACTGCCAGGTGGCTAATGTGACTCGCCACGGAGTAAAGTCACAGCCCATAGCTTCACACTAGCAGGTCAGCTGGCGTCTCCACTCCAGGTATGTTCGTTAAACTGGAACTTTTAAATCTGCATATACTCTCCTCCCTTCTTTATATGATTTCACGCATATGCGCTCATCTCTTTACGATCTCACACTTGTTCTTTGAATTACGTATGCACGAACTCAGCTTATTGTCACACCTCTCACGATCTACCACTTCATTTATCTTTGGTTTGATCATGCAGGATTCTTAAGCTACTATGAACTTTGGTCCTGATCTCACGTCAGCCCAATTATTGGTTCAGCTTCCGCCATTGTACAGTTCCAATCATGAACGTATGAACAGTTGTCTACTGTCGCTGTTACAATTGCCCCAAAATGTCCGTAGAGTTTCACCTACCTGACCATGCATCCATGAGCGGGCCGCGTACAGTCGACAATAAATATTTACTTATTTAAAGTCGAAGTGCGAGCGTCAGCAGACGATATGCTTACGCACATATTGCTAAGTACATTCTAATAGGTGTATAGCTAAATGAAGTAGTTCAGAGCCAGCTTCCAAAGCACGTATTCGTCCACGTGCCCGAAATAGCACTAGACAGCAATTCCAGCTTGTTTGACATCAACAGTGTTGCGCTTCCATCGTATCTAGCAGAACTCAAACGCGTTACCACCGGTGGCTTGCATGGTATATCAACAGCTAATGCCACCGGGCCGCGGAGGACAGCTTCGGACCGACTCGTCTTGGAAGCTACGAAAATATAGCGCTTATTATCTTCCGCTGCCATGCAAGTTCAGAACGATGCAGAAGATCGGGTTGTCCACTAAATCCACGATGTTCACTAACAGTAGGTATGTACGACATAGCAATGAAAATAGGTTAGGGCGGATATATTTAGATGTACTCATGATTAATGGATTTTTGTTCTAGGCAACTGAGCTTCGTCACAGCCAAATGTGACGAACCACCATTATCTATAACAAAAATTTACTTATTATTGTTAAATTGAAATATGTATATGTATATTTATCTAATTTAAGCATACAAATTTGAAAATGAATTCAAGTGTACATACTATTTTATATCCGGTTATGTGTGCACCACCTATATAAATATGTATATACACATATATGAATATTTGTGGACAGCATCCGGGAACGGATTTGCTTGTCTCTGCGGCCTCCACAGGGAAGTCCACAAGACACCCGCGTTTACACAATGGCGATAGGTGGATTATACTGCGCCACCCACAATTCCATCCACATACCGCATATCAAGTTTAAACGAAGGAGTAAAACCGGGTAAGTGCAGCTGAAACACTTTTTGTTAACAGAACCGGCCTACACTTCTTCAACAATCTGTGCAGAAGCATACATGCCAACTTGGGTAATGATGCAGACCAGAAGTACACCAGCTGATGGTTAGGCCGTGCTCCGCTCCACACTAGAGGTATGGAAGCACTCAGTGATCCTCGCACGACCAAGAGGACCATGTACCCTGTCCTCGCCAGCAAAGTCTATTATCTCTAGAAGACAGTACAGGCAAAGTATTTGGTAATAGACGGGGAAGTACTTGGCAGCATTTACATGAAACTCTGTCGCACCATGGATTTCAATCTACAGCCAACACTTGCAATACAGGAACCTCAACACGCAGGCACACGTACAGACTAGCTGCACAGAGTCTGCGTCCCACCTACCGCATCGAACGCTTTTTTAATCTGGTTTAATAAATTAAATCAGAAGCATCGAATTTATTAAGCGCCAGGTTGAGGATAACTACACTATTCGCATATGCTTTTCCCTTAGAAGTCTGTTCAAAGTGGCGACCCTGATGCTTACTGAACCGGCTTAGCTGAGGCGTTTACGATCATGGGTTACAGCAGCGGGTGCTCGACCAAGCTGGGCTACCCACAATCAACGCCTGTTGCTTTGTTGACCGACGTTTCTTTTTCGTGTGCCGTACTGAGTTCTGTTGCAGCTGAGCAACCACCTTTTTATATGCTCACTCCATGGGCGCCGAAGCACTACCATTGATTCATACCACCTGAACTGCACATCAGTTCGTGCTAAACTCACCTTGACCAGATCCTATCAACTAAACTAAATAAATAAATAAAGTTTTTATTCTCGACAAGGCGAGGCACGCCTTAACAGGTATGATCATTCTGACATAACAATGCGCGGTCAAGAATGTGCAAGAATCCGTTATGTTTGCCGTACCAGTGTATGTTTATGTAGGGGGGTAGGTAACTATGTAACTGTGTGTGTGTGTGTGTGTGTGTAACTGTGAGGTTCCTGTTTGTAACTGTGCTGCTCTAATTTTGACTCTCATATCGTCGGCAATGCTGGAGTGGAAGATAGAGGTCCGTGCGTTGGAAAGGATTATTCGGATACCCACTGGTTTTCCTACATGCCGCTTCCCTGCACTCAGTTGACTATGAAGCAGCATTTTCGGTATCCGAGTCGAATCTCTGTGGCCTATATGCCCGAATAACTTCAGGTGCCCCAGCCGTAGTATTCAGTCCACTTCCTACATACCACTGCGTCGGAGCACTATATTGTCTGCAACAGGTTCATTGCAGTCAATGAACATAATGAGTCTCAGTCACAGTCGACGGAAGCGCTACAGCTAACCTACATCATTTCGATAAAATGCCCGGTTTTGCATCCAAATAGAGGAAAGGACAGCACCATAGATTTTATACCATAATCTTCGTCCAAGCAGTGAGCTATTAGGAGTTATACACACCGGATTAAAGCTTGAAAAATGCAGCAGCGCTTTGGATATGAGGCTGCGCATTTTGTTCCTCACCTGTAGGTCGGTTGTCGTTACGCTTCCAAGCTAGAAAAATTTCTGTGTGGGTTCCAGCACTTCGTCAGCAACCTGAATTTAGGGCAGGTTCACGGAATCCGCTGCCACCAAAGGCTGGAAAAGACAAACAGTGTTGCTTCTCCTGTTGGTGGACAAAAATTTGGCCCCTGGCAAAGTGAGCGAAATGTCATGGGCTGCAATTCTATCCGTTGTGCTCAGCTGACTCACATTTGTCAGCAAATAGTAAAATACGGATAGCATTCAGCCACAATCTGCTACTCGCCCTCAAATGAAGCATGTCCGGGAACCCCCATCAATGCGGTGTACCACATGGACATCGTAATCACAAGCAGTGTTATTTGTACAAGGCAGCCTTGCATGTAGGCAATAACTAAACAGAGCATGAGTTTAGACACAGCCTTGCTCTACACTAACCAACTACCTCGTGCTCCAAGCTTTTTCCATTTGGGTGCACCCTCGCCCGCCTACGACTGTTCATTCATTCTCTCCTACGAAATTACGCGGAGTAGCACATTTACCTAACAGCAGCCGCAGTGCGTCGTGGTTCACTCTATCAAGTGCCTTGGCAAAAACAACAAACAGCGAATGCCATGGCTGGTGTCCCTCTCTGCATTTTACCTGTGGCTGACCAGCCGCAAAAATCTTGTCTATCCAAACACGGCCTGTACGGACTTTAAATTGTTCTGGCACCACGTTCGGTTCAACGAGCTGAATGACGAGTCGGTTGAGCAGGATTCTGGCGATGACAAACCTCACAAAACTAAGCCAACTCATGTTACGCTAATGCGTGCCATTATGTTTGCTCCATTGACCCTTGTGCAGCGGTAACATAAGTTCATCTTTAAGTAGTTATATATGCCCGATTGCATACACCTACATTTCATTATGTCTATTATACAAACCTATTTGCATGCGTCCTTTAATACTTCTCCACCTTAAAAATCTTCCTAACTAATTCATCATACCAAGGTAGGTACACTGCAACGTCGCACCATACTTTGGGACCAATATGTACCTGCGCTATACCTTCCTTCATAGCACAAAAATACAATGGATTTCTTATGATCACTAATTAAAAATAGCGCTCCATTTTCCCTTCTTTGTACAGTTATGTACTAACTTTTACATTTCTAGTCTCTAAAAATACGTCTTGAATTGTACATCTTTATGGCTTTTGAGCTCCATTACGCATGCATTTAACACTTCCTCTACTACCATCCCATAGATACGCATGTCACTACAGGTGTCTCGCATTATTCGCAAATATACGATTTGTTTATAAATTATGAGATCAAATAAGTCAGATGTTCATATGGGTAACAACCTGCTTTTAATTTCTTGCCGTAGGCGGACACTACGTTCCAAGGTAGCAGAGGATACACAGATAATGATTGAAGTTTCCGGCGTGACATTGCGGTGATCTCTATGGCAAAGAGGTCGTTCAACCAATTACTTCCATTTGTACCTTTACTTTTCCTTTAGCGTGGTCTTTTACTAGGTCGTTGATATCTGAGCACTCATTCACTCACCATTTATTTGCTTTGATTGCAGCTCCCGAGGTCCATTACGACCTGCGTACTTACTGGGCACGGAACCCATGGTATTGTTGACCAGGCGTAGTCCATATGCTCATTTGCATGCACAAGCACGGAGCGGTTTCTGTAATAATAAATGAGTTGTATCCAAACTGCAACCGGCAATAAAACTAATAAGCATCCCCAAATAAGATGCGAAAATTTGTATTCCAGGAAATGACTATACGACAAATTACTGGTTCACATATTTGGTGGAAGTTTGCATCTGTATATGAGTTTAATGCAGTGTCTCAAGAGTGCAAATTTTAAATAAATATGCAGTGATCTGTAAGCAGCCTTTGTAGCATTTTTGTTTTTAGGCTGCGTTAATGTTGAAGCACTTAGGGTTAAACTATCCTGTATGGCTTAGTTATATACTGATAATAAGTGGTATATAAATAGTATAATATTTCTATCTACGGTAATTACCATCAAACATGACTTTAAACAGGCAATATTCACCGCCGAAGTAAGACGCATGAGCTGCGGAACAGGAACTGCTCCAATAAATGAAAATAAAAAACCGAAGCAACGAAATAAACGGAAACGCAAAAGAGCAAAAAACGGAAGCTGGCTTACGGAAATGCGTACTGAAATCCATCAAATATTCTAGTTGCTATAATTTAGCGGAAACTGTTATGAAAATATTACTGCGTTCAAAATGATGACAAAAACACCTCACTTTAACTACCTTATATAAACTGTATACTCGCTGTTTTAAGCAAGATTGTCACACTATTTACCTTCGTTGGCCGCCACGATTTTGCAGGTGTGGCCGGTTCCGTGTGATGGCTTACAGCAATGATACGTGGTGCAATTGTGCCCCTGGTCTACATACGACAGCCACGTTTGTGCGTCTCCGTCCGGCTGGTAGTTGTTTCACAGCAATACTACTTGGTGTAATAGAGCAGTTGGACTACTCAATTCTGCTGACCGTAGCCCGTGAACAAAACTGACTGGCTCAATGTGCCGTTGCGAAGCAACACTACTCAGTGCAGCAGAGCTGCTGGACTACTCACGTCCGCTGAAAACATTTATCTAATATCTTTATGTCACGTTACATATCCTGCGCTCCTTATAATTAAACGTGAATCAAAAAGCTTGCTACAAAATTTTTACAGTTGTTGCTCATGCCCATGCAATGTGCTCACGCCCATGCAATGTGCTCACGCTCATGTTCAGGATAGTTTGTTTTTCTCATCATCAAAATGGATTACTGAGGGCGGTGACATATTCTATGTTATATCAGGAGAACACGAAATACTTTTAACCATAAGTTTAATGCGTGCCAGGGTTTGCTTACGGTTCTGAGAACTGCAACGAAGTCACAGGAATATAAATGTACAGAACAAAGTAAACTCGAAGTTAATAGTGAATGCGCAGGACGGTACATTAAAGACTTACGGTTAATTGTTTGACGCCATGAAAAGGGCGCACCCACGTTTTGCGGACGTTTGCGTGCCGTCCAGTTCACATGGCATAACACTAAGGGTAGCGTAGTTTATGTCAAACGTCCAATTACTAAACGGCACTGGTCGATTGTAGAGCCACCCACTGGGCCGCACTCACAGGCTTCCTGGAAGTTAGAGTTAATTTGGGGAAACCAACAGCCGGGAAGCAAGCGGTGGCCCTAAATTTGGCCCAAATGTTGATTGTCAATATCACGAAAATGATTTAACGGGGCCAGTGACACGTGCAAAAAAGGTAGGTATGTTGATCCTTGGCATGGTAGGCTGCACATACTTGCTGGAACTACCTGTTACAATCTGTGCACGTAACCCAAGCAGGAATGTCGTTACCTACATCTCGTCCATTCTAATGTCGCAAACGTGGCATACGTTTTGATTTATAGACGCGGAGGGTTAATCGCTGCTCTGCCGCATTACGTTAGCCGTCTTGCACGCTGCAAACCTCACAGTCGAAAAATGTCGGCAGTAAAGTGAATGAATTTCGATGGATAGATTTCTCGGTTTCATAACCCTTGGCGATATTGTCTACGTTCTTTTGGTTGCCTTGGACGGCCAGAGTGGGAAAGGTCTCCCGCTGATTCGCCTCGCCAGGAATGCAGGTTCCAACGGACATCAATCCCTGCCTTCGTAGTATGGTATGCAAGATACCGGAAAAGCTGCTCCTCCTCATGGAACGCGGTTGTGCCAAGGCTGCTATAGGAAACCTTGCTTTCACTGAACAGTCCTTCGACACGAAATGAGCTGCATTTTGAACGATAGGTGGGTTCTTCATATCTCGGAGAAATGGTCAAGTGTTTAAGCCGGCTGGCTATTGAGAATAGGTTACCAAGTCCCAATAGATACACCTTCATGTTTTGGCCAAAATAACTGTGGAAATCTCGGGGAAAACGTGCAGCGGACAAGAGAGACAAACTGAGAAGCAGCAATTAATCAAGAAACTCTATCTAAAGCTTGATGGCATGCAACCGTGCCTAAGATACCCTAATGCATGTGTATTTTCGCTTAGTGTACCTGATTTGCAAGCGCTTTCTTCACATTACGTCGCTGGTGTAGCTTAGACTGCAACTACTACGTAGGAAGGAAGTTCTGCACGCGCACGGTCAAAAGAGTGATGTAACGAAACGTTCTTACAGAATTGAGCGAACACTACGATTGTTGGAGAGAAACATAAATAAGGTAATGATAAGGACAACAGTCCAAATGCCAGAAGCAGCCTAGGTGAAACTAAGTCCAACTAGCTTAAGACAGAAAACAGGAGCAACCAGTAGATAAAGCAAAGTTCTAAGAGGAAAAGGAAATGCTGCAAATCGGCGAAGGACAGATGAATGCGGAGGACAGTGCAAAGAAAAGTTAGTGAGAGTAATTACGCTGAAGCCCTCATACTTTCATAGTCTGTAAGCTTCGTGTCTAGAGACAAGGCGTTTATATCTCGCTAGACTAATAATATACAAAGAAGCAGGCAGGTCGGATGAGGCTGGATTAGTCGTCGCAATGAGACAAAGTTATACGGCTAATTGTTAGGACAAATGGGGTGGGTCAAGAGATGAACAGGTTAGAGATGAAAGTGACCATATTAATAGAGGTTGAACATATCCAGCGTGCTGTCGAGTTAAGGGAGACGTAGCTTTGAGTCTGCCTAGCCTAAACCGTTTATATCTCGCTAGTGTGTAAAAGGTCAGAGAAGTTGACCGGTCAGATGAAACTAGGTTTGTGCAGAGCACTGTGAGTTGTCAGTCTGCTTAAAGAAGAAATGAAAACAGATAGCGTCATAAGGTGAGGAATGGGTAGGGATAAATACTGGTTTACTAATAAGGTGTGAAGTAGTCAAGGAGGCTCACAAAGTCATAGGGACAGAGCGTTAGGTCTTCCGAACAAAGCAGTCTAAGAGAAGTCCCAGAAAAGGAGACCGATCAGACTGGACTGGATTGGGCGGCGCGTTTAGATTAAGTTGTACGGTTAAGGTGAGGCAATAAATAAAGTGTCAGCATAGGTGGACAGGTTTGGGATAGAAGAGGCTATGGGTATATAGGGTAAGCAAATCAGGCAGGCTCGCAACATGAGAGAAGTTGTGTGTTGGCTATGCAAAGCCTAAAACGTTTGCATTCCGATAGTCTAGAAGCAGTACAAGAAGAGAATAGGGCTGGGCACTAATAGCTTGCTTTCCGGTTGAAGTGAAAGTAAAGACAGCGAGCGCGATAGGAAGGGGACCGAGTCAAAAGAAAACGTTTACAGATAAGAAATGGGGAAATTAACGTGGCTCTCGACGTAATGGGCACAGAGCATTCAATCTTCCGAGCAACGGCCGGCAACGTCACAAAGTGGGAGAAAAATCGGAGAGCAAGAGACCGCTCAGAATATATTGGATCAGTCGGCGCAATAAGCTAAGTAGTACAGTCAAGTTCGGAAGACAAATAGAGTGTGCCAAGTGATGGAAAGTTAGTGATGAAAGTGGCTATAGTAATAAAGGAAGAACAAGTCCAGCAGACCGTCGATGCGAGGGAGACAGTGCATTGGATCCACAGCTCCGAGAATGTTAACATCCCGGTAGTCTGGAAGAAGTCAAAGAGAAGCAGGGTGGTCAGATGAGATTGAGTTAGAGCATGGCACTGAAAGTTGGCTGTCCGATTAAAGAAGGATTTAAAACAGAGAAAGCAGCAAGCAATGACAAGTCGGGATGAAAAATGCTTTACTGTTAACTTGTGGAGCAACCAACGATGCTCTCGTGTTATGAGCAAAAAAGCATTTAGGAGAGGAAAAATATTTGGATAGTAAGGCTTGTACTGATAAGGTGTGGGAAAGACGAGGCACCAGTGTTAAGGGTATAGCGGCTTCTGTGTTCCGACTATTGACCGTTAAAGTCACGGTAGTCTGAGAGCAGGAGACTGATCAGACAAGACTGAGTTAGTAGGCGCGTTGAGGTTGATTCGTATGGTTATGCTGGGAAGACAAATAGGCAAGGCCATCAGTAATGGACGAGAAAAGACTACATTAATAAAGTTTAAGCAATTCCAGCGGGCTGTGAAGGTGTGAGCAAGTTAACGTTGTGTCTGCAGATCCTAGGTTGTTTGCAGCTCCGTAGTCATGGATGCTGTCAGAGACTGCAGGGCACTGACTTTGCCGTCCGACTTCAGAAGAAATAAAAACAAAGAGTGCGATAAAGGGAGGACAGCTTCTGGGTAAAGAGAGTTTCATTGTTGTTGGTTGAAAACCAGCCAAGGCTGTACGCACCATAAGGCGGTAAGGTATGAAGACTATGTATGATCGGGGCCGTTCTCCCAGAGCTTGTCCTTTGGTATGCAGGTGCCTGAGATCTCTGCTATTTTGGAGACACTTAGTAGTCTTGATATGACCGCGGAGAATTGCGTGATACCATCAGACTCTCTGACGGCTTACGGTAGCTTATTTCATACGTGCACATGTTTATAGAGGAAGAAGTTAGAACGCATGGAGCAACGTGTTTTGGGTGGTGAGCATGAATGTGCCCTTTGGCGTAGAGGATAACGTGTATTGCCAAAAGGTTGAAAAACTAGCGACGCTTGAGTCCGATGTTTTGATTAGCTTACATAGGAAAACAAGGTTGATTGTGTTTAGCTTAGTGCTCACAAAGTCGTTTTGGAACAAACACTTCAAAGCTTTTGTGTAAAACGCTGGCTAGGCTTACAGGCCTGTAATTGACAGGTAAGGTGTTGGAACCTCCTTTATGTATGCCTACAACAGTTGCATCCTGCCGCTCCTGTAGTAGCTTCAATTTGCCAAGACCAACAGGAAAAAACGATAACGTTATCAACTACAAGTCGTATTGCTGGTAAGTCACTGGAGGACGCACGAATAGGAAGCTGTAAAAATTTCCCAGAACCGTGCAAGCGAAAAATAGCTTTAGTTTCCCCCGTAGTGTAGCTACGCGGACAGTCAGGTTACGAGCCGCTGTTCCATCCCAAGTATGCGCTTGTGGATAGAACACTTTCATCCCGCTTTCCAAAAATGACACATTTGCATTGAATGGAATCGATGGAGATCCACTTTTTGCTTGGGATGAAGTCGAGAACATCTGCATATCCGCAGAAAAGTATACGGAATAAATTTAAGAAAATAGGCCTGCACACTCACATAAATTTGCACGCCCCCAGTGTATGGCGAACTCCAAAAATCACTGACGGTCAGTGGCCAAAAATTACCGCAGTGTTTACATGCGCGGCAGTCACAACGTAACCTCTGACGGTAACGGTTCACGCTAAAAGGTCAGCTTTCGCTGGAGTGTTCCATGTGTCCTCGTTATTGGTCCCACTGCAGTTTCAAATAAGCAGCCTTCTCAACCAATCGCCTAAGCACCTGAGACGCCGGGAACCGTGGAACACCAACAAGACGGCGCACCTTGTAAAAAAGAGACTCGAATGGAAAAGCGGAATAGGAGTCCAGAGGTCTAAATTCACGCATATCATTGCACAAATACAGTAAGCATTGTACGTTAAACACTAACTTGGCAACCACAGATGTCAACCAAATAATCAACCGTCTTAGGAATTATTGACTGTGCTAGAAAGAACTAAGGTCCGCACCAGTTCTTGCAGCACAACACACACCATCAAGATGAAATTCAAAAATACCCGTACCCGGTAGGTTGCAGTATATCACGCATCACAACAGGGTCAATGTACAGTAAGAACTGCCGATACACTGCTTTTCTAACGATCTGCATCTACGAAATCGCGGCATTTTCTGGAAATATCTACCGTCAGTGGCTTGCGGCAATGCTCTATCCTGGTGTTCGCATCTGGTATCTACATGACATACAAGCGCACTTCTGCGAACATGGTGCCCTTGCGCCGCGAAGTAACCAAACGCCACACGAACCCAGGGCAATTATAGCCAGGACAGGCCACAACCGTTTACACGAACTTCGAAGCAAGTTGTGTCCCTCTATGTGTATCTGTAGCTGCACATTCGACATGACCGTAGCAACTGTGGTTCGCTGCACGCGGCGTAGTCCTGTAAGCAGTCCAATGTGAACGTACTCGCCACCCTTACCAACGGTAACCGGGCATCCACGTGGTGTATTGAGGAACTATCCACGACTCACACGGCAATTCGGGGTGCAACCCATGAAGACGCCGAAGCATCAGGGTTATCGTTCTAGCTAGTATATATACATCAGTCGCCATACCGCGGGAGGTTGCAGTGATAGTTGGCAACTGCGGCGTTAATACCACAATTGGTAACTCAACAGGTACTCCTTTAAGCATGTTACGCGTTGAGAAACTTTGCTTACTAATAATCGACTCAAACGATTGCGCCCGTAAATCATGTTAACCAAAATGAACAATTTCCACGTATCCATTAATGGCTGAGTGGAAGTCCCAGCAGCCGGTTCAAGGCTTCTGGAAAGCAAGTGGAACACAACCGATCGGGCCTTTATTGCGGATGCATCTAAAAAGACTTTAAGCAAAGGAACCCCTGTGCATACCGTACGGAGCACTGTTCTGTACTAAGCTGCCGTAAGCAGGTTTCATGTCCTTAAAAGTTAGACCGTGAGCCACCAGTATAAGGTCCTCGAGGTCGGCGAGGCATAACTACAAAATGTCACTTAGGTGGCAATGGCGAGAAACTTCCGATATATGATTTTCTGGTGCAGTTAAACAAACGCTCATTGTGGGGATGATCAAAAGCCTAACACTAATTGAATAGCATTTTTGTAATCAATATTATGACAAAACTGACTGTACAGGTTTCTCCACATTTATTAATTATTTTTTGGATGACCGTAAAGGTTCCCAAATGGGAAGCTCAACCGTCCACCATTGCGGGCAGGGTATGCAGAGTGAACCATCGAATTGTACTTACGAATTACACGGGCACTATTAATCAGTTTTTAAGGTAGTACAATAAAAGGAATGTCAGGTAGTACACTACCTACAACCACTAAGTTTTCCTTTAATGGGTAGTAGTTTCTGCATGTCAATTTGTACACAAACTCGAGCTCCTTCTTCTTCTAGGACCATAATGTCCCATTTCTATGACCGCTATCTTCACCCTTCTTTAATGTATATTCTTCGAATGATTGATCCTATGGTTCCACTTTACTCGAAATCACTCCGGATTCCTCTAGATAGGTAATCATACGAGGGCAAGCGGTATCAGCTTTGAACTTCTTCCGTAGGTCCAACTCAACTGCATCCCTATTTCCTTATACTTTATAGATGTATCAAATGCATTCGATTTCCTTTCAACTGACTTTCTCTACGAGCAGCTTTTTTATTGGGGCATCGCTGTTTCTCATTTAATAGTTAGCATACGGTCCATCAGCGACTGACACTCATAGGAGTAATTATTAATCCAAAACGAGCGTGCGACAGGTTAATCTCTAGATGGACAGCCGTACCATTTGGGCTTCTTCTGGATCAATTGCAGCGACAAAACTTATTTGAAGATGTGACGTAAAATATATATTTAGGTGCTACTACGCGTCCTTGACACCGGTTCCTTTGCCTATAAGTTTTTACATAGAGCTAAAATCGTAACTGCAGCCATCGCGACTGACCATTGGAGCACTCTAAGTGCCCGTCTTTTGCTCTTCACTATCCAAGTTAGGCACGTGTAGGACGTTGTCCGGTCACCCAAATATATGTCGGTGTACTCTTACGGCTCTATTGCTGCGTAATTATAATTTCAGAATCGTTTTTAACTTATTGTTGGATGCGATCTCACCCATACAAATTGCATTCCGTATATGTTGAATGTATTCTGGAACACGTTAACTTAGAGACAAAACACCGTCTTAAATTTGTCCAACGGAGACCGATAGGTGCAAGAACAAGGGCCACCCAGGCGCTCTAACAGGTCCTCCAGCGTAAATCATTTGGTTACGCATACTCTGCATGCCGTCATCGCGAATCCTCTTTAACGTGTTACTTGCTAGCTAAATGTAAGGACCGTTGTTCCGCATCTCATATTTTGACAATATCCTCCAAGTTGCAACATATCGCGTCGCTATAGCCAAGCGGTTTATGCATTTCAGGAAGGTATACAGCTACTTGGCTTATAGCTGAGTCCAGTAAAGTCGTCAGTTGCCCGAATATTTATAGAAAGAGCAAGGAGGTGTATGTACATGGACACTTATACGTAGCACTGCGACCGACTGAGCATGCCCTCTGTCACGCTTTCAGACTTCGGAATGCAACTGCCTAATTCATGTGGAGAAGTGAAGCGCCTCCTTATATAAACCACGCCAGCCACGTCAAACCAGAAACAGCAAATTAAGCACAGTCCAACTACTCCACAATGTTCACAGTTTTTGTCAGTCACGATCCACCGAAATACCAATGAAGCAATGACGTACAGAAGAAACCGGCCAGTACCGTCTGAGACTACCTAACAACCAGCATGCTGCTTGATTCTACACATACATGGATGGCTGAAACACTGGTAACGGATCATTTCCCGCCACACTTCTTTTACCACGCAGCTAGATTGCAGCACTTCTGCAGAGCCCACCCAATGACCAGCCACGCGAATCGAGATCCCTTTGCTGCCACCATTAAACTACTTGCCCTGAACTGACGCACGTGGAAGGGCACCTAAGCTTAGATAAGCAATCAGCCAAAGTCACGGAAAATTAGTCAAATAATAATATATAAGGTGTCTGCTTATATATATTCATATATAGTGCCTCATACTGAGGCTGATGTTACATTCATGATGCTTCTGCTCCTCAGTTGGGCTAAACCAAGTTAAACTCAAAGTAAGTCTTTTTAAGCTGCATAAATTTTAGTCCACTTTATTTGGTTTTTTCTGCCTACCTGAATAATCTTCTATTCGCTGGCCACATTGCTTATGCGAAGTGCGCTTATCTTCCGCCATTTTGTTGCGTTTGTAGCATTTTTAAGTAATATGTGTACATGGCTTACTTGTCGCAAATTCATTGCTAACCAACTCACTTCATATGGTGATTTAGCGAAGAGTTATGCCACCGTACCTGTGTGCATTATTGGTTTTATTTTATTTTAGATTGTCGTTACAAGTGAAAGGTTGTTGCTTGCTATCCTCAGTGTGGCTGCGCTTGATGTGCATGTTGACAAGGTGCCTGCCTATCTATTACCCACTACCTCGTTCGTACTGGCTCCAGGAGACAGTTGGTCGTTGCTGGAGGGGACGTGTTGTACAGTCCTTGTATCCGTGCTAGGCTCAAAGCGCGGTTCCATGCACTCAGTGTGAAGCGGACTACGGTCCAGCCACCGCCTTGTGTGCGCTTGAGTCCACAAATACAGCGTGCTTGTGTTTGCCTGTGAAGGATTGTGGGCCGGCACCGTTGATGAAACGTGGCTTCCATCCACATATCTCCTGGTCTTATTCCTTCGGGTTTACACTGGATTTGGTGTGTGTGGATGGAGCTGTGGGTGGTGCAGCGCAAGCCACCCATGGTCCTTCTGTAGGCACAGGCGTCCTGTGGCTGGCCACAGTGGCAGGCAAATCCGAAACCGGATGCCGCCAACCATACATATATATTGCTCCATGCTGAGGCTGATGTTGCAGTTATGATGATTCTTCACCACAGTTGGGCTAAACCAGTTTTCACTAAAACTAGGTCCTTTTAATGTGAATAAAATTATTCCGCTTTAGCTGGTTTGTTCTGCAACTTGCTTATCTTCTCCTAACTTGCACACGTCACTCATGGGACTTGTAGTAACTTGGCGGAACTTCATCACGTAGTAATTTTTATATAACTTTCGGACATATGGTACTTGTCGTGGATACGCTTATAAGCAATTTACTACAAACGCACAGTTAGCAATTACTTACGTTTTCATATACGTTGACTTCATTCGATATCTTTTAGTTGATACCGGCATTGCAAATGACTGGCTGTTATTTGACATCCCAGTTGTGGCTGCGCTTTAGGTGCATGTAGGCAAGGTGCCGACCTGTCTATTACCCACTACCTCGTCCATACTGGCTCCAGGAGACGGTTGGTTGCTGCTGGAGGGAACGGAGTGCACGGTCCTTGTGGTCGTGCTAGGCTCGAAGTGTATTCCATGCACTCTGTGTGGAGCGGACTACGGTCCAGCCACAGCCTTGTGTGCGCTTGATTCCCAAATACAGCGTGCTTGTTTTTGCCTGTGAAGGAGTGTGGACCGGCTCCATTGATGAAACGTGGCTCCCATCCACATACCTCCCGGTCTTATTCCTTCGGGTTTTCACTGGATATGGAATGTGTGGATGGAGCTGTGGGTGGTGCAGCGCAGGCCATCCATGGTGAATCTGTAGGCGCAGGCGTCCCGTGGCTGGCCACAGTGACAAATAAAATAATAATAATAATGTGTCAGCTGTACGCTGTAAGGGCCATTTGCTGCAGCGCGACCGCCACCAGTTGCGCGAGGGATAAGTATAACGCTAGGACGCCCACCCGTACGCGGATTCAAACCCGTGACCTTACTTTAAAACCTTCAGTTTGCAAATCAAACTTGCAGACTACTCGGCCACCGGCCGACGGTTACTGTGACAGGCAAATCCAAAACCGGATGTCGCCGAGCATATATATATATAAGCACCAGTCTACATCACAGACATACAGCGAGAGAAAAAATAAAATGATGAAATCAATACAAGGTTAAAGGGAAGAAAATTGCTGTTATAAATAAAGCTTTTGCCTTTCTTTCTTGGTTTGTTTTCATTTTGCTTCACACACTGTATAGCTTTGTTGGTTGTTTATTGAATGCGATGTAGCTCACGCAACCCAAGCCAAAATTTTACGCACATTTTCCATTGAGCAGGGTTCTGCACCATGTCCGAAACATTTACTCGTCAGCGGTGTACTTCATAGTTGGTACGTCAGCCCGGACTGCGCATGAAACCTACGAGAGATGAACTATATACGTTTAATTAATCGTTACTTAATGGTTTGTTGTCACCTGTTGACCAGACCACTGCGCAAGTTATTTCAACTCGGTCCCGTGCGAGTGAAGTGAGTGCGTCGTAACAGTCTTTTGCATGACATGTTCAAAACGTAACCCAGCAACCTCTATGGGCCAAGCGGCGCCAGTCTGTCAATTGAAAGTCCCGCGTTACACAAGACGCAACTAAAGTAATCCTTGCAAACGTGGTTTATCCACCTCACTTCAGCTATCCTCCGCAGACCTCCATTGTTAAAGGCCGAAATCCGACGCTAGTCATTCACGCTAATTGTTTTGGACTCACTCCCATATAGCAGAAGCGCGCGTACACAGGAATTGTAGACCCGCACTTTATCAATAGTGAAAATTCACTACGCCACCACAGGTGCGTCAGGTTGGCGAACGCCAAATGGGTATTAGCAATACGGAGAAAAATCGCCCTTGCAATACTACGATCAACCAACACAGCTTCCCACTTGTTCGAGCTGTTGCACGTACATGCCAATCAAGGACCAGGACTTTGAACCTAGTAGGGATAAAGGTCATGCCATATATTGATGCTTCAAGCGGTTCAGACCGACCTGCGTGCGCTGTGCGACCCCACCAGGCAAGGAAAAATCAGCAGCCTAATGTAACTCAGTCATACAGTTACCAAGTAGAAGCTATATAACAGATCGCTGAAAGCACTCGAGAGCGTTTAAAAGGATATCCTTGACTGCAAAATTGAAGAGAAGCGTGAACATGCGTCAGCCGTGCCGTACACCGCTAGTAACGGGAAAAGATAAAAGAAGTATACTGTAAGCCCTCACTTTAGCTGAGTTGTTGCAATACAATGTTCGAAGGATGGTGATATACCCTTGGGTACTCCACTCCCTTGTAACGCACTAAAGCTGACAAATCGACGGAGCCTAAATAAAATCGGTGTTCCAGAATCTCAGCGATAGTGAACTGCAGATAAAAATGACGCATGGTCAAGGGTTAGCGAAGCTTAAAACGTGGACAATATACCCTCAGTGGGGGCTGAAACCAGCATGTTCTTTAAGTATGTAACAAGAGAATTGAAGTTAGCCTGCTGAGTAGAATGGATCTCAACATAAAAAGTCCAAAAATGTTGAAAAGAAAGTCCAAAACTTTGCAGATAAAGTCCAAAATATTGCAAAACTGCGCGATTACTCAGCCGCTCAGAGCCAATCCTCTGACCTTAAGTGCCTTCTCATTGGCCGGATGACAAGGTTCGGTGCGTTAGTCTGGGAAGGTAAGCGCGCTGCATGTTGACTCTGTGAGACTTGTGAATAAACCTTAGAGTCATGCACTTCAGCGGTGCAACGAGTTGGTATGCGCCCCCTCACGTCCGAAACGGTAGGTCACAATTAGTCTGAGAGTAATGAACAGCTGGAAAATAAGCGCACGAACGGAACTATGCCCATGATACAAAAGTCGTAGGCATGCGTTTTCGCGTTCGACAGAATAACATCAGACATTCGCCTCCGAGTAAACTGAAAATAAACCAAATCCCGTGTAACACTAATAAACGGTTTATAATAATTTATGCTAGTCATCCATAGCACTCAGAAGGCAAATTATTTATGCCGTAAAACGGATGTACCAGTTGGCACCAAAGAAATTTAAATTTAACCGCCATAGTGCAATCAAACGGTCCCTGATGGACAACAGCCCGTAATCAAAATCGCGCCAATGGCGGGCTCGACGGACCCACCCCCTCAGGTACGGCTACTGTCATGGCAACCAACCGTTAATATATCGTGACAATATCCTTCGACCCTGTAGCGCCTTGACGAATGCTACACAAGAAATTAGTAGTCCGGTAAGACAGAAGACGGCGGGATATAAAGCTTGTCTTGAGAAAATAGCACAGTACAATAGCTATGTGAATATACCTTGAGGACAATGGGAGGAAATGGTGAAGCAATGAGTAACACCACGTAGGAGCGCAACAGCCAACAACGCGCGGGCAAGATGGCGGACCTGGTTCAAAATTGCAGTCCAGTATATATAGGCTTTGGGCGGGTGCAAAGTAAAACAAAATGTGTACAAGTCTGAATGTGATGTTTGATGGAGTAAAATGTCATGGTCACTACACACGCCTCCCCTATAAGGCTGAGGGACGAGGACTTCGATCGTTGCTGGCTTGCAGATCAACTAATAACTTGATATCGGAGTCATGATCCCTAATGTAGATGAGACGACTTTGAGCTTTGCCGACGTTCGTGGCCAATAAAGCCCGGCGTGGCGGATCATCTATAGCGGAGTAGCTACAAGGCTGTGCGCACTTACGGGCTTTATTACCGAAACGCGAGTGGTAAAAGCAGTAACCTGAGGCATCAGGTGTTGTGCGACGGTGCGATGATCCAGAGCGGTTGCAGTGCTTACGTTTTAAGGTGACTTCTTTGATCTGGCGCTGAAGCGACGCTATCTGCAATGATAATGCGTCTATTGCGGACGGCGGGATAGTCGCGCCTGTCGATGTGGTTGCGCCAGCGCAAAGCTGCTTAGGTGCTTTGGGTTTAGTCTCTCACTGGTGCCATTCGACGACGCGGTCTGCTAGATCTGCAATTGCCGTGATTGGCAAGTCACTTGCTACTGCAAGGATAGTTTGAATGCTTGCAGGAAGGCGTTGCATCCACAGCTCGCGGAGAATCCCTACGTCCAAGTTGGACGTGCCGATAAGCTGTTGCATTTCGCGCAACAAGGCTGAGGGAATCCTGCCGCCTAGCTGCAGACCACTAAATAGCTGCTGCAGACGGACCTTGTCAGAAGGCGTGATTCGCTGAATAATAGCCTGTTTAAGTGTCTCGTATTTCATTACTAAAGGGGGGCAAAGAATTATGTCTCTCACCTGCGAGGATATACTATGAGGAAGGCAAGATATTAGCTGGTTATACATTGCGAAATCAGAAGAAATATTACGAATATAAAATACGGATTCTAAATGCAAAAACCATAATAAAGGATCATTCTCCCAAAAAGGAGGGACCAATGCAACCGAATTGACCATGGCAGGCTGAACAGCGTTAACCGCGCATGGAGACGGCTTATCCTCTAGATTGTCCATTGCAAAAAGCTGATAAAAAACTTAGTAGGTGATAAAACAATATGATCACAAGTAATGAATCACAAAATCACTGGAACGAGCTCACCAGAATGAAAATGCAAAATGGCGGGCGGCGTGTTCCTGACAGGGGGTCACCAATTGTTGGGCGGAGCCTGGTATACTAGTCGGTAGGCAATGACACGTAAGACGTGTCAAATACGACAGTATAGAAGTCGGAGGCGACTGAACCCAACGTATATTGTACAGGCTACAAGAATGGGAAGCGAATCAGACAGAGCGAGAAACGTGCAGCAAGGAACTCACCAAAACGGTTTGTGTCAACGGATGTGCAGTCAGTTAAACAAATGGACGTTTCGAAGGTTAAAACAACCATAAAATCCAATGTTACAAGATACTGAAAGAGCATGTTTTCTGTTGCACTACAAGCCAGAATGTCGTTTTCCATAAAGTCTTGCTTATTCAGTATTCGGGGAAAGTAGTGCAATCTTTTTAAAGCGTCCACAATGATAAACAGCGACTATACAGTATTCGTTTGCATAAATAAAAATGCGTTTTATTCAGCGCACTCCCTTGTACGCAGTTTCTAGCGATACTTCCCCACAACTCTTGAACGATTTCACTAGTACTATGTCCACGGATTACGTGCCCTAGATTGGGTAATAAATACCTCAGTCTAATAGCGAACTTCCTACTGCATCAACTTAAAGCTTTTGCAAAAGGCGTGTACGAGGAACTCTCCCGAAGCTTTTGTTCATGTCGAAGTTAAAGGTGCCAATTAGTAGATCTGAATCAGCCGCCTCGGTGATAAGATTCAGGTAATCAAGCTGGCCATTTGAAACAAAGCTAGGGCTCAGGAACCACTTTGTAATTTGTCGAAGTGCTTCTTTGCATACGAATGATCCATGAGCTCTGGTTCAACTAACTTCTTCAATACTCGCAAACTGGTAGAATTGCAAGGGGAATTTACTAAAAGCAAGTGGTAGTTGGACCCAATCGGCTGACCTCTAAGAGGATGTGTTGTGCCCTACCTAGGTTCTTCGAATGTATTCTATCTTCTAAACCATCGCATTCTCCTTTCCAAGCTCTAGTATTACAGCATCATAAACCCCAGTTTAGCTGGATGGTCAAAATTCTCCTTCAACGATAATTAGTGGTCATAGTTCGGAACTTCTTATTTGACATTTCACAAGTCGAGAGTGATGTAATTCAAGATTTAGTTCTAGGGACACGATTATCTTCGTTTGGCAAGGGCGCAATCATTCATGCTGAGTAGAACCCGAAAACACCTGACGGTAAGAGACGCTGCGTGGCAAGTGTATAGAGCGAACCCTAGCCCTGACAGCTGGTGTAACTATGTTGTGTATCGTAAAAACTGTACCACACTTGTGCGCGAGGACAAATAAGTACCCCAGCAGAGTCTAGAGAAACCGTTTTCAGTTAACAAAAGGCATCGGCACAGATATATGAGCAGCCTCCGGAATGTAAAGCGCGGTGTTTTTCTACTAATGTCAGTGGATGGATGTTCTCAAACCGCCGAAGATGCAGCCAACCTTCTACGGGTAAAATATGCTACAATTTTCCTACGGGCTCCCAGCATTTGTAACATACCTGTCCCATTCTCCCAAACGACCTTATTTACACAGTCACATTTAATTCAGCGAGCATTCTGCGGAAGCTGATATCGCTGTGCACCCATGGTTTAAACCGAAGTTGACAGCATTCCCCCGAAAGCACTACAGATAGCAGTTACGAGGATGGCTGAACCACCAACGAGATTTTTTCAAAATGCCTGGACGAACAGCAACTCCCTACCATGTGGAAGCAAGGCATCGTTATCCCAATTTTCAAAAGTGGTAACCGTACATAGCCAGCCAACTATCGCCCAGTGACCCTCCTCCTGGCGCTCTCTAAAGTGATGGCATCAATCATAGCTGAGGCTGTAACGGGCTATTTCGAAAGGTCAAATATCATAGCACCGGAGCAATACTGATTCCGTCAACATTGGTCATGTACTATCAACCTACTGCTCACCGGTGGCAGTTGGAACGAGATAGCCGACGGTGGGACCGGCATTGATGTCGTCTACCTAGACTTTTCTAAAGTCTTCATCTGCATAGATCACCGCATACTTCTCCAAAAGCTGCATGCACACGGAGTTGAAAACGCTGTCCTTGGATGAAACGGGAACTATCGCTTTCAGCGGAGCTTTCAGGTTCGAGTTCGTGGTTCATTTTCTGATATAATTGGTGTGGACTGCGATGTTCCACTAGGATCGGTTTTGGGGCTGCGATTATGCTTGATCTTCATTAACGACCTAACGCGTGTCATCAAATGAAACTTCCTGCTTTTTTCCAATGACGTCGAGATACGTACGGCAAGCGACTGTCAGAAAGATCACTATTTGTTGCAACGAGACTTAGACTTGCTTTTGAATTGTCAGGTTAAATCTACTTCCGTTTAACACGGACAAGTGCAAAACCGTGCATGTCCGCCACAAGCCCACGTACGCATATAAGCTTGGAGACGATATGTTGAACACCGCTTCACAAGAGCGAGACCTTGGGGTGGTAATCCAAGACTACCTCGGCTGTTCAGTGTAGTCCGTGAAGGTGTCCAAAACCGTGAACCAACACATTGGTCTGTTACGGAGGGCATTCGGTAAGTTCGATCCCTCCATCTTCCCCCAAATACTCAACGCTAATGTGAGGCCCCATGTAGAGTACGCGATCAAGGCTTGGCAACCCTGGTTAAAACCCGACCTGGTTGCACTGGAGACCGCATAGCGACGGACAACGAAAAATGTGGATGGTATGTCCCACCTAGAATACCATAAGGGACTGATAGCCATGGGAGAGTACGGTGGTAAATATTGCCGTCCACGGCGTGACCTAATCATGGTGTTCCAGGTATTAAAAAACCTCGGTCACACATTCCGGCACCTCCCGAAGCTTAGCTGCAACACAGAATTGAGGAGTCATAAATGGAAACTTGCCACCCAATACAGTCGACTTGTGTACCGCCAGAATTCTTTTTCCCTTCAAGTTTGTCAAACTTGGAAGGTTCCTTCAACTTTCGTCAGTTCAGCGCTCACACTACCCATTTGTTTTAAAAACGATGACGATGCTTTACATCATATACATTACTTGATCTGATTTCTAATCATTGAGTGACGACAAAACGCAGACAAACGTTGTGTTCACCAACCCCACGAAATCCCGGTTGACGGATATACCTGTGTGTTAATGTGGATAATATGGTTAGTCCACAGATGTGTTTTTCACTTTTGTGTAACTTCACTGAACTAACCTTATGCCCAAAAACCAGCGCACGGAACTTGTCAAGACTTGGTACTTTATTCGTATTAGATCATTGTTCCATTTTCGATAGTTATTGAAGTCAACCTACAAACCATCTCTTTGAGTCTCCCCAAGTTTTATGCTGACATCAAGTTATGGCACGGTACCCAGAAAAATGTCGATCGGAATGTGCTTCCGTTTGATCTAAATATCATGCATCTGTGGTCAGCCCAAAAGCTGCTGAAGTTCAACTTGAGCAAATACAAGGCGCGCTTTACACGACACCATTTTACCTACTCTTACAAATTAGTAAAACAAGTATTGCGGTGACTGTCCGTCACATGAGACAAATTATGATGGTTCATGATGACTCAGGTTGTTCTAGACAATACAAAAGCACATTGAATTCAGTTAAGCAATAGGGCCAGCTGTTGCTAGTTTGAGTTGGTACAAATGGGCATCTCTAGATTTCGATGGGTGCTCACCTTCCTTTTAGCTTCGTAATCAAACGTAAGCTACTGCAGCACGTCTCGTCTTTCCCAAAAATGGCCAGCATTATTCTAAAAATTTAGTTTTATAAAAGCTTAAGGGTTATAATGGCCATGCACTGAGTCGAGGGATGCTATTCTGATGGCAATAGCAAGCGGTGGCACGTAAGAGACGTGCCGAGTACGGAAGTAGGGAGAACAGTTAGATCGCCTGGACACGTGTATTGACAAGAGCTACAAAAAATGGAGGGCTGGTAAGCGGAGGCAGACTGCAGTATGAGGTGTGACTTACGAGGAAAGCAAGTGATCGGTAAGTACTGTCAGTTAAACAAGTAGAAGCTCGGAAGGTATAAACAAGAATAAAATCTAAGGTCTCACACCATTAAAGCGTGGATGAATCATGCTCACTACTGGGGTCTCCCCCTAGAAGATTGAATGAGGGAAGCCATCGACAGAGATGTCAGGTGGGGAGAAAAAGTGAGGACGGGAGAGTAGGGTTGTAATAGTAGCGTGGATTAGCGGAGAGAGCAAGGGTGCGTGGGGTTCGTTGGGTCCAGACGTCTTTGTTTTTTGTTAATTATGATGTTCATGCGGACCAGAGTGACTCATCGGTGGGCCATTGGAGTTGGCTTATCGGACTGTAAAAATATTGGCTAGTCCAGAAAAAGTGCCGATAGAACATTTCCTCTGCTGCAGACCCAACGGTGTGCTTGAGAGGTGTCCCACCCTCAACCGCACTCCGGTCCGTGGTCTTCATCCCAAGAAGAAATATGGGTGTCCTCCTTCAACCCCGCGTACCCAAGCGTTTGGGGGCTAATCCGGTCGTGGCCGTTCGCGGTTAAGGGCCACTTGGTGTCCCTTGAGTCAGGAAGGAGCCTTGAAGCAGTTAGTGAGTAACTCGAGGGCTGTCTTAGCAGTTCCGATGGGTGATTTACTGGAAGCTGGAACTCGTATGGAGTGGGAAAGGGTCAGGAGAAGTGGCTTGATGTCAAAAAAGAATATGGCATGCATGTTAAAACAACTACGCCTTTTAAGTTTTCAAAATGTTTTGAGTTTTTCTGCTGCTTTTGCAAAAGGTTTTTTGGGTGAGACGCGCGATCACAATTACAGGAGCAAACCAAGTCTCCTTATGGAAACGTTTACTTTGAAAACATTTACAAAATCTGAAAAATGGACAAGGCCTTTGACCTGTCTACCTCGTCGGTCAGTTGCCTGGGGTTGACGCTGAGCATGGTAGGATCAAGGGGAACGGAGGGTTTCGGGGTGTCCCGTGTTGGGACGTCACCGCAGGTGCGGGTGCTAGTGTTATAGTATGAAGATAGGTTGCAAATGGTCCATCTATGAAAGCATTTTTGAGACAGCCGCTGGACACCTTTGTTCGATGGCCATTCCGGAATAAGGTTAAGTGCATGGAAGTCCGTTACAGAACTCAGAAACACCAGTTTAGGGAGACTGGTGAGGGTGCCTCACTGCGTCGGTGCAGAAAGACGTGAGTGTAGGTGGAGAGTCCGTTGTGCATTCGCCCATCTCTGGTCTGTTCACGAGGCGGTGTCGGGCGTGGTGAACGCATGCCTTGAGCTAGGAAGGACGCAAAGTTAGGCGGAGAAATACCCGATGATGCAGGAAGCGAAACGAATTCTCCCGGCAACTTTAGCGTTGAGCCGTAAGCAAACTCTGCTGGTGCACATTACAGGTCAACTTTAATACTGCTATGGATATCTAGGAGTACGAGCGAAACCTGTTCGCTCCTGCAGGGGTCGGAGGAGGCGCAGAGCGAGGCTTTCAATTGTTTATGGAAGCATTCAACTAAGCCATTGGTTATGAAACGATACGCTGTCATATGAATGTAATAGCAGCCTAGAAATTTTTAAAAGCTATCGATTTGTGAAGATTAGAAGAATATTCTGCTGTCATTTTGGAAGGCGGATGGGCATCCGTATTGCGAGACGAAACGATCTTTGAAGACCCGGGTGACATTCTCAGCTGTGCAGTCTGTTACGGGAGTAGCTTCTGGCAACCTGGTTAAACGGTCGACACATGTAAGCCTGTATACGAATCTGCATGACGGAAGCGAAGGAGCCACTAGGTCTAAATTTGCATACGCAAACCGAGAGTCCGGGGCGGGAAATGTGTCGAGAGGACTACGGGTGTGGCGATGGATCTTTGAGCGCCGGCATTTAGGTCAGGTGCGAATCCATGTGCGAGCATCTTTGTTTACGCATGACCAAACGAAACATCCGGTGAGCAGTTTCAAAGATGCACGGATACCGGGATGTGACAGTGCGTGGAGTGCGTCAGACAGTGCATCGGAAGTAGACAGGTACGAAGGGTCTGGGGCAAACTGTGGATATGTCACATAGGATGGTTCCGTCAGTGGGTTGGAGAGGAACGGGTAGCACATACAGCAGAGTGGACTGCAGATGCATTGGATATCTTCGTCCTTAGCCAGAGCCGATACTATGGCGACGGGGTCGACGGTAGGCAGAGACTGGAGGGTGTGGTTGCCGAGTGAGAGTTCGTCGGCGACCAGGATATCGACACCTGTGACAAGACATATGTGAGCAGTGAACTGCGTGCCTGTCTAAGTGTCTAGCTTCCCTCGGTGAGTATAGCACAAAGACTGAATTGAAGGCGAAGACGAGGCCTTGTGGTCAGCGTAGACTTTCAAAGCGCGACCTTCGATTATTTGCTGGAAGTGGCGAATGGCTTAGTAGATGTCAAGCATTTCTCTGCCAAACGTGTTGCAGCGCGATTCCGCTGACTGCAGGCGTTTGAAGAAGAACACAATATGATGCCACCAACATGTTGTTGGAGGTGCCTGCCTGCCAGGGATGCGTACATTATCTGAACGCACTCGGAGTACTGGTAGACGAAGTTGGCCTGGTCTGGCGAAGTCTGGGTAAAGTCGCAGGCTGGGGTGATAGGTGCGATATCGGCATTTGAGACAAGTTCAGTGAGTTTTGTTGCAGCGTCGGCTATCATATGGCAGTTTGTATCAACAAAGAGATCAAAATATTTGGTAAAGTCTATGCCTATGGTGGCAAAGGGAACTGCATCAACGGTGAATAACCAGCGGAACTTGCGCTTAAAACCTAGGAGTTGGGTAAAAGACCGATGACCGTGGGTGGTTATGGGCGGCACATTGGCTTGTTGACAAAGAAGCGGCCAGCTCACCTGCGTTTCGAAACCATAAGTCCTAATGTAGATGATAGGACTTTGGGCTTTACCGACATTGTTCGTTGCCATCACAGGCCAACGTGGCGGATCATCTGTAGCGGAGAAGCTACGTGGCTTTACGCACTTACAAGTGTTATTGTCGGAACGCAAGTGGTAAAAGCACTAACCTGCTGGATCAGATTTTGTGAGACGGAGCGATGACCTAGAGCGGCTGCATACACATGCTTTAAGGCGCGCTTCTCGATCCGACGATGAAACGACGCTATGTGCGATGATAAGGCGTATTTTGTCGACGGCTCGCTTGCCGCGGGTGTCGCTGAAGTTGCACCAGCGCTAAGCTGCGCGATTGCACTGCGTTCATCCCATAGCTAGTGCCATTCGATGACGCGGTCTGTTAGATTTACAACTGCTCTGAGTGGTAGCTCACTTGCTACTGCAAGGATGGGCTGAGTTCTTTCAGGGAGGCGGTACATCCACACTTCACGGAGTATCCCTACTTCAATGTTGGACGTGCCAATTAGTGGTTACATTTCTCAAAACAAGGCTGAGGGCATCCTAGCTTCTAGTTTCAGAGCACTAAATGCTTGCTGCAGACGTGCCTTGTTAGAAAACTCGATCCGCTGCATAATAGCTTGTTTAAGAGCCTCGTATTTCATTTCAAGAGGGGGCAAAATATGACGTCTCTCACCTACGAGGATAAAATTTTTGGAAGCCGAGATATTAACTGATTATACATAACGAACTAGGAAGAATTACTAAGATTATAAAAAGGCGATTCTAACTGCAAGAATTATGACGACGGATTCCTCTCCCATGAAGGTGGTAGGGCTAATGCTACAGTATTGACTATGACAGGCTCTACCTGAGTGAATATTCGTTTGTGTCGTAACTAATGAACTAAATGGGAAAAATTCAGTCCTTCAGGAACATTTGTTTATTCGGCGACGTCAGCTCAGCAAACTTTACAGCATGCTTAACAAGCCAAACTCCTCCATATAAGCTGCGCTTTCACATCCATAAATAACGATCCTTCTGAGTCGACGAGGTTTCTCCTTCGACTCAGTCAAACAACTGGTGAATAACTCACACGGATGTAGGCAAAACCGTGTCAAGTAATCGAATCCGTCACGCTCGTCTCTCATCGGCTGTCTGGCTCGCTTAGCTGGTCCATCACTTCACTCTGGTCCGACTCTCCCAAAATACTATTGACTTCCGATTTGCAGGATATGCATTTTTGACGAGCTACGGATAATTAAGTTCAACATTACTAAACATATAAGGTTTCCACCGCTTTTAAGCAAGCGACTGTGATTCCGTCCGATCCTGCCTGAGACGAAAAAACCAATTACAAGCACTCAGTTATTCTTACAATGTCAAACGCAATGCTGTACAGTTGTTGGTTAGTGAGAGAGGCGGCAACCATTGGTGCATCAAGGTAATTCCCCATCTTGAGATCTGTAAAACATGAACTGAGAGTCTCGCGTCTGGTGCGTCAAGCTAAGTCCCACGCAACATGATAGTGCGTTCGAAAGATCCGTTGTATCATACATGGATCAGTGAACTAAATGCACGTTAAAGAGTCTCGAAAATAAGTAAGTTAATAGAATGTTTATTCTCGACTACGCGAGGCACGCCTGCACAGGCATGACCAAACGTGAAAGTCCGTTGATCAAGATTCACAAACAAACAAATGGACGGTTAAAGGTATGACGATCAATAAAACCTGATGTTGAAAAAACCGAGCATGCATGTTTCAGCGGAAGTCCAGATAACGATTACGAAGACAATTCGAGTTAGCGGACAGCTTTCATTTTGTACAATAACAAGTTCCCTGTTGACCAACCTGTACAAAGACGCCGTTGACGCTGCCAGCTAGGGGGAACGAAAGAGCATGGCACACATAACAATTGCACATTGCAACCGAGACGAGTACCAATGAAAGGCAGTGCTCGAGCAACCGAACTACACAACCAGTTCACTCATCCGCACCGGTCGCCTAAGTGCACGATGAAATAGTAATTTTAGTGAAAATTTTACAAAGGCAAACAATATAAATCTCCAACCTGCAACAAAGCCTTCCCCTAGGACGGACTGTGTAAGCACTCTTTCATCTAAGTGAGGATTGTGCTTCGCGAGCCAGCCTTCTTCTAGACCAGGTGGCGAAACCGGATATGACTGCCGGCAGAAACTAGGCGATAGGACTCCAACAATCGTCTACCCATGTCCTTCCTACGGTGTCAAAATAGAAAACGTTTTGTAAGGGGGATGGTTCATAAAGAATCGGGTAGTTGGCAAAGCGGAGTTCTTTGTTACTTGTTGAGGTTCGAAGATCCATCAAAAACTACAACCAAGGGGCAAGCAACCGACGGTGTGTACATGGAAAGTAAAATGGAAAAGTGCAGTGTCACTATAGAGCTTCACACAGAAGGGTGTAATACGAAAAATGTTGTAGGCTGTTTTTGGGTTTTCTAAATATTTCGCTTTTTTCCTAGTAGCAAAATTTTTTTGTCTTTTTGGGATGTTGTAGACGTGTAGGGGCATGGGAAGGCAAAAGGCATACTTTGCGGATAATATCAAACGCTAAAAATCTCCGAAAACGAACTAAAAGTTTCATTTCCTTATCAAGTCGGTTGATACCAGGTCGAGTAGGGGTGAAGCCGGTTGTTGCTGTAGGTTACACTGAAATGGAGTGACTGGTCTGAGGTTGCAGTGCTGCCCGTGATACCGCAGGCAGAGAAAGCGCTTGTTGCACAGTAGATCCATAGTTGTCGAGGAATGCTGGATTGAATCGTTCAGTATTGATCGTTTCGGTTTTAACATTGTAGTCAGTGGTACAGGTCTTTTTCATTTCTGCGTACAACACGGCGTGGGCCAGAGTGAGGAGGTTGGAGCGGCCGACATACACTGTCAGTGCGAATGAACACGTGAGTTCAAGTAGCAAAGCGTTCGTCCACGTTCTTACGCAAAGTCTGGGTTGCACATGCTGTGACTGTCGCATGTGATGAGATAGACAAACTGCGTAGTGGCCTTAGTCAAAACTTGGCGCCTTTTGGTGAGAAGCAGCGTGCAAATCCGCTTGGACCGTGTTTTTAAGCCTAAGAGAACGGTCGAAATTGTTATGTGATAGGACGTACTTAATTGGACACGAAGTGAGGTTTTCAGCTTTCGATGGAATCTTTCTACTATCCCATTAATTGCGGGCTGGTATGTTGTCGTTCGGTTATACTGGAAATCAAATAGGTTGACTTGCTTGGAGAATAATCCGTTAAAGGATGATCCTCGATCGGATATGACTGCGGCACGGCAACCGAATTGAGCCACCCAGCTTACTAGCAAAGCGCCTGTGACTGTTTCCGATGAGCAGTCGACAATCGGAATTGCTTCTAGCTGACGTGTAAACCTGTCGACACAGGTTAAAAGGCATATGTAACATTTACATGGTGGCTAAGACCCCGCACGTTCGACGTGAACGTTTGTGAAACGACAGTCAGTGGCCGGAAAGACGCCGAGTGGGCTTTTCTTGTGTCTGTACACCTTAGAGCCTTGATACTCTAGACACGTGCTAGCCCAACAACGAACATCGAGTTTAACAAAGGTCCAGAAAAGGCGTACTGTTACGAGCTACTGAAAAGCATGTATGCCGAGAGGAGAGAGGTTTTTTAGTGCACGTAGTTACAGGAACTACGAAGCGGAGAGAATTTTGTGAGATGGCACAAAGGACAGTCGCCTCAGGTAAAGTAAGTGGAACTTCACGTAGTTTCAAAGAAGTGTTGCGTCGGAACTTCGCTATATATGGATCAGCTTGGCGAGCAGTAGCCATGGTGGTGAGATAGATGCGGGATCCAAGTGCCAAGCTGATCTGGTGGATTCGTATAAGATCGTCTCTGACGGGATTGAGAGCACATGAGTAGTGTCGTACGTCAGTAGTGAACTGAGAGACGTCATCCAGGTGTATAGTTTATCGCGGAGAATCTCTGTCTGTCTCGTCAGTGATTGCGTAGATCAACGGTTCGTTGTCAGTTAAAAATGTAAAGTGTCGAATACCTAATATGCTATAACTCGGCTCGGCAAGCTGCAAACATTTCGAGAAGAAACCAGGAGGTATCCCTCGTTTGTCAATAAGCTATTAAAGAACTGCACCGACCATTGTGTCTGCTGCGTCAGTTGTAAGGTAAAGTGGCGCAGTTGGGACTGCGCAGACAACTAGCGCTATGCTAGAGATAGCCTCTTTGAGCTTCTCGAAAGCCAGTAGGGCATCGTCTGGCAAATGACAAGAGCGCCGCTTACCGCGGAGCAAGTCATTCATTGGTTTCAGTATGCTCGCGTAGTTTGGAATAAAGCGTCTATAATCGTTCACTAGACCACAGAATCGACCAAGCTGTTTGTAGGACCTAGAAGCAGGAGAATTCAACGGTACCTGGATTTCGTCTGGAAAAGCCTTTATACAAGCGTCTGATGTGGCCAAATATGTCAATGGCGTTTTGACCAAGTTGGCATTTTTCGGGGTTGACCGTAACCCAATGTGCCGTCAATCGATTAATAAGTACGTCGAGATAGCGGAGATGCTCATCGTCAGAAGAGCTTGCGGTGAGAATATAAGCTAGCACACCTTTAAGTCCGCGTGTTACTTCGTGGGTATAAAGATCTAATGTTTAGGCAGCGTTGCTAAGGCCGAAGAACATTCTGTGGTATGCGAAGAGGCCAGAAGGCATAATAACTGCTATTTCAGCGATATCGATTTCACCATAGGTATTCGGTGGTAGACGCAAAGGAAGTCCATTTTGCTAAAGAACGATATACTAGCTAGACCTAAGGTTCGATTGTGCATATGCTGAATTGGATACTTATCCGAAACGGTAACTATGTTTATTGTCCAACAGTTGCTACAGGAACGACAGCCACCGGATTTCTTGAATATTTCGTGCAACGGGGAGACCCAAGGAATGTGGATGGGTGTATTTTTCCAAGGGCCAACTTGTGATCGAATTCTGCTTTAACCGTTTTGAGTTTGTCCGGTGCTAAACTCTGAGAGCGGGTCAAAACCGGCGGACCCTTACAGCAGATATGATGCATGACGCTGGGTATAAAGGAAGGTAAGTCATACTGGATGCCACGTGCTTAGGATGCTAGTTGGATATGTTTATAAAATGCCGTGTAGCTTGAGGCAGGAAACGAATAGGAGGGATAGCGTCAATGATGATGCTGGTCCCGATAACGTTGAGTTGTGTGCGAGAATCGATTACTTTCTGCCTTTCATCATCGACGATAAGGTAGAAAGGTTGGACAAAATCGATGTCTCTGAGAGCGAGAGTCACGACTGATACTCTAAATGTCCAGCGATAGGTTCGCCGGAGGCCTGGGTTAGGTGTTAATAGTTTCTTGCTGTAAGTTGCGATTGGGGTGCCATTGGCGGCCCGTAGTCTGGGCAGCGAGGGCGAGACTACCTCGTATGGGCCATGCTGTATGACGTTAACTTCGGCTCCTGTGTCCAATAAAAACTCGGTACCAGAACTTGGATTCACAACACGGATAAGACTAGTATGGTTTTCCATTGTCCCTTCCGTCGCCACTACCAGTCCGCCGAGAAGTTCCCCTGCTTCTCGACCAAGGTGCAAGGCTTGATGGAAATACTGGCTGTGCCACCAAAACGTTGGTGAGAACAACGGTAAGCTTGGTTGTGGGCGGTGTTTGGGTGTCCTGCAAATTAGTTGGAGCGACTTGGACGGCGACGGCTCACAGTGATCTGTTGGACTTTGAGACTAAAGGTCACAATCTGGGCTTGCATGGCTTCTAGCGTTGATTGTAAACAGGAGACAGAATTGCCCTTGGACGCTAGGACGTTGACCCTGCTAACGCTGGCTTGTGGCCGTGACTGATGACTGGGTCTGTTAAGTTGGCTAGCTCGGTGAGCGATACTGAACGCATGTTGGGGACAATCGCTTGTGTTTTTCAGTAGCAGCTGTAGCTAAAATTCCCGAACTGCATTCTCGTCCATGGTAGAGAAACCAAAGAGCTGTTGCAAATCCTTTAGTAAGGCCAAGGGCAGTTTGTGGCTTAACTGCTGAAAAACTGCTTCAGGCAGAGCTTGTCGAAGGTCATGAAAAGCCTAATCGTGGCCAGCTTGATGGCTTCAACTGTTTTTCGTCTGAGAAATGATATATCGTACAGGCATGAATATGTCGTTGACCAGATATGAAGTGCGCTTGCTGTACCTAACATAGTCTGTAGTGATACTGTGGTTATAAACTCTTCCTCACGGTGATGGAACCACAAAGCGGAATCCTGTAAGAAAATGGCAGGAGAGAAAGACACGTTAGTGACAAAATACACTACCATATGGACTACAGAACCTACGATTAAAAGGGTACAAAATACTACCATATGCAAAAATAGATCAGAAAATTAGAAAATAAGTGCAACGGTATTGCCGTGAAAATGTTCAAAGCACAAGGTGTTGAGGTTCTTCCGAAGTGCATGGCCTCGGAACAGTACTAGTCCTACGGGGTCAGCAAATTAGCGGGAGCCTAAATCGCGATTCCAGAAGACAGGTCGATTTTCTTTCATTAATATAGAGTTAAAAGCTCCTTGTGGATCAGGCTATAAAAACAACATCGTTGACGCTTCCAGCTAAGAGGGACGAAAAGTGCACAACACATATAACGATTGCGCATTGCAGCCGAGACAAATGCCAATAAAAGGCAGTGCTCGACTCGAGCAATCGAACTCAACTACCAATTCACTCATCCGCACCGTTCGCCTGAGTGTATAGTGAAATCATAAATTTGTTATAATTTTGCACAGGCAAACTGGGAAAATCTCCGGAATGCTACACGTTTCAGACTCACTACAAATGTAGTGACTTAAGGAACATTATAAATTTCTAGACTGGAAGCTGTGAACCAAGCACCAAACTAGGAATGATTGAAATATGTCATGTACTGTTGAGGTTGCGATCGTGTAAGAATGAACGAAGCATGATAGAAAGAGGCTACTAACGAAGGTGGCCCTCCGCAAAATGGTGAAATTGGATTCATAGTGCGTATAAATAAGAAAGGATATCTAACTTGAACTGTGATATTACACTAAGATAATTCAAGATCAGTGGTTTAACAGCTTGAATGGCCTGCAACTTGCTGCTGATGAGATACGTATTGTAAATGAGGCCAGTCATCGTCGAGTAGCAGCGGTCGTTAGCGTCAATAAGAACGGGTTGCTTAAGTGTGGTGGACCTATTGTGTATCTTAATGAATAGTGGAGGTACACGCCTGTCATACAAGCAAGATCTGGGATCAGATATAACCGGCATGTAGCCTCTTCTTACGAAGAAAGCATACTTATGAGTATCAATCTTATCGTTTCGACAAGCATTTGTTATCTGGCCATACAGTCTGAAGCTATAAATGACCAACATGAAGTAATGCATAAATCTTGCCAGACATGACTGCCAGACGCATGTCGCCAGACATTACTGCAGTGGTTTTGTCTATGTATGTCAGAGTATAAGCCAGGCATCGAAGGATAGCTTGGGGATAGAAAATCTTTAGACAGTACATGGGTTAGCATCTTTTTCACATGATACAACGCTGTCTAAATAGTTTCTTGCAAAAAGTGCCGTTGTACTACTGCAGTTTTTCCTTTAGAGACAGTCCGTGCTTCACAGCTGCTCCGTGGGATGTGGTATTTACACCTATAGTTACCGAAGCACGATAGACTGTAAAATCAGCGTTCTGCAAATTTCCAAGTGCCACTCTTGTGTCCAGCGAATCATTAAGCTTAGAACTACTAGGCTTAGGATATTTAGGTAGCAATTGGCGCAATAGATTTCAATCCATTCTTATCGGAAAGTTCTAAATTGATCCACACACAACATCGTCAGAACTAAGACTTTTATTTGAGCAACTTTTTTGGTATTGATACCGAAACTATACTGCTCTGTCTGCTTTGTTGCCGATGACTTTAATAAATGTGATATAACATTCTTCAAGTCACCTGATCTGGCAAATTTAGTAACTTTCCCGACTAAACAAGACGCACAGCTTGATATTGTTTAAACCAACAAGCAACGTTTGTTTTATATTCAAAAGCGTACACCACTTGGTGGGACCATTGAATTCTAAAGACGCTTAACATCTACAGTAAAACTACGCCGCATTGACGAAACGATAGTACAGTACTATCTGAGAACGCAATTGCTGGACGGAAGATATTGAACGACTTCAAGCAACGCGTACTTCAATTGCTTTTTAGTTTTTACAGATGATGTATCGCTTCAATGCCTACCGCCTCACGAGTTACATAAACTTTTGCTTCCACCTATTCTACTCTGTCGAGACGATTTATCTGCGAGCAGATAGACTTTCTACATCCCTGCTGAAACAAGTTCGAAGAAAAAAAGAAGTGCTCACAAGCTGAAAATAACCACCCGCGTTAAAAGCCTGAGTTGGCAATTAAAGCTGGATTAACAACGCTAAATAGTTGGGACATTAAAATGGTGAGGGGCAAATGTAGCTGCCGGGATCTCTGGAGACTCTTGAAGCAAAGCTGTGGTAAACATACAATTGGTTGTGTGGAATAGCGAATTTTGACAAACACAATTCTAATTTTGTATGCTCTCCGTCAAGCGCTTTTCCATTACGCCACCTCACTAGCTCAGGCCCAGGCACGCTATTTGATCAAGGTGACATCAGCATAGAAATCAAGATGCTAAATTAAAATATAGCTAATGGTCTTGATGGTCTATTACCTGTAGTTTTAGAGCAGTGCGCTGATTCCCTTACATTATACATGACTGATAATTATAACAAGTGTCTCACGACCGGTGTCAAATTCTATATCTGGAGGTTAGCTAGAATAACGTCAGTTCCTAAAAAGGAGTCTCAAAAGTATCGGCAAATTTCATGTACTTTCCTGCTCTTAATAGTCTTCGGAAAGCTGCTAGATCCCAAGATTTCCACTGTTGCTTCTGCTAATGATGTCTACCTGTTTGTGTTTAGAACTCAGCGCTCTACGCTGGATGCTGTCTCGTATCTTGCGCATTCAATAGCGTCTGCGTTGCATAAAATCTGCGGGTCCGTAAGACCTCTATTTCTTAATTACTGAAATGCGTCTGGGAGTCGGAACCAATCAGTACTGCTTAACCTACTTTATTTTGACAGAGTCCAGTTTGATGTTCGCAACTTGTTACGTGACTATTTCACTGATCATGCGCACTTTACCCAGTCAAACGGTAGAAGCTCCTCTATGCTCCTTACTAACTATGGTGTTTTGCATAGCGTCATTCTCGCCCTTTTTATTTTCATTATATGTCGAGAGTTTCCCCATAAGATCAACATTCATCGAACATAAATTTACTGACCATGTTGTCTTGGGGTGCAGAGCTGTCTCCAATGAGACGTCTACTCTTCTAGGTGGTCTGAAAGAACTTGTGAGTTGATCATTGACCGGGTCCTTAACTTTAGTGCATTGAAATGTACTGATGGAAAATTTTCATCCCTCCGCCCTAATAGAATGTGTGTACTTTTAGATGCCTACCCTCCATTAACTTTGGAGGATAACACCATGCCTATTGCAGCTACTGTCAAATATCTAGGTGTCTATTTTCCCCAAAACATTTCGTAGTCCATGTCCGTTTTGGAGATATTTAACAAGGTCAGAATACTGAGTCCCCTTCAGCCACTTCATTAACGCAGTAAGAAGACAGAGGTTGCGATATGTTAACATTTCGATTGCTCTCGTCAGTCGCTAAGCAATACAGGCGTAGCGACTGACGAGAGCAATCGAAATGTTAACATATCGCAACCTCTGTCTCCTTACTGCGTAAATGAAGTGGCTGAAGGGGACTCAGTGTTTCAAGTTTCTTAAAAGAAGACTCCCCGCTGACGTTGTGAGGTCATTGGATCGATTGTTGTCGTTGCGTTGCAAGATCATGGTGGAACGCGTACGGGTTAAATTTTATCAAGAATGTATCCAGTCAGGTCGATTTCCATCTCGGTTTGTTAAAACTCTGTCGAAAAATAAGCTGCCCGCTAACAGTGTGAATCTAGCCAGGATTGCGTCCGCACATATCGAGGCTTGCATTGAACGAGAACATAAGTTTCTGGAGACACAAAAGCGATTCGCGGTTGTTTTGAATGGCTTGTCACTTGTCTGCCGTTTCAAATTTGAGGCATTTTCTGCTGAAACTCTCCAGCGTACTAGGACCAAGACCCTGCGCGGCCTTCAAGGTACCCTTGTGAGAGCGGCCAACATTCCTTTCCGTACTGACGGCCAGAAGCATGTATACAATCTGTCTACAGCGCGGTTCACGCGAGAACAGTTGGAGGTTCTTTCGCTGGGATTGAAATACCGAATACCGCCGAGGAATATGGACAGGATTCATACACAGATTAATTTCGAATATCTGTACGATCAACTCAGCGACCTATCGCCGAAATCAACGGTTGATGCAGGATGGTTTCGAGCAAAATTAGTGGATATCGCGCACCAGTTCCAGAACGCGCCTATTAGTCAGAGGTGTTGCTTGAAATCGGAACACTATGTTGCAATCAAGGAGCTGCAGAAAATGAAAGATGTAATTTTCCTGCAACCGGATAAAGGCACGGGTGTAGTAATAATGGACAAAGCGGATTACACCGCGAAAATGGAGTTGATTCTCGGAGATGGACGCAAGTTTCGTATTGACAAGACGCTGGACAACAATACGTTGGTGGAGAAACAAATTACGAGACATCTACAAATTCTTTTGCTTCATGGTTATATCTCCGACTTACAATATCGGCAGCTAAAACCGACAGGGACGGAAACACCAAGAATGAGGGGTGCGCCGAAGTTGCACAACGCGGGAATTCCACTACGTCCAATAATGTGTATGAATAACTCACCCTACCACAAAGTAGCTCGTTGGTTGGCGAAGCTCTTAGAACCCGTGCGTAAGCTCCTGAGCACGCATTGTTTGAAAGATTCCTTTGAATTGGCCAATATACTGGAACAAACTACACTCGACGCGGAGCTCATGTATTCCATAGACGTGGAATCACTTTTCACGAATGTGCCTCTACGTGAAACGGTCGACGAACTATGCCAATTTCTTTTGAGTCAGAATCTCTCTGTGGGCCTTCCTCTGGAGTTCCTGCGAGACTTGATATTGTTGTGCACTGAGAATGTGCGATTTCAGTTTGAAGGGACGGCATACAAACAGATTGACGGCGTTGCTATGGGTAGTCCTTTGGGACCAGTTTTGGCAGATATCTTTTTAGGTATGATTGAAAGGAAAGCTGCTGCCTGCATTGGTGAAGCCAAGCTTTACAAGCGTTATGTAGATGATATTCTCGTCTTCACCAATGAGGAACATTTTGGCCGTCTTTCTACCCTCCTGAACTCAATTCATCCTAACCTTTCTGTATCACAGAAGAGGGAACAAGAGAACAGACTGCCGTTTTTGGACGTGCTCATCAAAAGAAGGACCGATGGCACACTGCAGCGCACTGTGTACAGAAAAGCGACCTGGGGTGGACAATACCTACACTTTTCCAGCTTCGCCCCGGTCGCATACAAGCGCGGCCTCGTAAAAACTCTCTTCTACAGAGCCAGGCGGATTTGCAGTCCGGAATTGCTCAAGGCTGAAGAAGAGTTTTTATACCGAACTTTGCTAGCCAATGGGTATCCAGAAAAATTCATTCAGATTCATAGCAGACCCCCGAAGGAGAAACTGCCAGTACAAACAGCGGAGAAGAAGGATATTTATTTATTCTTACCGTTCAAGGGGGATCACGTGGCAAATGAAGTTGGTCACAAGCTGAAGTCCGCTCTAACGCGCACCTACTCTACCGCACAACCACGACTTATCCACACTACACGAAGGATTCCTCTCCAGAGCCGTCCGAGTAGCTCGCCAATCAGTTCGGCCTCTAACATCATCTATCAGTTCACTTGCAGTTGCGGTGACTCTTACATAGGCAAGACTGGTCGCCGGCTGGCTCAAAGGATGGCGGAACACTTCCCAATGTGGCTAAGGCAGTTGCTGTTTAACCAAGGCCGAGCGGACCAAAGAATGAACCGGAACCCTGCCTCGTCTATCACCAAACACCTCATGACCACTCGTCACCAGGTGAACCCAATCGATTCATTCAAGGTGTTATTGCGCAACAGGAACCCGAGGTTGTCGGCAATTGGCGAGGCGCTACTGATAAGGTTGAATTGTCCCGTGCTCTGTGCCCAGAAACAATTGAGGCAATCAATTAGATTGCCTTGGACCTGATTACGTCATTCTTATCATTCTTATCTTTCTTATCATCTTTGTTACTAAGTGTGGACCCTATATATTGCGTGTTTTGTCTTACCTGTATTGCGTCGCGACTGACGAGAGCAATCGAAATGTTAACATATCGTAACCTCTGTCTTCTTACTGCATTAATGAAGGTCAGAATATTATCTCTTTATTTTTTCGGGCTGAAGAAGTTCTCCATACCGCGAAGTTTGATTTTGCGATCTGTAACTGCATGTATACTAACTCAGTGGTTGTTCTGTTCCGCTGTAATCTTCCTAGGAGTACTGCAAAAGACTGTTTTTTGCGCGATCGATTAAGATTATTACCAGATGTGGTGTCTTGCCTAGAGATTCCATAGTTGATGTTATTTCTCTTAAGCATTTCGACGCTTGCATGCATTTTTCTTCTAAGGTCCTAAGTGATCGCTTTTATCTGCTAACTAATGCTTTCTCCCAAAGCTTCTCCATTGCACACACGAACTCAAAAGTTAAAGTTTTATTCTTTCGCACCTTTTTGTATCATAACACAATCTTGCCTCATTTGTTACGATTTCTTGTCGACCCTAAGAAAATCATAAAAGCTTTTCGCATACGGCTCTTTGAATGACATATAATTCCATCTATGTAATTCTTGCACTTGTATTTTTGTTTCGTAACTGGTTTCATTCATTCAGTGTATCCGCATTGGTGATGTAAATGCTGGTGTATGCTGATGGTGTATAAAGCCAAATTAGACTTCACTTGACTTGATTTCAGTGTGATTTTTAGAGAATACTTCCATGATCCGCATGATATCATGTGTAGCAACCTACATGTCAAAATGGCAAATGATACGTTTATCTACTGGAATACGAATATTTGACAAAAAGATGTCGGGCATCCGCCTATTCCGGGACGTTGGATTTTGCTTTTTATCATCCAATTTTCTTCTTTAAGAGTATCGAAGTAGTTTTAGCTGGAAGTGGTTTGCGACTTTTATGAATTCTCTATTCATAAACTAATTTTCGAAGTTGCAAAGTATGGGGCAAGCAAGGAGCGTAGCAGGTAGACACATCACGATACAACTGCATCAAATGGATCGCATATCCAGTGAACCGCATCATGTAGGAGGCTGTCAATGATGTTGAGAAACACATGCTTCCGTGAACACCACATAATACGACTGACCGAAAAATGTTCACTGTAGTGACTGTTGGAGCGCCCTGAATGACCGTTTTTAATGCCCCTGGCCGTTCAATTTGGACAGTTTTGGATGGAAATTCGGTCATTCAGAAAGGTTTTTCTAAACGCTGTGAATGCATTTCTTCCGTTGGCGACTACCATCAACATAAGCCGAAATCGATTCCCAAATTGTAATTACGCTGTCATAATGTTTAAGGATAAACCAAAAATGTTGTAACCTAAATTAGTCCCCAATGTGCTAAGCGGGACGTCTATGAGCATAAAAGCAGTCACCCAGGGCGCTCCAATGGTCACTCGCACTGACCCCAAGTACGATTTTAATAAAAAGTAAAGAATTATAGGAAAAGAATGGCATTCTTAAAATTTGTAGAAAGTAGAAGTCCCGATTAAAATTCACGCACAATAATGTGCCTCAACGGGGAATCGAACCCCTGTCCACGAATTTCCGGTCCGCTGCTCTACCACTGAGCTACCGAGGGCTGACGATTAGGTGCGCAAAGTTTAACACATGACTTCTGCTTGGTGCGCGACGTATTGCCAATAGGCTCACAGTACCTGTCCTGGTGTTGCAGATTGGCTCACTCACCCATCACTTCCCAATAGACCGAACTACCTGTCCTTCGGATGTCCAATGGGCGATGGTAGATTAATTTCGGATGTTTGTGAGTAGTGTAAAGTTTGTAGAAAATGTACTTCGGTCTGTTGGGATGTGCCGGGTGAGTGAGCCAATCTGCAACACCAGGACAGGTACTGTGAGCCTATTGGCAATACGTCGCGCACCAAGCAGAAGTCATGTGTTAAAATTTGCGCACCTAATCGTCATCCCTCGGTAGCTCAGTGGTAGAGCAGCGGACCGGAAATTCGTGGACCGGGGTTCGATTCTCCGTCGAGGCACATTATTTTGCGTGAATTTTGATCGTGACTTCTACTTTCTACAAAATTTACACTACTCACAAACATCCAAAATTAATTCTTAAAATTGTGTGCTAATATTTAAAAGCACATCTGTTTCTATTAGGCTATTTATTTTCATGTTCACAGTTTTGCCATTGACCAAGAACTCGCCCAAATGGGACATCTGGTCCCTTCCATCCATGCGGACAGATTAGTAATGTACTACCGCGCAAAACGCTGTTATTAATAAACAGCAGAGGAGACGGAAAGAAATCGGCTACTTGTTGTAGTTGTTTGATTATGGACTCCAGTTTTGCTACCTACAAAGTAAGTTGAGGTAATCCAGCCACCCTACCTGGAGCACCAATCATATCTAACGTAGCAGAGAGAGGAGCACCTTTTTTGTCAATCATCCAGTTGTTAGGCCTACCTGGATTTTAACACTAGTGGCGTAGATTTCGACGTGAGCTTCAGCATTTCAGGGTTTGCTCTTTGACGCTTGGCTGTTACTATATTTGTCAGTTACCTCAGAATGGGGTGACAAGTTGCATTCAGCCGCAGATCGCAGACCACAAATCTGTGAGTACATGTATTGCAAACGTCACTGCAACACCCGTGAGGTAAGTCTTGAAAGATCGAGTAATAAAACCAGTGGTCTGCCATCGATGTGTTTTGATATAGAAGAGCTTTTAGAGGGTTGCCTATTCCGGGAGCCCAGAGAGCGATTCCAGAAGACGGATCGAGTTGCAGGGAAACTTTTATTGGTTCAGCAAAAGATTCCCTGTTAGCTAGCTATAAACGAACGACACCGTGTACGCTCTAGCTAGGGAAACGGAGCAAACACAGCACACAGAGCAGTCGCGCGTTGCAACCGAAGCGAGCGCCAAGCAAAAAATGGCGATGAGCAAGTAAAGCATTCGAACTCAGCAAGCAGTTCAACAAACCACACCGGTTGCCTAAGTGTACAATTATAGAATTTTGGTTAGAATTTTACACAAGCAAACCGGGGAATCTCCAGACTGCTACAAGCTAAACCCGAAAACATTTATCCTACAAAACAGTGAAATTTAATCTTATGACGAATAAAACCAACAGGTTATGATCACGTTTTTGTTTCCGTGCCTGACTTGATCGTGAGGCCAGATCCGTGAATCATACACTTCACTACACGGAGAGGTCAAGGCCACAGCTCCGCGATACCTGCAATGCAGAGCCAGGAGTTATCGATCACCTCCAGGTTTTGGTAGGGCACACTTGGTACGCTAGGAGGTCGTTGTGCATTGAACGTGATTTTCTACCCACGACACTAATAGTAGCAAAAGAAGTAGGTTTATATGTAGCTGGCAGCAACCAGTAGGACTAGTAAGAGAGCCATTTAATAGGCTTCCAGATAAGGTCACAATCCGTAATGTAGGATGCACTGACGACGAATCGGTGCGCATGCGTCTCAGCAGGAAGAAGGGAAACTTGAAAATGGGCGATCGATTGTAGTCCAACTTACGGATACGCCAGCTATATGAAACCTTGGATGAAGTTCATCGAGCTTGATAGAATCTATGCACGCAGGCGATTACGAAGTAAAGAATAGATGCGAAATTCCAGAAAATGTGCGAGCTCTAGTATAGTGCTACCACATAGTTGTTCGTGCTTTCATTAGTGGATCAAATACTTGGTCAGCTTGCATTGAGGACCGTCTTCGATCATCGGTGTTTGTGGAGTGTAACTCACATCTGGTGAAAATACCGGGCGAGCAATGCTTAGATCTGCCAGTCGAACTTGGGTAAGATAACCTCTGATGTCTCACCGGATTGTCCGCTAAGGTTGAACCGGTCACATTGGCTATGTTATGTCCTTGTGCCCGTTGACCATCTTCCTCAATATGTATTGTATATCCTTGCGGCACTAGTTCGGAAGAAATCATGAGACGACATAAAGAAATTTACGTAGGAACTTGGTTGGACTGGTGCCTACTATCCTCCATCGAGGGATGGGGGCGTTGGGGTAGTCCACATTAGTGTTTGGCGGACCTCCAAGGTGGTGCAGTTGCATAGTCGGTGACACTGCTGCATTCGCTTTCATGCGTCCACTCGTTAATATTGCCCACGGACTCTCAGGAGTCACTTATTACTTGCTTCCATTTACTAGTTAGCCGAAAAACCTCGTGGTGCCAGCTGGGTCGCTCGGTTTACCCCATTCCAGAAAATAGTGCGGTAGCAGTGTTTCAGGACGTGGTAGGTTTTCGCCTGGCAAGCCTTCTCTTTGTAAAACGTCACAAATATCAGCTTAATAACACTGTGACTTGGCGGATGTGACTCGCAACAAACTAAACCCACTGTCCTTTGTTCATGCGAATTAGCACATCCAATCCTCGGACGTCAATCATCTCTTCACTCTTACCCTTTCAGGTCAATCTCTAGTAGTCGTAGCCAAGTTTATTTACCTCGGAAGCTACATCAGCGCTAACGGTTTAACGAATGAGGTCACCTTGTGCGTCTTTAATGCCCGGGTTGCGTTTGCTAATATCCCCCATCTCCGGCGTCACCGCAACTTGAGTCTATCCTTGAAGGTTCGAGTTTACAATGACACGGTGAGAGTCGTTCTGCTCTAGGGTTGCGAGACTTGGCCCGTTCGAGCAAAGGACGTTTAGAGGCTGTCTGTCTTTGATCACCACTGCTTTCGAAGCATTACTGGCGTCCGGTGGCAATACCACATTAGTAATGAGGGTGTTCGCCGAAGGATTTTCAAATCGGACAGACTTTGCCGGCCGCTGAGCCGTATAATTTCACTGCATAGGCTTCGGTGGCTTGGGCACGTGCTTCGCATGCCTACTGAGCGTTTGCCTCACCGTGCACTCTTTGCGCGCACAGAAGTCGGCTGGAAACGATGACAATGTGGTCAACGATGGACTTGGGCCAATAGTATGAAGGGGTTGACTTCACATTTGGCCCGGGTTGGACGCTCTCCACTCCACGGTTGGAGTCCCAAGGACCATGAACACACTTGGCTGGAAACCCTATCGGACCTGCCAAGAAACCGTGAGCAGTGGCGAACATGTTGTGGGACTCTGCCCCCATGACCCCAGTTTTGGACTTTCTTACCACCTCTATATCTTTAGGGTTGTAGTATTAGTATGTTTGCCCATACGTCGTAGCACCTCGACAATTGTACTGTTGACTGTGTGATATATATATATATATATATATATATATATATATATATAATTCCCCTTCTTTCACCGAGTACTTTCACTTCCTTGAGCTGATAAAAACCAGTGCACTTAATCGCACCATTTCCCTGCTAACTTGTAAAGTTGCTTACTCTACTTCTGTCAGCTACTTTGTGTCATCCTTATTCTATCGCGCATGTAAGTCGCGCGTTTCACTCTAGAATGATTGACCACTGACTTAGTGCAATGTGGTAGATTTATTTCACTTGTCTAGAACAGTTGAGTTATATTTAACCTACCTTTATAGGGCTTAACTAACTCCGTTTTATTTCGCGGTTATTTCACGTGTTGCCCACTACACAGTTGTAGACAGCATTATCTATGATACACTTGCAACCTCAAGTGGAGTCTAGTACGGTGACATACCAAGAAGACGAGCTACGGCATCTTCCTCTTCGTATTATTATCCGGCCGCGATTCACATCACTACATAAACTTCATGGTAGTGCTCACCAGACTATGCTACCTACCTTCTGCTCCTTGAAATTGATTTGTAGATCACATGACCCTAGCTTGACTAGCTGCCCATTGCTAACTAGTACGACGCGTAGAGAGCCAACGTATCGCCAGATAAAGGTTCAGTCCATCCACGAGCTCATTCGTATTTGACGTGCACGCGGAGTTTCCGAGCGAACAGTGCTGTTGATACGGCTTAATGCTACGGAGGCAACTTATTGAGTATGTTTCCAGTTCGGTAGATACTTGTGAACCCAAGGGTTACCAGCGTCTGGCCGCTTACAGTACGCATAAAGTGTCAATTTTGACATCTGCAGCACACAACACACAACGATTGTCACTAGTGAGACCAAGTTGGATTATGCAGAGAAAGAGCAATCACCCGGGAAAAATACGTGACAGGTGAACATTCCTAGCAATTAAAGATGAGAATGAGCATAGCTTTATTTCCGTTATTCACCAGCCATACTGAATTTACCGGGGCTTATGAAAACGCAACTACCAAGCGGATTGAAGAAGGAAGCGCAGAGACGCTTACCAGAAGTTAAATTGGACATGGCCAATCTTCTGGACAGACTAAAGTAATGCCAATGGTAATGGTACATCAGTGTCTTAGTATATTACAACGGAAATGAATCGCGCATAGCGACAATCGTTTCAGGAGCACCGAATGGCTGCACCCGAGACGTACGATGGATATAGTTACCAAATAGCTTATGGCCACAGCAGAGTATACAGCCGTAGACACAAACGGTTGAGTACTTGGATGACAGCCATGCTACGTGTTAAGCATTTGAAAAACAGTGCGCACATTGGTTAGAAAGCCGCACGTTTGACAGCAGCGGGACTTAGTTGATGTACGCCGTAAGCGGCGTATATGTGGTATAGATACCTGTCAATGCTTAAGGTTGCGCAAATATCGTACCTCGGGCAGCAGATGATTGGACCGATCGGCGACACAGAGAGATTGAAGTGAACACTCAATCGCATTCGTAGGCTATGCGATCTCCCACATCAGCTACACAAACCAGGCTGTGCATATAGGAGGCAACACCTAAGTGCACACTATTTTACTGTACCACTTGTTTATTAATCATTCTACCTGCTAACCGTACTGATGGCAATTGCGTCCCTATCCCTATATTGATTTCGTTCAAATATGGATGCCCAACATTTAAGACTATCACGTCTAAATGTTAAAGAAAACCAACATTTTGTATTGAATACTTATTCCCATGCCTGTGCAATTGGCTGTTAGCTTGACCTCCGAACGATACCCATACACGTTATTAGTACTATTGTGCAGGAGGTCTAATATGTCTCTGTCCAGTTCGTGGCAGTTCATACTTAAGTCTGAACAAGCGCATGTGCATCTGTTGTATTCGAACTACCATTGGACACGGATGACGCCAATCCATGTATGTATGTAAAACAAATGATTCCGACGAGGATACTCATACCGCTTTTTACGGCCAACTTAGTGCAGGGATGCGGCACTGGAGCAAACCGAAAATAACATTATGGGGACATGAAGAAGGTCAGTTTATGACGAAATAATGTTGATCCCATATGTTGCGAATCCGAGGCTAAGTTGATCGAAGCGAGTTCCGTGGACTGATCAGAAAAGCGGTTGCCCAGGTGCAGCAGAAAGCACTATGGCACGCGGAATAGAAGCACAATGCGTATGTTCCCATTCGATTTCCTAATCCAGACCAATAAGGCAGTGTACGTGTTACGTTTGCTTTCGTGATGAGTATGCTTGCATTTCAGAAGTAGATGTTGTTTGAGCTCCCCGGTGTGACTGCGCCTGATGTAATGGTTGACAAGCAATATACCTGTCTAATACCCTCCACCTAGATGGATGGCTCCTGGAGACAGTTGGTCGTTGTTAAAGAGTATGGGGTGCACCGTCCTCGCGCCGATGTTGGGCTCAAAGCGTGGATCCATGTAAACTGTGTGGAATGGGCTACGGCTCAGCCACCGCCTTGTGTACTTCTAGTGTGCATGATTTCCCAATTAGGTCGGAATGCTTCGGTTCTGCTTGCTGAAGGAGTGTAGGTCGGTTCCGTGGATGAAACCTGGCTCCCATCCACATGCCTCCCGGTCTTATTCCTTCGGGTTTACACCGGATATGGGGTGTCTGGGTGGAACTGTGGGTAGTGCAGCGAAAGCCAACCATGGTCCCTCTGTAGGCGCAGGCCTCCTGTGGCCGTCCCCCAGGAGGCCACAGTGACATGCAAATCCGGATAAGGATACCGCCAATCACATTGGTGACTCGATTAAGCAGTCAAAAAGGCAACAGCACATATACAAACCCAAACAACCGAGCTACACATATACACACCTATGTACATATATATGCTCACAAGTATACATTAGTAACCATAGCTAACATGTAATTTTTCAGCACTTATTGTCTTGTTAGCATGAGCATGCCTGTAAAGACGTGCCTTACGCTGTCGCGAATAAACTAATTAATTAGTTATTTTTGTTTCTCCTTGAGACAACGAGTTATGACAAACGGATACCCCACATTTCGCAGCAAGGATCAGATTTGTTGAGCTGAAATGAAGTGAATTGAGTGACGAACTTCCATCCCGTTTAGAAAATTAGCCAATGACGCAGATGCGCTTAACGTGTGAGCAGAACGTACCAGACACCTGTTCCTCAACTATCTCCTGAGCCCGTCCACTTCACCAGTCATCTGTTAGTTCGTAAGCTGCAACTCAATGCAAACCCAACATCTCGTCTGACCATATTGCTCTGGCTGCCAGTATGGATGCATATGGGTTCCAGTAGCTTCCTCAGCCTTCTGCATAGTCATTACCAAGCACGATGGTGATGGAGAACGTTGCTAGTAGTGACGCACACCTTAGGCATAGCAGTGGAAATCCTGATTTACCGAAAAGCAATGTACTCAGAGTAACCCAGTGTATTATAGGGTGTTATCAGTGGCTTGTTTACCGGAAGCAGGATTAGCTCCTAGGTCGCCAGTTGAAACGTTGTATGCGCGTCAAATAAGAGCTCGTAAGAAGTTAGCAGCATGCCAGGGTACGATCAGATTGGACAGGTTTTTCAATAAAGCTGAAATCAGTGATGGAAGAGTATCTCCTGGGGCCTGACTGACATGGTTTTCAGATCCAAAGCAGACCAGCTACCGTGCCCACGTTTTGTGCGCTAACCGAAAGAGGTAAACGGAAGTGCTACCATTAAAGTGCAGAAAATTAAATTATCTCATAAGCTTTGTAGGACCTGAGCGGTATCACGCAAGTCAAGAAGTAAAACAGAAATAGTAAAGTATGTTCAACGACCTTGAGCTGGGAACTGCTTATCCTTCGCAAATGCTCTCCTCGAGATTTCTATCGTCAGGCGAATGGACATTTGTATCTCTGAAGCCTATCAAAGGTCTATGACAATTGTACGCACAAGATAGTGTAGGAAGGCGGAAGGCAGCGTTTGCCCAAAGGACGGTTAGACCAGTAAAACGGAGGCCGACGAATAGAGAGACCGATGCAATGGGGGCGATTCGCTGGAGAAACCCAGGCCCAATAGCACGAGACGGAAACGGGACAGGAGCGGCATCCGTGGGTGAGCCCGAGGCAGACAAAGCAGGTGGGGAATTTGTTGAAGACGCAACAAATCGGACAAAACCGCCGGTATCGCATCTTCAAGAAACAACCCCGGGGAGAGTGATACACCCACGATCAAGCAAAGCGCACGCTTTCGAACGACTCCGGCCTTGCCAGAATCGGAGGTATGGAAACGAAGATACACGGGCGAAACGGATACAGAAGATGCGTTCCCGTACCCCAGAAGGAGCATAGAAGTGTCACGAGCGGAGGCCAAGAGGGATGGTGCAACTTGGGAAGGAAATCTGACCCATTAATGTGTGCCCGCGTGAGTGGGTGGACAGTGTGTGTTCGCGCCAATAAAGATCGTGCTTCATTGCCGCGTTTGTTCTGTCGCTACATCTGGTGCCGTGACCAATCAGCATGAAGCTTCAATGGCCAACGCCGTTCGCAGGGGGAGACGTGGAATCGTGGTTGGAGGAATTTGAGGCCATTGCGACATGCAACGGGATCAAAGGAGATGCCAATTTGCTGACCGCTTTGGGCACGTTGCTGACAGGGAGAGCAAAGGCGACCTACCAACTTACGAGGAAGGCCAAGGCTGGCTGCCTATTTGCCGAGATGAAGGCTGCGCTCTGTGCAGAATTCGGTAAGGAGAGCGATCGGCAACATGCGCTCGAGCAGTTCCACTCAACCAATTGGGAAGAGCAAGAAGATTTGGTGGTGTTCTTTCAGCGGCTGAAGCGACACTTGGAGGTGGCACTCCCTGAGTTGGATGGCGGCGCGAGAGATCGACTACTGAGAGGCCAATTCGTCCGAAGTTTACCCAAACCCATTCAGGACAAAGTGAAATTGGCATCCATGGTTGGGGTCAGTACGGCAGAAGACCTTGTGGCGGTAGCGCAGAGTTTTGTGGGTCCCGTGGAGATGGGCAGAATCGAACCGTCCGCGTTGGAATGCAAAATAGACCAGCTTTCGCGCATGGTTGAGAGGTTGGTGAGCGCAACTTCGCGAACCGAGGCACAACGCAATGCACCCGGAAGACGAAGTAGGCCCCGCTGCTTCCGATGCAACCAGCTGGGTCATTACGCTGCACATTGTACAAAAAGAAATTTTTACCGTTGTTTTTCTTTATCTATGTCGGGTCGGTGGCGGGTACCATCCCTAGAAATAACAATTGAGGGTGTCATAGTGAGTGCGATAATAGATACGGGGGCCGGCGCTTCCATTACGAAAAGATTCGAGTGTGTCCCGTTACTACAGTCGTCAATAACAATGCAAACAGTCGGAGGACACTGCTTGAAGGTTACTGGGACTCAGCGATTACGAGTGAGAATCGGAAAAACGGTCATTAGTCACTCCATGTTCGTAGTGGAGGGGGCAACGGAGACAATCATCGGTAACGACATCCTTAAGCGGTTGGGTGCAACCATTGATTTGAGGAAGAATGTTCTGGTGGTGGACAGCGAGGCGATCGAGATGAGCCCAGGGAAACGCGATCACATAGGTGCCGTGACGATTCTTCCCGAGTGTCCGAACCGTGCAATAAGGGACGTGCTTCAGAAGTATTCGCACTTGTTCACTGATGTGACTGATGATTACGGATTTTGTAGCTGGGTGGAACATCGGATACCTCTAGTCCCGGGTGGGCAGTGCAAGCCGATTTTCCGGCGAATACCGCAGAACACTCTGGGGGAGATACAGAAACAGGTGGCTGAAATGGAGGCCAGAGGCATCATCAGACGAACAAACAGTCCGTATTCATCTCCCGTATTGTTGACGAGAAAGGCAGATGGAAGCTACAGATTCTGCATCGATTTCAGGGAGCTGAATAGAGTTACGGTGAAAGACGCCTTTCCAATGCCCCAAATGGAAGAAATTTTTTCCAATCTTCACAATGCCAAGCTGATTTCATTGATAGACCTACGTTCGGGTTATTGGCAACTCCCCATTGCAGAGGAAGACAGGTATAAAACAGCTTTCAGCGTGAATGGCCAACAGTACGAATTCTTGAGAATGCCGTTTGGACTGTGCAATGCCCCAGCAACATTCAGGCGGCTACTACTTATGGTGCTGGAGAACCTCAAAAATGTGGTTGTTTATGGGGATGACATCGTTATTTTCTCGGAGACGGAAGAGGATCATGGTGCCCTACTCGCAGCTGTATTACAAAGACTGGAGGAAGCCGGGTTGAAGCTCAGTCGCAAAAAGTCACAGATCGCTCAGAAGTCGATTGTCTGTTTGGGCCACATTGTCGGGAATGGCCAGGTCCAGCCGCTTCCAGAGAAACGCGAAGCAATCAGGAATTTCGCAGCCCCGAAATCGAAGCGTCAGCTCCGGTCGTTCCTCGGTATAGCAACCTATGACTCGAGGTTCGTGCCCCATTTTGCGGAGAGGATAAGCCCCTTGTTAAAACTTCTGCGTAAAAACGAATCGTTCACGTGGACTCCTGAAGCAGATCGGGCCTTCAACGAACTTAAGCAGTACGTTGCGGACGCACCAGCGTGTTTACGGCTACCCAACCCTGGAGAAAAATTCACCGTGGCGGTCGATGCAAGCAACGTTGCGATCGGAGCTGTACTGTCCCAACCAGCCGGTGTGGTCGAATATGCCAGCAGAGTCCTGACCAGCGCAGAGCAAAAGTACTCCACGACGGAGAAAGAATGCCTTGCCATTGTGTGGGCGTTGGAGAAATGGAGAACATACTTATTAGCAACGGAATTTCATGTTGTTACCGACCATAAGCCACTATCATGGTTAATGACGACGAGGGATCCGCGAGGACGACTAGCAAGGTGGGCGTACCGGCTCCAGGAATTCACTTTTACGATCCAGCACATAGATGGGACGAAGAACGTGATGCCCGACATGTTATCGCGCCCATCTCTGGACGAGTTCTTACCGGACACAGCCATACCGGTGGGTAGAGTCGCCGCTGAGGATCGAAGCCTACTGGAAAGCCAACGCGCGAATGAACTGGTGAGGTTAGTATGCACTCATTTACAAGCCGGGACCAAGCCAGAGGTGACGTCAGGAGAAATCGAGGAGCTCCTCCCGATTTGGGATAAGCTGGAGGTCGCGAACGGCAATCTGTTGGGAACAATAAACGGAATGAAAGTACTCTTCATCCCCCAGAATCTACGGGAGCGGGTGCTGCAAGTGACCCATGACGACGCCCACATAGGATTTGAGAGAGTCCTCGACCTGCTGCAGAGGAGGGTATTTTGGCCCACCATGAGAAAAGACGTCGCGGCATACATTCGTGGATGCCCATCTTGTCAAACAAACCGCGATATGGATACAGCGAGGCCCCCGATGCGATCTATCGAAGTCAACCAACCGTTTCAATTTTGGGGATTGGACGTTTTTGGTCCCTTACCGGTCAGTCGGTCCGGAAACAGGTACATCCTAGTAATGATTGACCATTTTACTCGGTGGATAGAGGCCATACCGATTAAGGATCAAACAGGGGAAACAGTGGCACAGGTATTCGAGTCCAATATCCCCGCAAGGTATGGAGTCCCGCAGTGTGTTTTAACCGACCAAGGACCCTGTTTCGAGTCCAGAGCGTTTCAGGCCGTATTGCAGAAGTGGAACATCCAGAGACGACGCACGTCACCGTATCATCCACAGACCAACGGGTTGACTGAACGCTTTAATCGGACAATGAAGACATGGATAAACTGTACAAAGTTACCGTGGGAGCAAGCATTGCCCAGGGTCCTCTTCGCGTATAGGACCAGCAAGCAGTCGACCACCAAAGTTGCTCCGTTCGAATTACTGTTCGGCAGGCAGCCGAGAATTCCACTCGATGCATGCATTACGCAAACCCAGGGATGGGATATCCCACCAACACACCGCGCACGTCTGGAAGCAACCGCCAGAAGAGAAATTAAGTTTCGGCAAGCAAGGAATAAGCGCAACTACGATGCCAGGTACGCGACCCACAAGTGGCAACCATACAGTGCAGGTGCCAACGTAGCGATACGAAATCACGCACGTCCGGAATTTGGGGGTCCGGGTACACGGAAGTTCAGGGAATACTGGAGAGGCCCTTATACGGTACTCCACAGCAAAGGAGAGAATGTCAAAGTTCACGACGGGGCGTCGCCACGCTGGATGAATGCAGCTATGTTACGTCCGTGGCATGTGAGAGAACACCAACTTCGAGAAGGGGCGGGTGTAGGAAGGCGGAAGGCAGCGTTTGCCCAAAGGACGGTTAGACCAGTAAAACGGAGGCCGACGAATAGAGAGACCGATGCAATGGGGGCGATTCGCTGGAGAAACCCAGGCCCAATAGCACGAGACGGAAACGGGACAGGAGCGGCATCCGTGGGTGAGCCCGAGGCAGACAAAGCAGGTGGGGAATTTGTTGAAGACGCAATAAATCGGACAAAACCGCCGGTATCGCATCTTCAAGAAACAACCCCGGGGAGAGTGATACACCCACGATCAAGCAAAGCGCACGCTTTCGAACGACTCCGGCCTTGCCAGAATCGGAGGTATGGAAACGAAGATACACGGGCGAAACGGATACAGAAGATGCGTTCCCGTACCCCAGAAGGAGCATAGAAGTGTCACGAGCGGAGGCCAAGAGGGATGGTGCAACTTGGGAAGGAAATCTGACCCATTAATGTGTGCCCGCGTGAGTGGGTGGACAGTGTGTGTTCGCGCCAATAAAGATCGTGCTTCATTGCCGCGTTTGTTCTGTCGCTACAATAGCACTGGGAAACGGGCCCAACACTTGAGTCCGACTGCTCATTCCAGCGGGGTAGGGGTTGGAAGAACACATTTGAATGTTCAGAACATAACGTTTGTCTTCCAGCCAGTTCGTAACACGGCACTAAGACCATGATTAATTACGTACAGGAGTTGCAAATGTTGTTGGAGGAAACACCCGAACTCACAAGATAGCACAACCCGTATCCAACTAACAAACAGGTCCGCTTATTCAATATAGGCTCAGACACAGCTTTATGAGGACTCTGCAGTCCCGAGACGCCTCCGTTTAATTCTTGCGTTCCTGTTACTCGGAGAAAGTAAAATCCCCGAGGAAGAACCATGATTTCAAAGGGTGAAGCATTTAAGCCATCTGTGTACAGCCGAATCATCAAGTCGTTTCAAGAATATTCGCGTCCACCACATGACATGCTTACCTAACATTAGATTCACTAACGGAACTGGACTGAACCAATCAGGGTAGCTGACGTGGGTATTCTGAAACATGAAAATTACTGGGCTGTTCTATAAAAGTCAAACGATTTTATATTACTTTACCCCGTTTAAGTTAGCTGCTTCTGCAACACCTCTTTTATTGCAAGCATTAATTTCTGATTCTGATTGGGCTTGAATGCTAACAGAGAATGAGGTCAGTGAACTGGAATCGCAAACAAAAAAGCATACCTAACCAATGGAAACGGTGAAAGATGTGGATGCATAAAACATTTTAGTGAAACAATTTTAAATACTATCAAGACAACAGTAAGCGAAAATTCAGGCACAAATAAGGCTGGCTAGCATTTAGGCACTGCGCCTCAATGTGCAGTCTACAAAAACATCTTCGCAAAACAGGCAGGCAGGTTACGTTGATCTTCGCTCCAAATCATTCACGCACTTCGACTATGACGCTGTCTCCGGGTGCAATTTCGTGGTGTGTTCAGAATGGAATTCAGTCGCCAGGATGACTCATGGAAAATGAATTGCTGCTGCACAAACTTAACACACGTAAGCATGCAAGACCCGTTGATTTGCATTTTGCCAGCAACAAAAAATGATCCCAGCTTTGACGAAACGGTGTTATAACAGCGAAACTTTCGGTATGTCGTTATCACCATTCAGCATTTTAAATAAGTGTGTGAAAATGTTCAAGCGCAAAACGGATGATTATGGAGCGCTGGCAGTCACCTCAGTTTACACTCTGACAGATGACCAAATCAAGCGCTTCGTAATATCGCTGTTTCCAGTCGCCGCAGGATGCTGAGATCGGCAGAAGAATACTATGCAAGCAAGATCAAGTCACAGACAATACGCCGATGTCATTCGTATAGAACATCAGCTACTGCTGACGCTGAAAGGTGTCATAGCTATGGTCGAGGAACCACTTGGATGGCCGTTAAATGTATCTTATGACAGCATCCTAGCGAGGCAGGCCGACAATTCCGCTCAGCAGTCACAGAATAGACCGATCAATCCTGTTGGTCATGCGGTTAGTGGCATTTTCCTCGATTCTGCACATTCCAAAAGCATCATTCTCCAATGTTTATAACCTGGATCATAAGGAAAAACTCCACAAGCAGTTTCGACTAGTAAGTAGCAAACCGTTTCGTTGCTAGATGACCAAAATTATCAGTACCGAAAACCTATCAATAGTTACTGCTCTCCAGAGAGTAGCAAAAACCTCAGAATTCCACAAAACGTCGTGCCGGACACTATTTATCGTTCCCAAGGTTACCTGTCATGTTGTGATGGAACGCATCCGCTATACGACATCGTTGCAAATTAGCGATTGTAGGTGACAACCTTGTCAAGTGGCAACTCTCCCTGTCTTAGCACGAGACTCTCTTACCAGGTCGCCGATTAGGTAATCGCCTTAGTGATATTGTTGTCGGGTGGTAATTATATCACTATAACTATTACATTCGTTCCACTGCAAAGTGACAAATAAGCACGATAACGAGGTAACGCATGGTACAAATACAGGTCCGTAAAAGCCGTGTTCGTCTGCATTGTTATCCGACTTCGTCTGCATTTCTTGAGCAGTAAACGCTTCGCGGATGACCACTGACTTCTTCTCTCTTTCCTGGTCGCAGGTATTCGTGTGGTGTCCGTGTTAGTTTCGGCACAATGAAGAAGAACGGTCGACCGACTAAGGCAAGCGGGCCGCGTCTAGCTGAATGCGATCGGCGATTAATTTGCACGGGAACAGTCCACAATAGTCTCACCATTGTTCCGAATATGGGCGCTGTATCAAAGCGAAGGCTTTGTAACACAGTGAACTCGAACCCTATACCAAACTTATTATAAAACAGTCAAACCTGTCTAAGGTGACCCCTCAAGGGACAGACAACTAGTAGTTGTCTTGGGCAGGCGAACGACATGACATGTTCATACATGGGGACATTGCTCATAAAATAAAACGTTGGGGAGATCTTTGGCTGGTCGCAATAGACAGATGATCGCCTTAGATAGATGGCCGCCAGAGCAGGTTGGTCTGTCCTTATATACGGGATTTCCTCTAGGCTGCAGTTTGATGCAGCCCTGAGTATAATAGTAATACTAGTGTATATCCTCGGGTTCATGTGATAAGCTCTTTTCGGAACCATCAAACTTTTACGTATGTGTCGTAACTTGCCAAAAGCGTAGTCCAAATGTTTAGACAAAATAGAAAAAATCTTAGCAACATCGATGACTGTTAAGTCCAAAATACCGAGGGCACATGGAACCACATGGAACCATCTGCCCCTACCGCCGGACCTTGGTGCGGTTGAACAACTCTCAATTCGTGTGCTTGTTTCGACGTGTTTGTTCCTCACGCCTGGCGCGAAGGACACTCATCACGGTGAGCGCTCAGAAAAGCCTTGTTGCAAACGATAAGAGGACGGCTAGCATTCCAATGGTTCAAAGTCGCGTATGTTGCGCAGCCAATTGCGGTAAAGGCCTCAAGATCAGTGTAAACTGTACTAGCTGAATTAGATTGTACTGTCCGCAATGTGTAGGCAAATCTGTCCAAGAAGTGAGACAGACAAACCAAGTTGCCGACACAATTTGGTTTTGGCCAACATGTCAAGTCGTTTCAGTTGTCAACTGTTTAATTTTGTTCATGAAAAAGTGCGATAGAATGACTGAGATAATCGCGCATTTGTTAACTACTAAGATCGATCCGACGGAGGTAAATATGGCCACGATTATACCTCACCCAGCCAAAGTAATCCATGAATCTAAGCCGAAGAAGAGAGCTAGATGCTCCAACCACACTGCAGCGTCTGTGACTCTAAATCCATTGGGTCACTTCATTCCCATAAGCGGAAAAGCCTCAAACATACCTGTTTCCACTTCTCCAACCAAAGACGCTTCATCTGGAGATTCAGCTATGACACGGACAGCTCAGAGCCGAAGGCAAGCCGGTGAAGATAGCAAGTAGTTAACGTATGAATCGATTATCTCGACAAGCACACCGGGAGCGACACCCACAGGTCCGTCTTCGGTACCGAGCACGTGTGGCGCAAAACGGTTTTCATTGTCAACTCCAGTTGTGCCTTCTAAATAACCCAAATTGCCGGCAAAAGCCATAAAGCCAACACTCGCTAGACAAAACCACGCTGCGTTAACCGTCGTGTGCACCATTGTTCCGAGTCCAAATCTAGTACAATAAAAGGAAAGTTGCAAGACAATCGCAAACAGTGGAGTTCCATCTGCGATGTGATTGGTATTCGCGTTGAGGCTGTAATTTTGCAAAGCGCAACACGTCACCCGACCTCAGTGCACTCTGGTGAACCTCGAATTTTTCGAGTAACACTAGACTCAGCAGATGAGACAGAGGCTGTCCTGTTCTCATCCGTTCTTCTTCGCAACTCACCAAGTGGAGTGCACAAATTACCTGATCTACCTTGGAAAGATCGCCCTAAAAAACCGGTTGACCAACGCGGCATTCCTAATAGCGATAGTAAGAGAAGAATATTTGTTCATGGTGTTCCCGAGGTTCTGCACTCTTCTGATCACGATGCGCAAACACATGACCGAGAGCAGTGGTGCTACATTCGCGAAGTATTCTCTGTTGACAATGTTATTGGCAAAGCCCAGACAAGAGTTCCGTCAGCAGCTTATTACAAGGGCTGCGGTCCACGACGACGGAAAGTAATATTGCACTCTGAGGGAATGACACAAGTTCTGCTGGATAGCTGGTTAAAGTTTGGAACTAGGTTGGCAAAAGAGATCCGGCTAAAGACAACAGGCGAACGGCCAAAGATCACAAGTAATTCGGTGGAACCTGCAAAACGCTGCGGATTCTTTATCGGCACAGTCCTCGGAGAGACCGACCTTATAGCCCCCCGGCACACAACAGGACAGAGAACAGCACGAGTGAAACATCTGTTCAGGAACGCTCACTAACGCTATGTAACTTGACTGAAATTCATAAACCAAAAGACGGCTAATGGTCGGCCACCTAACGGCCGGCTTAAAAACTAACACAAAGTTGACATGTATCAACGCACTCCTAACAACAAAAGCCCTATTTTGCAGGTACACAAAAGCCCAAGGCCTTCTAAGTAAGTTGGCCGAACTTAGAGTACTCCATGCCTCACAACCGTGGGACCTCATCATGATTACAGATACCTGGTTAAATCTTGAGATAACCGATTCTGGGATCAATTTACCCGGTATGTTGCTGCTTCGGAACGATAGAACCGGAAGGGGTGGCGGTGTGATTCTTTACTATAATCCAAACCTCCGATGTGAAGTTATCGATCACCCGGAAATCCGAGCTCCTGCTTCGCTTTGGTGCCGCCTACGGTTGCGGAACAAGGACACATGTCTACTAGCCGTGATTTACCGCCCATCAAACTCAACGTCGGAAATGGACTCCAAACTGAACCACGTTTTCAGTTTGCTTTGAACAAGTCCTACACCCACATTCTTATCGCTGGAGACTTTAACTTGCACGACATAGAAACGCCAGCAACCGACGGTACGCAGTTTAAAGCCTGCTTGCAAGAGCTAATTGCTAGCCACCCTCTGTACAACCACGTAACCTCTCCACCAGATTTCGAACTGCTAACAAGCCGTCGATACTGGATCTTGTGCTCACTAACGAAGAACTCATGGTTGACGGGATAGTTACAAGCACACCACTGGGTCGTAGTGATCATGTTACTCTACTCTTGGACTATATATGCTATGCGGAGTATCCTGAAAAGGAGGATGATAAAGTGCATACTGTCACGCACTATAATGTGTTATCTACGCTTGTTAAGGATACATCTTGGGTTCTCTTAACCGAATGCCACCCAGATGTTGCCTGGGAAACCTTTACAAGGACGTTTAGCACATTGGTAGCGCACGCATCGGAACAGAAGTCCTTCCAACCCAAAAACAAGCATAAGTCATTTCTGAGGAGTAGAACACGTAAATGTATGTCCCGGAGGGATTTGGCATGGCGAGATCACCAGGACTGCTCGAATGCCGAAACCTTGACTGCATATGTGACACATGTTAACTTCTGTGTGAAGCTGATCCACGAAGACAAGGTCATGCATCAGCAGGAGTTAATGAAGCGATTCTGCACCAACCGCAAACTCCTGTACAGGCACGTTAACGGTCTTCGAAAGTTGAAGCGGGGAGATTCCAGCACCAGTCACGGCTGATGGGTGCATGCGATCAGCAATGGAAGCAGTTGATCTCCTACGGCTTCATTACTCTCAAACTTTCCAGCAGGTAACGAGCCCAAATATTCTCATCGTTTCTATTACTCCACCGTCGCGTTTAGACATCACGTTCACCGCGGAAGCCTTGTTGAAGAAGTTATTATCCTTGCGCATCCACAGTTCTCCTGGAGTCCACAACATCCGACGAAAGGCTGTGTAGGCAGTAGCTAGTGAGCTAGCAGAACCACAGGCCATTTTCTATCAGCGATGTCTAGAGAGAACCATATTCCACCAGCAAAGAAGCGAGGGGTCATCGCTCCTATCCATTAAGGAGTTAGCCGCACTGACTCTACCAACCATCGTCCAATAACACTGCTTCCTGTATTATCCAAATTGATAGAATCAATCATTGCTGATGCGCTGATGCAGTATCTGGAAAGACACAACTTAATAGCCCCAGAGCAACCTGACTTCCGTCAAAAGTATTCGTGTAATACTAACCTATTAATTGCACGTAATAGCTGGACTGAAGCTGTTGATGATGTAGCAGGAGTCAATGTCATCTATCTGGACTTTTCAAAAGCGTTTGATTGCTTAGAACATCGAATTCTCCTTCAGAAGCCTCTGAACTACAGCTTTGGTGACCCAATCCTGAATTGCATTAGCGATTTTCAACACGAACGACGGCTAATGGTGAGAGTCCGTGAATCATTGTCCAATGCAATCGATGTGGTGTGTGGTGTATCACAAGGCTCGGTGCTTGGACCTCGTCTATTCTTGGTGTTCATTAACGATTTGGCGAGATCAATTGCTTTCGATTTCCTATTTTTCCCGGATGATATCAAGAGATGGCGAATGATCAGAGGACCGGAAGACCACGAACGGCTCCAGTGCGACCTTAACACAGTGTCGAACTGATCAGTTCAAAACGCCCTACCATTCAACGTAGACAAATGTCGCGTTGTGCAATTACTGCGTAGACATAACTACACATATTTGCTTGGGACAAACGGATTGCAGACCAGCTCCCAGGAAGGTGACCTTGGGGTCTTGGTACAGAGCGACCTCAACTGTTCAAAACAGGTTGAGGTAACTGCAAAGAAGGCAACAAGCACGTCGGCATGCTGCGAAGGGCATTCGGGAGATTTGACCCATCAATCTTCCCAATGATGCACAATTCCTACGTGCGCCAGCATGTTGAATACTCTATCCAAGCTTGGTAAACTTGGTTGAAGCGCGACCTAGAGGTCTTAGATGCAACACGACGATGAGCAACAAAGAATGTAGAGGGATTGCGCTACCACTCTAACCAGCAATGGCTGAAGTTCCTGGGAATTTTCAGCGGACGCTATCGAAGGCTGCGCGGAGATCTCATATTAGCGTATCAGATATTGTGTGACCCCAACCACGTATGCCGCCATTTGCTGAAACAGCCACAACACGCAGCTCATAGGTAACTGCTTAAAATTGAAGGAACAATATAGCCGTCTAGAGTGTCGACGAAATTACTTTTCCCTTCGGGTTTGCTCACCTTGGAACGCACTCCCAGACTCAGTTGTATCCTCTCCTACCTTGGACGTTTTCAAAAAACGATTAGATGTTGCTCTTAGCTCCCAACATTTTGTTACCTAAACTCTTCTATTGTGGATTACGCCAAGCATGCTTTTCAACAGGATTTATGTATCAAATGGAACCAAGTGAGCGACCATATTTTACTTTTCTCATGCCTTATATCAACGATCACTGCACCCCCGTGTATTTCTGAACGTTCACGTTTGATTCTTTTAAATTTTACACTGATGTAATTTATCAAAGTATTCATCTCGGCAGATGTTCGGTAGATGACCCAGATATATTTTGATTTCATCATATTCACCCCAAGCATCCTACGGGACGTGTCAAGCACTTGCTTTTAGCCCGTGATAAATCATTGTTCATTGTTCATTGTTGCTGCTGACAATGTGGATTAAAGAGTATGTAAGTGGGGTCACACAAAAGCCGAGAACAGCTCCACACAATTATTGACTGTTAGGACATCGACGGGGTGGTGTATAAACCACATCGTACGGAACCTTCTACCATCAGCTTTCCTCCAATTGTACCCAGAGTAAAGCACTGTGTGGACGACGTCTAGATCAACCTGCTGAGTGACACGAGGGATTTCACTTCTACTAACTACATAGCGTGTGAGGAGACTAGCAGCTCCAATGTGTAGGACAGAACATTTCGCCTGATTTATAGATCAACTTTTTATTCTCGACAACTCGAGGCACACCCATACAGGCATGTTTATGTTAAGATAACGAAGGATGGTCGAAAATGTCCAAAAATACGTGTTCTATAACATGAAATGTATGTGTATGGGTGTATATGCATATGTAATTATGTATTTTGTGACCCATGCTGAGGTTGATGTTGCACTCATGACCCTTCTTCACCGCAGTTGGGTTAAACCAACTTACACTTAAACAAGGACATTCTAAGCTGGATAAATTCCATTCCAATTTATATGTGTGTCTTTTTGCCTACTTATATAATCTTCCATTAACTTGCACACGTTGCTTACGCAAATTGTGGTTTGATTCGTTAAACGTATTGTGTTTGTAGCATTTTTGAGTAACTTCTGGACATTTTGTACTTATCGCGGATTCGTTGCTAAACAACACTTCATATAATAATGTAAAGAAGAATTATGTCTGCATAGCCGTGTGCTTAAACAGATATATTTTATTTAATAATATCATTTCAAGTGATTGCCTGTCGTTTGACATCCCTGGTGTAGCTGTACTAGATGTGCATGTTGACATGGTGCCTGCCTGTCTAACAACATCCACCTGGATTACTGGCTCCAGGAGACAGTTGGTCGTTGCTGGAGGGGACAGGGTGCACAGTCTTTGGGCCGTGCTTGGCTCGAAGTGTGGTGCCATGCCCTCATTGTGGAGCGGACTACGGTCCAGGCACCGCCTTGTGTGCGCTTGATTCCCAAATACAGCGCGCTTGTGTTTGCCTGTGAAGGAGTGTGGGCCGGCTCCGTTGATGAAACGTGGCTCCCATCCACATGCCTCCAGGCCTTATTCCTTCGGGTTTACACTGGATATGGGGTGTGTAGGTGGATTTGTGGATGGTGCAACTCAAGCCATCCATGGTCCCTCTGTAGGCGCAAGCTACCTGTGGCTGGCCACAGTGTTACGCAAATCCGAAACCGGATGCCGCCAACCAGTGCAAAAACTGACATGCCGACTGAATCATAACCTGCTCGGAATCGCCTAACACGAAAGACTAGAAGTTTTCTGAAGCACCGAAACAGCTCTGCAATTGGTAAGCGCCAAGTCCACAGGCACCGAAATATCCCCAACGAGAGCAATGTTGAATTTCCACATGATATTTGATTCCCTTTGGCTTGAAAGGAGTCCTCATACCGGAAAAGAGAGCAGGGATTTATACGTCGATCGAGGTTAACGCAGCGCTCATTAAAGCCCAGTTATACAGGGTTCACATGCAAATACCGGAAAGGCCATGTAACATGTATTCCAGGCGCGATCGGATACAAATATGGAAACGCCTTTTATGCTGTGGTCATTAGATCGGACGTTTGAGTCCGCTATGCAAAACTGCATGGATGATTGCATTTGGATAAGTTAGGGCGTGATGAAATGTTTTCCCTTTTCATTGTTTAGCGGTCATTGTAGTGAAAAGAATTGTCACGAACTAGACCGTATGCGCCCCTCTCATTGGAAGTGAAGGACCGAATACTGCAAGCGTTTGCGGAAGGGGAAAATTATAACCGCGTCGCCAGTTTGCTTACTATAAATTTGGTAACCTGTCGTAGTTGGATAACAATGTTAGGGCCAGGTGAACCGAGAAGACAACATCGGGTTTCTCGTCGCAGAGTTCTGGCATAAAGTCACGTAGCTTCTCTGGTGGAGTGGGTGTCCGCAGACCTAACAATACCCCTTGAAACAAGTAGCGTTTGGAGGCGGAGTTCGTGATTAACGTCAATACCAGTACCGTGGCCAGATACCTAGACCGCCGGCCGATAACGATGAAGGAGTTGCACACGATTTTAGCGTCCATGAATATGTCGGAGAGCAAAATACCACAGCATTCGTTAGTATTTAGGCGCTTGCATTTTCGGACGGAAGGACCGTAACTAGTGTGTATTGACGAGACCAATTTATACCTTGCGCACGCACTAGGATACGTTCACCACGAGGAAACCGAGCACAGTGCACTAAAGCCTATGTATTTATTGATGATACACCATCGTGTTCTGATCACCACCTGACATGATATGGCTACTGAATCACCTAAATCAAGGGTGTCCAAAGTCCGGTCCGCTGACCGAATGCAGCCCGCGTTAACATTTCAACTGGTCCGCTGCCTCATTCTGAAATAATAAATTTAAGCATGAATTTTTCCCTACAGAAGACAATCAATAGATTACAAATAATTAGGGATTTCATGACCGAATATGGCACGCCATATTTTTACCTCACAAAAGGTGGACCGCCTTGCGAAAAGTTTGGACACGCATAACCTAAATCATATAGTAAAATGTCAACACTTATTCGCAACCTCAATAGAGTGGACTGTAACTCACTTAATGAACCAATCAGTACCATGAAATGGAACAGGTCCTTGTTAACTCACAATGCGACTGCAGCTAAACATGATTTTCTTAGTAATATTGCCCTTTGTGGTAATCTACTCACGCCTATTGTATGGGAAGTAGTTATGAACACAGTAGTGAACTCAAGCTTCTTTACAAAGCCACAACCAAACTGGAGCAACTAACTCACTTTACTGCCGGAACAAAAGCTTCGCAACATTGCTACAAATATACGAGGCTCGGATACAGCTACGACATCTAGTCCAAATAGCCGAAATCAATGAAGAAAGTCGGGTACCTAGAAATCCTGAAAAAGTACTTATCCTAATGCAACTACTCAAAAGAAGGAAGTCCAAACCCCATCTGGAAACTGAAAACTTAGCCCAGGACGATGGTTCACTGACGCGTCACATCTCCGGCATGTGCGAGGACATTAACACTAGTTTTGCCCCTTGCTCTGTTCCTAGCACTCAGTTGTTTTGCACTCCACTTCCAAAAAGAACGAAAGAGGTACGGTGTAATATTCCTGTGACGTTTGGAGAGGTGCAATGTGCCATCGAATCCGTTAAACCTTCACCTCGTCCACGCCCAGATGACATCTCCCCAAGTGTCATAAAACTCAGCGGATAAAACATCTCTCTATTGTTGGTAAACATCTTCACACTTTCTCTCTCTACCGGCCGCTTCCTATCTCAATTGAAGCACTCCATAACCATACCTAAGCACAAGGGTGGCCAGCAAAATGAAATGTCAAGCTACCACCTTACAAATCCCAACACTGCTTCTACCGAAGTCCTAGAAAGAATAGTCAAGAAGATCATCATGCAACTCCTTACAAGACTGGATCTGGGCAATTCCTCATGGCATGGCTTTCTCGCAAAACGCTTCCGTGTTACCTGCCGGGTACAATTATTCGGTCATATCACGACTATGGTTGACATAGAACTGGCAATCATGATAATTATGTTTGACACGTAAAAGACGTTCGACCGCGTGATGCACAAGCCACTGCTGTTCGTTCTAGTTTCAGATGGTATTAGAAACCCTTGGCCAAACTGGTTCGACTCATACCTAAACGATTGAACCCAGGTAGTCACACTCGGTCGGCAATACTCTACGCCAAATTAAATAATCAGTGGCGAATTCCAGGGAAGTATGCTAGGACCGTTACTTTTCCCAATCTACATAAACAACATTTGCTACCCGATCAAACATTGCAACCCATTTCTGTCTGTAGATGACGTCGAATTGGTCTGCTCATTTCATCCAGACCAATTACAAAGGTGCCTGGGAAGCACCTATGAAGGCCTATTCTCACTAAATATAACAAGTGAATATTTGTTAATAAAGTTCTTCCCAGTAAAATCCCAAGCACTTGGGGACGGATGCTGCTTTCCGGAAGTCTCGATCATACTTGCCGCAAACGTAATCCCAGCGTCTGATTCATTACGGGACTTAGGAATTAGGCACTCCAAATCTTCCAGTTTATCGGAAGATGTGCTTTCACAAGTTGCAAAAGTGAGACAGCTATGCGGATACATCACCAGAAATATCCCCATGCCTGAAACACGCACTGAATTATTCGAAATAATTGTTCGACTGACTCTGAAATACTGTACCTTCCTTCAAAGCCAATTGAGAATGAAAGACAACACAGCTCTGAAAAATGTCTAACTATCATTTACCAAGCTGATTAAGGGGCGCTGCTCAAACCTTAGTTTTATGATCGCTTTCGACAAATCCAAATGAGTCATGTAGCATCACAAAAGCTAACTGCTATCTATGTGAAATTTCATTCCTGGTTAATTGTACAATAAGATTTCTTGTTTTAATCACCCATATACAACGGATATGTTTGGCCTTCATCCGGTTAGGCACAATTGTAAAGTGTGATCGAAACTGTTTTGTGGCGCGTGATTGAATTCGAATCGTTATCCTGACGGTACTTCTCCCGTTTGCATTGTAGAGCACCACTCCTGCGCAGTTACCGAAGACGGAAGATATCTCGAAGGAAACGGTTAACCGTAACTTCTCTTTTTCCTCTTTTTACACTACTGATTTCCTATTATAGAGACTACGTGTTGTGTAATACACTTTCCTACTCGACCATCGGTCTTCTCCCTGGTTTGCATACTACAACATGGCGACCCTGCCAGGATCCCCGCGGAAAATGTCGAATTCGTCAAATCGAAAGGTCGCCGTACCAAAGGATCAGAGCGAATTTGCCGGCTTGAAGCGCGATGGAGATCTGGCCAAACTTAGCAATGCTACTCCGCAGTCTACCGAAGTCAGATGTATCCCTTCACTCCCTGCGCCGGAGAAATTCTGCTTGGGAATGACTTTCACCACCTGGTCGAAACACGCCAGAGCGTATGTCAGACACTTCCCCAACGAAATGAGAGGTTGCGTCTTGCTAGGACTCCTCTCAGGGGAGGCATTGGACATTGTGGCTGATAGCGATGTGCTGGAAAACGGGGTTGATGACAACACGTTCGACGCACTGTCAAAACTTCTCGATTCCCCGCTTCTGCCTACGCAGTGGAGGCAAGCTTTCCATGCTCGCGTTCAGCAACCCGGTGAAACTGTACGGTCGTTCACAAGGGAGCTGCGGCGCCTCGGAGGATACGCATTTGCAGACGACGTTCCCGAGATCCGGGAAAAACGAATATTGCAACAATTCGTAGATGGAGTCCGAATACCATCGATTCGTCGTGAGTTGTTGTTATATCCGCCGGAGAGTTGGGGTGCGGCCGTGGAATTGGCTGAGAAATTGGAAAGAGTCGATGCCGCCATGCGTCCTACATCATCGTGTTGTTGTGCCGTGGGGAACCGTTGCGAACCTGAGTACAAGCTTTCAGAACCGAGAATTGCGAATCGTGGGCTCCCTCGCCCTCGACGCCCACACCAGCCCTATTTCAGAGGAGCTCGCCCACGGCCACTGGAGCAAGGATACCGTGAAACATATCCTGTCCACAGCAAACCAGAAGGTGAGCGACATTCTGCAATTTCTGATTTCATACCCGCTGTCACTTGCCCCTCGTCGGTGACTTTGTCGTTAACTTTAGAACTGCGAGTTTCCGGAATCCCATTGATTGGTTTGATCGACACTGGCGCCTGCAAAAGCTTGATTAGGTCTGATTCTACGTCACAACTAACTAACTGTACGCGGGCTCCCTGCCGTTACCGTTTGACCGCGGCAAACGGGGGATCTCTCCCTGTTCGTGAAACAGTCACTGCTTTAGTCGAGATAGCGAGTGATACATTTCACCACGAGTTCGTTGTTGCTGATAGGATACCTTTCAGTGTCATCATTGGAATGGATCTATTGAGCCGGTTGAGATGTAGATTAGACCTGGATAAGTTTCAGCTAAGCACGGATACCTATACCGTGTTGCTCAGGCCTTATCGTGGTGACAAGGTAGAAACGTTTGCAATCTGGGAGGATACTGCTGATAATGAACAATGCATAAACGACTTTGTCTCAGCACTCGGCTCGCCTGTTGACAAGCGAACTTTGGAGAGATTAAAAGAGATATTACGCAACCACTCTGAGGCATTTGCCTGGCGCCCAGGAGATATAGGTCGGACCGGTGTCGTGAAACATTCGATTGATACTGGTAGCGCGCGTCCAATAAAGTCACCTCCACGACGGATCCCGTTACACTGGCAGAGTGAGTTACAACTGCTTATAGATGAGATGTTGAAAAAAAACGTTGTGCGTCCCTCCACTTCCCCCTGGGCTTCTCCGGTTGTGCTGGTCAAAAAGAAAGATGGTGGTTTTCGGTTATGCGTAGATTATAGACGATTAAATGAAGTCACTCGCAAGGACGCATTTCCGTTACCTAGGATCGATGATCTGTTCGACGCACTGGGAGGATCGGCTTACTTTAGTACCTTAGACCTGGCCTCCGGTTACTGGCAGGTCGAAGTCGAGGAGACTGACCAAGCGAAAACGGCTTTTGTGGTACCGTCTGGTCTCTACGAGTTTCAAACCATGCCTTTCGGGCTAGCAAACGCACCTGCTACATTTCAACGCCTCATGCAGCGAGTGTTAGATGACTTGGTCCCCCATAAATGTCTTGTTTATCTGGATGATGTCATTGTCCATGGGAAAACGAAGGATGATCATTTGAGCAATCTAGCAGATGTGCTATCGCGACTTATCGACGTGGGTCTCAAACTTCAACCGACAAAGTGTCACGTGTTACAGGAAAAGGTGACTTATCTTGGACATATCATCTCGAGAACAGGTATTCAGACAGATCCCCGTAAAACCGAGCAAGTGAAATCATGGCCAATACCCGTCAGCGTCGACCAGCTACGTAGTTTTCTTGGTTTGGCCTCATACTATAGGCGTTTTATTAAAGGTTTTGCTGAGATCGCCGCACCATTGAATGCTTTACTTCAAAAGAATAGTCTTTTTGTGTGGTCTGCAGAATGTCAGGAGGCGTTTGACCGGTTACGCGAGTCCCTCTGTAACCCCCCGCTTTTGGTATTTCCCGATATATCAACATCTGCCGGAGAGTTTATTTTAGACACGGACGCAAGTGACCACGCTATTGGAGCAGTGCTGTCACAAAAAGGTACGGACGGAGTAGAACGAGTTGTGTCGTACGGTAGCCGGAGTCTCACCTCCAGGGAAAGGAATTACTGTACAACCAGAAAAGAAATGTTGGCCTTGGTATTTTTCATAAAACAGAATCGGCATTACCTTCTGGGGAGGAAATTTGTGGTACGTACAGACCATCAATCACTCCGTTGGCTACAGAACTTCAAGGATCCTGAAGGTCAGATTGCGAGATGGCAGGAACAGTTGCAGGAGTACGACTTCGAGTGTCAACACCGGCCTGGCGCTAAACACGCCAATGCAGACGCCCTCTCCAGGATCCCGATCCGAAATCACGGCGACTGCCCATCCTGCATTACACAACACGTAGCTCTGGTTAACCTTCAACGTGCGGAGTACGGGCGTTGGCAAGAAGCCCAAGCGTCAGACCCCGACATCTCACTTATTTACGATAAGCGCCGTTCAGGAGGAGGCAGACCTACCTCGAAAGAAATGGAGGGAAAGAGTTACGAAGCTCGTTGCTTGTGGGCGATGTGGGAGAAGTTGTCCATGGAAGAAGGGGTGCTAGTGTTTGATTTCGGTCCAACTTACGCCAGAAGAATCGTGGTCCCACGGACACTAGTTAGTGAAGTGCTGTCGGAGCTGCATAAACAACTTGGTCATGCGGGAATCAACAAACTTGAGTCAGCAGCGCGTCAACGTTTCTGGTGGCCACATCAGCGAAGAGACGTCATAAATTTTTGCCAGTCATGTGAGACTTGTGCCACCTTTAAAAACCCACACATTACCCAAAGAGCGCCACTACAACCTATTGTAGCAGGATACCCGAATGAGATAGTTGGTGTAGATCTTATCGGCCCTCTCCGAGAAACACCGCGAGGCAATCGTTACATTCTGGTAATGGTTGACTATTTTACAAAATGGTGTGAGGCGGTTCCGCTCTCACAGGCTGATACGGTGACAGTGACTACGGCGATGGTAAATCAGTGGATCTGTCAGTGGGGTGCACCGGGACAACTGCACTCTGATAGGGGATCCAGCTTTGAGAGTTCGCTGGTACGAGAGCTATGTAGAGTGCTCGGCATAGACAAGACTCGAACGACGGCGTATCATCCCCAAGGCAACGGACAGGTTGAGCGCACTAATCGTTCTCTGAAGCTGTTACTGAAAGCTTTCGTTGACCAGAATATCAGTGAGTGGGACACCATGTTATCCAAATGTCTGTTGGCCTACCGGAGCACCGTTCATTCTTCTACAGGGCAAACACCATTTTTTATGTGGACCGGAAGAGAAGTTCGATTGCCTTCGGATATACGTCTACCAACTTCTCAGCAGCCACATCCGTCAGTAACAGAGTACGTTAGCAAGCTGCTCAATTCGCTTCAACAGACGCACCAATCAGCACGTGTTCATTTGGCGAACGCGCATCGACGACAAAAAGACTATTATGACAAGAAGACTTTTGGGGTCCCTTTGAAGACTGGCGATGTTGTGTATCTGCATCAGGTACCAGCAGCTGGAGTACCGACTAAGCTATGTCATGAGTGGGCTGGGCCGTATGTCGTACAGCGCGTAATATCAGACCTAAACTGTGTCATCAAGGACCCTAACAATCCCGTCGCTCAACCCATGATTGTACACTTCAATCGGCTCAAACCATTCCATACGGTGACTGGGCAAGTAGCTATGGACTCAGACAATCCGTCCACAGAAGTAGCGATTGAAATGGAAGTGCCGGCGAAAGGAGGTTACGGCGTGGCAACGAGGACGTTGCCCACTTAAAGGGGGGTGCAGTGTAAAGTGTGATCGAAACTGTTTTGTGGCGCGTGATTGAATTCGAATCGTTATCCTGACGGTACTTCTCCCGTTTGCATTGTAGAGCACCACTCCTGCGCAGTTACCGAAGACGGAAGATATCTCGAAGGAAACGGTTAACCGTAACTTCTCTTTTTCCTCTTTTACACTACTGATTTCCTATTATAGAGACTACGTGTTGTGTAATACACTTTCCTACTCGACCATCGGTCTTCTCCCTGGTTTGCATACTACACAATTGCGTTCTGTGAGTCCGAGACTTACGTTTGCTACTGGTCGGTGCATCTGTCTTTATTTTGTTGTAGCGACACAATAGAGTCTAATGTATTCGCAAAATAGAAAATCAAGTTGTATAAACACCATTGTAAACTCTGATGGAACTGCCATAACCGACCGTGCAATCTTATGTTCGATCTTCAATGACTACTGCATGTCTACTTATAGCCCTAATGCGAAAAAAGATCCTCAGCTCAAGCTGATACACAGAGGCAGAAATACACTTCAAACTGTTGAGCTTACACTTAGTGACATATGTCGCCAACTCAGATTAGTTCGGCCATCATGCTCACGAGGCCCTGACAACATCCCTCCAATACTGGTAAAGCACGGAAGTCCAGACATCCCCCTGTTTTCGCTTAATGTATTTACACTTTCCATGCTCAATGGGGAGTATCCCATACACTGGAAGCAATCAACTATAATACCAAGGCACAAAAGCGGATCTATGCAAGATGTAAAAAATTACCGCCCAATCCACCGCACATCTATTATCTCCAGAATCATGGAGAGGATAGTTAAAGAACGCATAATAGAATATTTGAGCTCTATGAACCTTCTAAGTAAACATCAACACGGTTTTTTGAAAGGTAGATCGTGCACTACCTGCCAGTTAGATTACCTTGATTATGTGACTAGAGCAAGAGACGCCGGAAGTGCTATCATCGTAATTTTCTTGACATCCAAAAGGCTTTCGACCGTGTCCCACACAATTTATTGTTGCTGAAGCTTATGTCCTATGGTATCACTAATTCGCTTCTAGATTGGTTGTCTTCCTACCTCGAGGGCAGAAAGCAAGTAGTCAAAATCGGTAACCGTACATCTGAAGCCGCCAAAATCTCCAGTGGAGTGATTCAAGGTAGCGTGCTAGGCCCGCTTTTATTCTTAATCTATTTCAACGATCTCCTAGACGAAATCTCGTATGAAAAGTCGTTCCTTTTCGCAGATGATGTTAAAATTGTGTATTGTTCCGTCCCTGGACAATGTAGTCCTAATTTAGCCTATATTCAGTCTGACTTGTCCGCATTGGAGCTCTGGAGTAACTCCTGGAAGCTGCACTTTGCCACGGACAAGAGTAATCCATTGTACTACGGCTGTGACCCTTCTCTGAACATCCTTACATTAAACGATACCCCTATTCCTGTGTGTGGTGCAGTCCGAGACCTTGGTCTAAGATATTCTGCCTCATTTAACTTTTTAGAGCATGTTATATTCTTGCAGGCTTCTGCCAGAATAGTGATCGCCTACATAAGTAGAACTCTTATTTTGAGGGATTCCAGGCTTGAAGCCTTTAAAATATGTGTTAGGCCGAAACTTGAGTACTGTACGATAGTGCATGGTAATCTGAGAAAAGTGGATATTATAGCACTAGAAAACATTCAACGATCATTCACAAAAAGCTTCCTGAACATGCCTAATTCTATGACATACCGTGAGCGTTGCGAGGCGCTAAATCTGGAGCCGCTATGGCTACGCAGACTCAAACTTAATCTGTGCCTTCTTTACCGCCTGCTATTCGGATTAACCTTCACTGCTCAGCCACAACTCGAGTTTCAGACTCGTATGCGCTATGAACTAAGAAACGGCGAGCGCCCAGTCAAAATACCAAGGTCTCGCACAAAGCTCCGCTCAAAATTTTTCTCTGTAAAATATGCGTCAATATAGAACAAACTTCCATCTAGTGTTAGAAACTGCACTACCTATGCACAATTCAGACGCATGATTAATATTCACCTGACTGTTGTAAACATCTGGTCAACACTAAGCCAAACGGTGACTCTAGATGATTTGTATGAGAAAGGTCCTGGATACTTATGAAAGTCACCATATCCTCTATTCGTTTCAATAATATAAGATTACCTACATATAATTGCATTCTTGAGTATATATTTGAGAACGATCTTACTCCTATTAATCCGTCTAACCAATTCTGTTTTCTCCTTTGACGCACTGGTTCGTAGATGCACTACACCTTTCAAGCTGATGTCTCTGTACCATCGTCGTCACTCGCCAAGATTTTCCATCAAATTATGACTGGCCTATCGGCAAACGTTTGCAGTCATGATTATGTTTTATAATTCCTCATATTTTATATTCTTCTTTGTTTCACCGTTGGTCATGACTGGGCTGATCTCTTGTGGCGACGGATTACAGCTTCCAGATTAAAAAAGTATACCCATGCAAATCATATTACTACTGACTCGCTGGCTTAAAACAAAAAGTGCCATAATTGATTGATCCGCATGACAGAAAGGGCTGAGGCTTCATCGCCTATAATGTATGCATAAAACAGCCCTAAAAAAGTCATTTGACACCTAGCTCTGGTGGCCTATTTACTATTTTGCCACACAGGCACAGAGCCAATTGGAGCATGGAAGTGTGGGTGAAACCCATCGTGGAAATACCCTGCATGGAAGCAAGTCCCCTGGGGACAGTTCCATGGATGACCGTATTACTTTACTTGAACTTTCCGCGAAATCTACATTTATTATTGTTCCCAGTTTCTTTATCTCTCTATTTTTTCCAAACTGCTAATCATTTCAATAACCCATATGGGAACCATTGATCAAAAGACGAATAATTAACTATATTATACGATCACGTTTTACAGTTTGATAAGACCACCCAATTGGTCCGTGCCTCGCAGTGCTGAGAAATAAACGTTTATTTATTTATTTAGTGCCTTCTGGAATCTGCTGTTGATCAAGCGCATCGAATCTGACTAGTATCTACTAGTCCCATCAACTGGTGACCCCGAGTTGCACACGTAGTTTTTCAATTTTTGTTGCATATTTTGCTTTGAGTTTGTTGGTTCTCGTGCGTGTTTCCTGATATTTAGTAAACAGCGTTTTTGTTTTCATTTCCCCGAGTCGTTCTCAATCTCACTATGTTTCACTCCGACCTGAAACCCGAATCGGTTGGTAGAATGAAAATGCATATCTTGGCTGTTTTCGAGTTTATGGAACACGATGCTCAGGCTTGGTTTGTTATTTTCGACCAGGCTAAGTACAACCAACTGGTTACGCGACTCCCAAATAGTTGTGACTCCGAAAGCAAACAAAACGAAACAATGAAGCCAATGTTACTCAGTGCATCACAGTCTAGTGCTTGGCCCTGATAAGAGCGGCTTATAAACGGCATCAAACTAGGCGACCGGAAGCCATCTGTTCTGCTTCGAGAGATTCAACTAATAGCTGGTCCTTCCTACATGTGCGAATCAGCGCTCAAAGAGTTATGGTTTTTCCGCCTTCCAGCTCCTTTGCTTATGATGCTCTCGACATACCCAGAAAGAAAGCTGTAAGAATTAGCCACGGTACGAAAGGCTGAATTCGAACGGTATCCCCAACAATCGAGATCTTACGGTTACCACTTTACTACATAATCAAGCGGCCAAAGCGCATTTGGAAATGTTTCTAAACAACATGGTCCTAGGGACCATGATATAGCAACACTTCGTCGTTAGCAACGATACAAACGCAGAGCCAAAAAGTAACGAGGTCGAGTTCCGCCCAAGAGCTATCTGCCACCCGTCGGAGTTCGTATCAATCTAAACCTTTGCCATACAGGAGCAGATCTCAGCCTTAGTTCAACGATCGATTTATGCTGTTGTCATCGTCATTAAGGTAACAGAGCCAGACGTTGCAGATCACCTTGCGGTACCATGATTTAGTAGCACAGGAAAACTCGTTCGTCGGCACATGAACGCGGCCCACACGTCCGGTAGCGACAAAACAGATCGTCTGGATTACGTCAAGGATAGGCGCTCTCAAGTCACTTTCCTAGACGACACGGGATCAGAGGTGAGCGTCATCCCTGCTAGCGCAAATGATAAGCATTCAGAGCCCACGCACAACCTGCGTGCGGCCAACGGATCGCCGATAGCTTCATACGGTCAGCGACTGATGAACCTAGACCTAAGTCTCCGCCGCGCTTTTAGTGGGTTTTCACGGTTACTTCTGCACCCTTTGCAATTATCGGTATCGATTTCCACCGACACTTTGCATTGCTTGTTGACCCGGCGCGTCACAGGCTTCTAGATGACCGTATTAAGATAGTGGGTTGAAGGCATTCTTACGGACGTCCAGATAATCAGTCCCGTTTTCAGAAGTACCGATGTACCTACAGATTATGCGAACCTGCTATCCGAATACCCGCGACTAGTGCGACCAGCTGCAGAGCTTCTGCCAGTCAGGACAGAGGTCGCTGATCTCATGGTCACGCGCAGCCCACCAACGGCTGCCCGAGCGAGACGACCCGCCTCCGACAAGTTATGTGTCGCACGAGCTGAATTCGACCACAAGCTTCAGCTCGGTGTCGTCAGACCATCCAACAGCCCCTGAGAGTCAACTTTCCACATATTCCCGAAGAAGGTCATGAAGGACTGGCATCCTTGCGGCGACTACCGAACCTTGAATACGGTTACCACGCCCGATTCCTAAACGATACCACACTTCGTGGATCTCATCACCATTCCGGCAGGTAGAAATGTTTCCCGTAAAATCGACTTAGCACGCGCATTTAACCAAATTCCGATAGCCGAAGCGGACATCATTAAAATTGACGTGACGACTCCCTGTGGGTTGTTAGAGTTTCTGCGCATGTCGTTTGGTCTTAAGAATGCCGCACAAACATTCTAACGTTTCGTTGATCAAGTCTGTCGTGGCCGAAACATCGTCTAAGTGTGGCCCGACGACATCCTAATCGCGTGCTGCTCACACGAGGAGCACTTGCGCCACGTGAGAACACTTTTGTCCATTTATCCCAACACAGGGTAACGATCGAAGCACAAGTGTTCGGTTGGTGTCCATTCTGTCAGTTATCTAGGCCACCATATGTCTCCTGCAGGCGTCATGCAACTACAGGATAATATTAAGGCCATCATCGACCATCCCGGGCCTCAATCCTTCAAACGGCGACGCTTTGACGGCCTCCTTAACTAATATTGACGCTCCATCGATGGATGTATTACTTTACTTGGAATGATGACGATTAGTACAAGTATTCTTACTATCAGCACTATCTTGCACCACTTTTAATGAATGGCGAAATCCCAACAGTTCAGATGAAACATTGTTACACAGACAATTTTCTTCACTTTGTGGTTATACTGTACAATTTGATGGGACCACGTAATCGGTCTGTGTCCCGTGACGTCGTGTAATAAACCATATAGTTATTTATTCATTTATTTCATATCTAGTTGCGCTGCGCGTATACAGCCCCTCACGGATCTTCTCCGAGGGAGCTTAAGAAATGCGATTTTCCTGCTGCAGCACGCATGGCCTTCCAGGCTTTGAAAGAAGCTATCAAAAACGTAGCTGTTATGGCGCATCACGACTCGACAGCTCCACTGTTATTCAGCGCGGACGCGTCAGAAGTGACAGTTGGCACCGTTTAACAGTAACAAGTAGGTGACGTATGGCAACCGGTGGTATCCTTCTCCAAAAGCTTGCAACTTGCTGAAACTCGTTACAGTGCTTTCGATAAAGAAGTATTAGCCAGCTACTTAAGCATACGTTGTTTCCAACCTCTTGGAAAGCCATACTTTTACGGTCTTTAACGGCTTCACTGACCCCATTCTCCTTACCAATATGGTTTGCTCGACTACCGACCGATATTCCCCTAGAGATTCGCGCCGAATAGACTACATCGCTCTGTTTACGACTGATATACGACATGTCTCAGGTGTGCACAACGTCGTCGCCGACTCACTTTTCGTCGTTGCCCGCTTACGCCGGCATCGCTTTCTACTTGGCGGCCATGGCCGCAGTGCGACTCAACGATCCTAAGTTTGATCTACCGTGCAGTCTCCCTCACTGCGAATACAGCCCGTTCCGCTGACATACTCAGACATAACTATACTTTGAGATTTAACACGGCGCGGCGCCCAGTCGTCCCACGCGAGTTTCGACAGTTTTTGACACACTGCATGGCTTGTCTCACCCAAGCGATCATGCATCGGTTAAACTCGTAACCACACGATTCGTCTGGCGTAATGTCAACCATGACGTTCGTACTTAGGCAGCTGCTTGTCTTCTGTGGCACCGTGCGAAGATGCAAAAGCGCAAGAAATGGCCGCTGGGCACGTTTCCAGCACCAGACGCAGATTTGCCCTCAGATGCACGCTGACCACGTAGGTCCACTCCTCCATCGCAGAAGACACCGGTGTACGTGCCCGAAAAGCAGTCAACATGTCCACACGTCCATCTCCATGAAGACGATAGTAGATAGCCTCTTCAGTCGCCGTACTTCAAAATGTAACATACACTGTCGACTGCAGTGGCGGACGCGAAGTCGTCATCATCATCTAAATCTTGCATTTATGGGAGAAACCACCTCAGCTACGTCGTCTAGCAATGGTTCGTGCGCCGCCACAATACTTCGCAACAACTTTCAGCATTCTAGTGTCCTCGAAACAGGTCACGATACCGGTCTCCGAGCATCGGCCGTCCCGACATCTTCCGAACCTAGCCTGTCGGCTCCCATGACAAATCGTCGTGGTAGGGAGGTCTGTTCTTGTTTCTGACTATGTACAGTGTAAATAAATTTAGATTTGTACATATTGTGTACATTCACTCCAGTCTTTTGGCAGTATCACGTTTTGAAATACACAAAACCAATCAAAAGTATTTGAAAACCTCAACAAACCCTAAACCCAAACAGTGTTGCAAGCATCGTACTTGTATTATTTTTCATTACTTGCGGCCTTCTGCGCGTTTTTCTTTCCCATTTTTCATACATGAAACAACTGTTTCCTTCGATCGACTGACCCTCACGAGCGACGTTTTCGAGGATCATCGCAAGCAGCGAGAAGCCGGACAAGAACGCAAGTCGTTTCTTAGGAGAACGAGGGTCGTTCTGACGCTGCACGGGTGCGGCGGGAGGAGACGCCATTCTCAAGCGCACTGTTTGACAGCAGCTGAGGTTAAGGTCCTGTCAGCCTTTATGCTGGGCCAGCCAGTTTTTTTGAAGTCCCACAAGCCCGCTCCAACGGCTCGCTGAAATGCACTTCAGTCTACAATCAATAAATAAGAAATAACGAACGGCATAGCGGACTTCGATTTTCGAGGAAACCCATTTGACGGGAACGCTCACATATTTTCACTCGGCACGATTTGCCCTACGAACCTTCATTCGTCCATCATTTTCGCCGTCGAAGGCTTCCAATATTCAGCCTTCTCGGGGGAACTCTATAGCGCCCAAAAGATAATTCCGCTTTTATGTACCATTTCATTGCTGAACAATTGTACATTACTCGTTCATGTTTTAATCTTCCTTACCTCGGGCTCATCGCTCGACTGCCCTATAAGCTGTCTCGCTAACGTATGGCTCCTGTCTTGCTTCATCCGTCCACGTCTGTCTTAGCCCATCGAATATGGTCCGCTGTGTCCAACTGAAATTGCCTACTAATATCCGCGCTTGATTAAGCGCATCGTCTCGGACTAGTAGTTGTTAGTCCTATAGGCTTCGTGTTTAACTCCAGTGAAACATTTCGTTTGGAAAGATATAATTTTTGAAAATGGCCCTTATTTCCATAAAATTTACACAAAGAATTAAGGTGCTGACGGGTACTCGGAGTCGAAGGATGCTCACCACAACGACATTTAAAGAAACATCTGTGCTGTGCGAGGTGATGCAACCTACGGTCACTATTGATTTGGGAAACTTTGTTAACATCCTGTGATAAAGCCTGACCCGCCGAGGAAAATGTCGCGAGTTCCCGAACGAGATTGGCGCGTTGGCGAACTATCTCGCAAAATTGCTCCCAAGTCATTAGCTATTCATCTCCTGACATCAACCGCTATCGTACTATTTTATCAAGGATGCCAAAAATTGATGTTTGGACGAGCATGGCTTCTTCGAAACGATTCGGAGGGATTCTATCGTATGTATAGTCGGGAAGGGCCGTAAGGTGAAGAGAAATATATCCCTTCACAGACTCACTTGGCTGTGGTCCCATCGGGTTAAACCTGTAGCGCGCCGTAAATATATGTTGCCATTTACCACACAGTTAATCGAGAGAGGAGAACATAGTTTGTAGATGTGTATCTGCAAAATGTCATAGTCAACTGTCAAGTATGCAGGTCCGCAGTGGTCACCTCTGTCTGAGTGGCACTAGATGCTGACATCCGGAAGTCAGGGGGTTGGAACCCGGCAGGGTTCCGAGGAAGTCGCACCACGGAGGAGACCCAGAAGGTCGAGACAGCGCTGTCTCGTACTTTTCCAGACATACCAACACTTGCTGACTGAGAGTGGACTGTGATGAATAACCTAAAACTATCAAAGTGTCTCTGGGCCTCAGGACCGAAGTGGCAGCGTAGTAATTTGATTTTCGCAACATTATCACTATTATTACTGCAGCCAAGTAGAACAAGGTAGTTTGAAAAAGTCGTTTTCCATTGCATCCATTGTTGTACGTTGGGTCTCTCAGTGGAGTAGTTTCAAAATGCTGGTGCCGAAACCGCGTTAGCCAATTGTTACACCCGAGTGAAATCGGAAACAAGGACGGAGTAATGAAAGTATAACATAAGTCAAATTGGTAATGCATGTGTACAATCGTTTGGTGGGTAAGCAGACAGCAGCATGCGCTGAGTTTCAAGTCGGTCTCATGATTAGGCTGCATTGGCCAATGCGCGCAATGAAGGGAATGGACGAATCACACACAAAAACACACTAAAGCACGTATGCACTGCGCAGTCGGCAAAAGTAACATCATTCGGCCAAGTCTTAGCATTATCAGGTTCATTGACATTGAGGCTTGACAAGATTGAAGCCCGGGTAATTTGTTGTGGACGTCATTAGCATGTGTATACATACAGGAGAGTGAATTGTAAGTTAGAAGAGTATCTGAGGGTGCTTGTGACAGGTGCAAGCTTTTGCTGAAGCTTGTGAGGTTGGCAGCTAATCGTTCTTTTGGTGAACTGCCGATATTGACCTTTGAGTTACTTCACAGGATGAAGTTTCGGTTTCAGTAAGTATTGAGAACACTGCTGCACCTTCAACAGATGGTTGTGCTTCGCAGTGGTCTGGTTCGGAAGTCAGACCTACTGTGGTCGATGTCAGACCCGGGTGGCTTTCCTCTATCTCAGTCATTTGGTTTCAGCGCTTTTATTCGCAGCACGAAAGGCAGCTTATTACGCAACTTACGCCACGTTTAAAGTGCAGTTTCCACCATAAATCTAGATTGGGACAAAACTTCCATCATCTTAGGACCACACTTTTGTAACTTGATGATGAGAGTAGTCTCATGATCGATTTGGCGTTCACCTCGAGTGAGAGCGCCTAAAGAAGGTAGCGCCATTCGTCCCAATCATTAGATGATTGAATCTCCAGTATAGCATGAATAAGGACCGAATTTTCGTTGTTCAAACTGTGAAACTCGTCAGGTTTCCGTTTTATTTGCTAACGCTCGCTCCAAGGGACAGGAGGGAAGCTCAGAACGCCACATGAGTCAGCCCGGAGGCGGGGTGCTGACAAAAGCATCACCCCGACGTCGTTCGCTGATTGCAGCGTCACCCGTAGGAGGGACTGCAAAAAACTGGCTAGTCCAGAAAAAGAGCCGACAGGACATTTCCTCCGCTGCAGACCCAACGGTGCACTTGGGAGGTGTCACTCCCCCAACCGCACTCCAGTCCACGTCCGACGAAGAACTCTGGGTGTCATCGTCGGCAACGCGTAGCTAGGCGTTTGGGGACCAATCCGTTCGTGGCCGTCCGTGGTCGGGAGCGACTGATTGTTCCTTGGGTCAGGAAGGGGCATTGAACAGGCTGCCGAGTCCCTCGAGGGTTGCTCGAATCGGTTGGCGAGTCAATCGATAGTTGCCTTGGCAGCTAAGACGGTTGAGTTTCTGGAAGGTAGAACTCAGAGAGGTGGGTAAGTGTCGAGGGAAGTGGCTTGACGCCGGAGAGGGAACATGATATGCATGACAAGAGCAAATGCGCTTTTTAGAGCTTCAAAAGGTTTTGGGCTTTTTGGTCGATTTTGAAAAACGTTAGTGGATGACGTGCACGATTACCACTATAGACAAAAAGGCGTGTTAATGGAAATAGCAAATGTTTACATTATTTGAAAAACAGACCGGACGTTTGACCTGTCCACCGTATCGGTCGGTTGCTTAGGGTTGAGGCGGGGTAGGTGGAGGGTCAAGGTGAACGGAGGGTTTCTGCGCATCCAGCGCTCGGGAAGTCACCACAGGTGCGGTCGCTAGTTCGATAACATCAGGATGGGTTACAAGCGCTTCGTTACAGTAGGCCACTTTGAGGCGGTCAATGGATACCGTTGTTCGGTGATCATTTTGGTTTAAAGTGAAATGTTTCGGAGTCCGTTGCAGGATTCTGAAAGTACAGTGTAGAGAGGCTAGGAAGGGCATCGCAATGCGTCGGCGCGGGGAAAGGCGTGAGTGCAGGTAAAGAGCCGCTGCGCACTTGCACAGCTCTGGTCTACTCACGGGGCGGAGTCGGTGCATTGAACGTACGCGATGAGCTAGGGAGGACGCAAAGTTAGGGGAGACAAACCAGACGATGCGAAGGCGTAACAAATTCTCCTGGCAACTTAAACGTTGTGCTGTAAACCAACTCTGCTGGTGCATATTTTAAAGCAGCTTTGATGCTGCTGCGAATGCTTAAGAGTACGAGCGAAATGTTTTCGCTTCAGCTAGGGTCGGAAGAGGCGTATAGCGAGGCTTTAATCTGTCTATGGAAGCGTTTGACTAAACCGTTTGCTGATGGGTGATAGGGTAGACCGGAACAGATTGCAACACTTTTTACATGACCTGCTACTTCCCAGTTATTTATTGCCGCATTTAATCTAAATTTGATAACAACAAAGATGGACTAGCAAACTACACAGAGCACTTTTAACATTTGCTTCCTGTGGGGCTTAGAAATGTGCGGAAAAATTTGTGTAGGGTGACCCTCTCTGTTACTTTGTGATACAGGTACCGGAGTAAGATGTAACATCGTACGGGGCAATTTGTAACACAGGATTAATTGTAAAATAAAACTACACAAAAGCAGAAAAGTTGCAATTTCAACAGGAAAGCTAATCAGAATCACAGTTATGACAAATAAACAGAAAGTTTCAGCTACTAACATCTGTACATTGCTCATGAGCCCAGAGCACACAAGTCAAGCACTTGATCCTGATCTCACCATGTCCACGAGATATAAATATTCACCTACATGCGGATATGAATCAGAAGTTGCCCTCTTTTGCTGCTTCTGTCTGTTCAGGAAGAGTTTTCTATTTAAGTTCCCCTTGCCGTTCTCTCTTTTGGTCAGGTTGCTTTTTCCTTCCTAACAACATGCTTTTTACGGGGGTACCAGTGAGAACAGCAGCTTTTGGCTTTCTGCGACTTGTCTTGCTGTCTGCATGTGAATATGGTAATAGCAATTCAGGATTAAATGAAACAACTCTCCCAAGTGAGCTTGTTCCTTTTCTTGCAAGAATACGGTTTTCTGTAGGCACAGTTGTTATTCCAATTTCATTCACATTATAAATTCCGTCAAGGGATAATTTGCACGTATTAATAAAGTGCCTGCAGGACGATTGAAACCAATGGCTCTTGCAGAACTAGTGATTTCTGCTATCCTCAGAGAAATAGTATGCCTTCTACGAAAGTTTTGCAGCCAATCCTCTCCACTACATTTGTTAGTGTCCCATGACTCAGGCCTTGGAATACCAAATTCCAATGTGCACTGGTAAGCTAGCATTATTGCCTCCTGAGATGTTAAGCCGAAATGTGTTGAAGAAAGGGGACGCCACGTTGCGGAACGCTTCATCGTACACCTGAAGTTAGTGCTCGAAAGGAACAGACGGTTGTCTTCGCACAATGTGAGAAGTCTCTCTCCGTTATCAGAGCGGTTCTCATCGAGCGCGTGGTGACCACCAAGGTGGCGTTCGTATGGTAATAGGCGGCCAACCCGTGCATTAAAATCCCCAGCAAGGATAATGATATTCGACTTTTTAGCATTAGTCAAGAGCTGTTGTAGATCTCGGTAGAATTCGTCCTTGACCGAGTCGCCACTGCAGTCAGTTGGAGCGTACACAGAGATCACAAACAAGTTGTGTCTCTCTTCGCGGTGCCTGTTGATTCTACATGAACCCCGAAGCCGAACTGCACATAGTCGGCTGTTAATCGGGAACCAGCCCAGTAGTGCCGCCTCGGCCTTGCCACTTAGTGCTATACCTACACCAGCCAAACCTGCTGAGGTTGCTTCTGGATCTCCAGAAAGACGCAGGTGATATGTGCCTTCAAGGTCAGTGGGGGATGTCAATGTAAGCACAGTGCTGGGATCTCGCAATCGGGTTTCTGAAAGGCAGCAAACATCAATATCTAGGGAATCTAGGGTGCGCGCTGGACCGGCTTGCTGTCCATTCTGCATGAGTTTCCGGACGCTGAAGCACGCGAGACGAAACGAATATCGGGGACGAAAGAGAGCCATGGGTTGAACTCCTTGGTCTGCGGTGCAACCGGAATCGCAGCCAGATTGTTGAACACATGAATCGGGTAACGGAAAGTGAGGATTGTTAGCAAACAAACAATTGGCGTGTGATGAAGTCGTGACTAGCAGGAACAGTAGCTGATGAGCATGTTATAATACAGTCCATGGTTTTGCGAGAGGGCGTGATACTACCCGGTTTCCCAAGCCGAAGTAGGGAGTTGACTTAGGGGACTCCACCCCGAGCCTTTGGCTAAATAACCTACCCGAAAGTCAGCGGGGCGAATTTAGGTAATCGCGCCCATTGGGAGGCGTTGACTGAATGATCAGTTTATGCGTCTTTGTTTGGTAGATTAGCAAACAGGGGCCAAATACTCCTCATGAAGTCAGCACAATTGCTGGAATACGATGTGCCACGGAGGTGGAACACCGTCGCCGAACACTTTGCTGGAACGGGGTACACCCGAACCATCCAGCTGGTACCACGATGAGGTAGTTCGGCAAGCAAGTCAGCCAAAACGTGGTTTGCACCTGACCGTGGCATACGCTGCTTCGAAGCCTTCATTGCTGCTAGCCTGCTGCGAAGTAGCGCAATCGCTTTGTCTTCAGGGTCACATCAGCCTGACGACCTGGAGCAAATATGAGACTCGGTTTTCATCGGCAAGAATACGTAACCGGAGCTACTGATCGTCTGTTGCGGAAGACGTTCGAACGCAGCGTCTGCCCTGGTAGCTAGTTCTTTCAGGCGTATCGAGAAACATGGACAGCATTAACGACAATGGCTCTGGGAAACGTGCAAACACCAAGTCTTTTATAACTTCGCTAAAGAATAAGGGACCAGCGAAGCGCTGAAATTCGCGGAGCAACGCCGATGGCTTGCGACCTCCCAGCTTGAGACCATTGAGCTGTTCAAATCGAGCTCGTGCGCTGGGCTGTAACTCCTTTAAAGTCATTTGCTTCATCGTTTCATACCTTGTCTCATTCGATGGACAGAGCAGAATGTCCTCAATCAGCGTCACAACCGATGAAGGAAGGCGTGGGACGAGTGGATTGTACCTGGAACGGTCCGTCTGAATGCCCATATTTTCCAGCTCTTTCTCGAATATCGCACATCAAACCTCCGGCCGCTATTCCAAGAAAATTGGAACAGCCAAAGTAAGCAATTTACGCTGTGAAACGACCCAGATGCCGCTTTTGAAATGTGAATCGGAAAGATTAAGGATGAACAAAAATACCGTGAAACTACCAAAAATAGGCAAGAAACAAATGAATACATGCATATAATCGGGAAAAAAGAACGATCTCACCTAAAAACACTAAGGACGAAAAGGGTTTAAATTCGCGCGTGCGGATCAAAGTCACCAATTTGTAGGACTAGTAAATACTAGTCCGAGACGGTGCGCGAAATTAAGCGAGGATATCAGAAGGCAATTGGGGTCGGACACAGCGGACTGTATTTGATGGGCTACAAGAAGATGCAGACGGATGAAAAGAGACAAGAGAAACACGTTAGAGCGAGACTTACAAGAAGGGCAAGTGTCGAGCCGGATGTAGGTCAACATGGATGTAATGTAAGGGAGATTAAAACAAGAAAGAATAGTGTACAATTGGTCATCAGTGAAATGGTACACAAAAGACAATAGTTATCTTTTGGGGGGCTGTGCGTAATGAATCGCAAACCACCTATGGTCCCTCTGTAGGCGCAGGCATCCTGTGGCTGACCACAGTGAAGGGCAAATAAGAAAACCGGATGCCGCCAACCATGTAGGCGTGAATAGCTGTGTTTGTTGGAATTCTAAATGCGTTCCTTTACTTTTGATCATGTTTGAACGTGTTGCTTGTGCTAAAAGGATGGTTGAAGTATGTGGACTTGAAGCGGTTGTCCGGATAAGCGAATTGTGAAGATTCGAAGGGCGTTCTACGGTCAGTTGTGATGGTGGATGGGCATCCGTAGAGCGAAACCCAAGGATTCAATAAGGCCCTGGTAACTGTATCGGCTGGGCAGTCTGTTATGGGAATGGCTTCTGGCTATCTGGTGAAGAGGTCGACACATGTAAGAATGTATACGAATGCGCCTGACGGAGGCAAGGGACCTACTAATTTTAAGTGTACATGCAAGAACTGACAGTCCCTAACTGGAAATGAGCCAAGAGGTCTACGGGTGTGAGGGTGTATTTTGGAGCGCTGGCATTGAAGTCAGGCGCGAGACCAGGTACGAACATCTTTGTTTACGCGTGACCAAACAAAACATTCTGTGACGAGTTTCAAAGAAATTCAACCTGAGTATTTTGACCTAGAACATTTGCTGCGGCTAAATTTAAGTAGCTATAAGGACTGACTCTTGCATTCAAATTTGTTGCCTTGGTACATTTTACTATATTTTACTTAAACTTTCTTTAGTACCTGATCATCAACAGGACGGACGCAACTGATAATGCGCAAATAATCGCGCATAACTTCACACTTGTTTAAACAAAGGCTTATTTAAATATTTTGCGTTTGAATATTTCGTACACTGATGAAATATTAATGCATATTACAATCGTTTTCACACAGCTTAACTACGTGTATTTCACCATTACATCCCACTCAGTGTACAACATGATACTAGGAAAACGTAAATAATGGGAACATTAAGCATCGATGCTAATGTCGATCTTCAGTTCATAACAGATTCATTCAGCTTAATTACATAGCCGTGACCTAGGGCTGATAACCATTGTGCCAAACGTTGACATGCGTGAATGGTCAAAGTCCGATAACTTTGACACCGATACGAGAGCTACTACCAAAGTTGAATTTTAGCGCTCTTTGCAACAGTGCGCGCATATCAATGAAACTGACGGATTAAATACGACAAGCAACACAATCTACTTCGATTTCTGTCCACGGTGTACCCGAGCTACGAATTCGGGTGAGCCGCTGCGCAACCACATGACTAGTACGAACTTTGTTCCATCCTGGGAAAATGTAGTTCTAAGTGATGCGATTTATGGCACACACAAAGGAGAAGACAGAAACGATGCATGGAATTTGGAACAAGTTAGGTATCAATCTGCTATTTTAAGCAGGTGGCGTGCGATTGGCACGCTGTCACGGTGGATTATTAAATGTTAAGGACTGCAGGATTTATTTAATACACTAACTGTTTGCAGTTCCAAACACAAAAATAGGGCAAACTTCCAACCAGAAGGCACAGAAACGGAGCACTATAGAAACGGTGGGCCATCTTGAACTGAAACCGCTGCAAATCATGCGTTTAAAATGGGTTAGGTTTTAGTAGGCTTGTCAAACGTTCATCCTAACCGTAGGCTGCAATCTACACCCACCCACTGCAACTACTATCTCAAATTCCCTTGTGTATGTATGTTCGCATATATTGAGTGAGATCCGTCTGTTTCTAGGCTTATGTTGTCGGCAGCAAAAGTAACGATACATTGGTATAAAAATACATTGAATTAGGTGTGCCTGTAATTCATGTATATACCGACGATCTGCTTGCTAACTCGAATTTAGGTTCGTTGTTGCAATGGAATATCAATGGTTTAGGCCAAGATTGCTACAATGTATATTGTATTTAAACTCATGGTGATAGTGATATCATCGAGTGGGAAAGGATGACATCAAAGTTACCAACCTGTGACCCTTGATATACGTAATTTCTTAATCACCGAACATTGAAGGTTGATAAAATTTAGGACGCAAAGTGTATTCGCGAATAAAATGCTACGGAGTTGATTGTTAGTGGAATGGATCACTCCAAATAAAAAATCCTAAAATGACGTTTATAAAATATGCTGATATTCTGTTATTTAAATGCTGGGGTACCGAATCTAGTTGAACTTCGAGACACGTTAGAAAAAGGGGTAGGATATTCTTCTAATATTCCAATGGTTTCAGGATCGAATACTGCCACCTTCGACTGATGTGATCTTATGAGATCAAAATGAGTCATGGATTGCAGTACTTAAAAGCGTAATACATCCAAATTCCACCTAGTTCATCTACGATCCCGGTGATCAAACATACAAGGTTCACTTTCATGGGGTTAGCGGTCCACGCTGAGATTCCACGTCGAAATCCATCCACACAACTTGTAGTTACAAACGACAATCCAATCAGTCTTTTGCGATTTGGCTAAGCGTTGTCCGTCTTGACCCGGTGTCCCTGGGCTAGCGGCCATAACTGACATCCCAATTGTCTCTTGTTCAATGCCTACTACATTTCTGATGAGAACAAAATACCAAAACGCACAGATTTTGAAAAGCACTACCGTACGCCTCAAACAAAACAGAAATTTATCTTCGAATACCCAGCTGCAGCCTCAGCTGGTGAAGGATGTTGCCAATCCATCTAAGTGCGTGATCCACGATTCCACAACTTTGAAGTCTGAAGAACTATGAGATATTCCGGGAGGATCCAAAGCTTTGGGTTGTCCGTGTAGATCAAACGTATCCGGGCCCCACCATCGGTAGATTCGGTCATACTACCTGTGCACACATCATGTAGGAGATGCGTAACAAATGCTGACGCAAGCCGTGGTGCTTCGGTAAAAATATGTTGCAGGTGTTCATGCAATACATGAGCGAATCTCAGAGACGACCTCATCCATAAACTTCGAAAGCAACCGCGGTAGATTTACTGAGGATTCGTTCGCAGGGTTCCCATGACTGCTGTCTTTATACATTTGGATGATAATACTACCATTCCAAATAGTCCGGAATTCATATTCACCACAGTAACTATTAACGATCAACCCTAGGGTGTTGAACAGCTTCGCATCTGTGACTGATAACGCTTTTAGGACAGATATTACCGACTGTTTGATAACTATGGTAGGCGGTGATAATAAATTCTTTTTATTCAATAAATGGATTGCCGCTGACGGGTGAATTCTGGATGGAAGCCAAATTGCAGTTCCGTATGTAAAGGCTCACTGCAGTTAAACAACCTGGCATAGCTTGAGAGACGCTCACAAATTTTAAGAAATATATGAACGACATGGAAAAGTAACCTTTCTTTTGCAGTACGTACGGGAAAAATGCCATTTAGCCTTCCGAAATCGCATTAGAAGTATTTCTCGACAATGTATAAGACTTCGTGCGTGCAAATCGCCAACTTTTGCCCGCGTGGTTTTTTCACTTGTTCAGCGGCATTTGTCGCGCTGTTTCATATCTATACTTAATCGTCTTGCTTTTAAAAGCTCCACCTTAGGATACTATTTCCTCGAATACACTCCAGTGCATTCTAAATTTACTCTGAATGCTAAATTCCGGACAGTGTATCGCCGATATCCAAGCGACAAATATTGCATAACTCTAACCAGCAGAGACATAGTTTGGTCTCACACGACAAACCATTTCAACGGCTTTCGAACGAACTGTCACTCGCTTAAATCCAACATTACTTTAAACAGCAACGTTTCTCAAGGCAAATTCACAAGGCGCATTCCATATGCTTAACCACGAAAATTCTGATTAACAAACTCCTGTAATCTGCCCCACGTTCTAGCTGACACATTCGACTGGCACGCCAGAGTGGACAGTCTGCGGACACACAACTGCAACATGAGCACTGTGACATTGCCGACAATAGCAGTAACAGAATTATGTTTTACCATAAATGGTGAGTCATTTAACTGGTTAGTAACATTTGCTCAACAAACGCGATACCCAGTGTGCCAGTATCAAAAGACCAATGTGGATCATGTTTCAAACTTGTTAAGGGGGGCACGCTCTGCCATAACTGTTGAACGTTTCTCCATGCGCGATCGCTCTGAGTTAAAACTAGTCAGGCCAGATTCTCCATGGTTCTGCGCGAAAAGTATATCTCTCCTAATGATAAAAGGCGTGCTCTTATAATCTCAGATGTACGACCAGCTACTAGCCAATTTTGAGGAAATGGTAACCACAAAATCCCTACGGTTGGGGTAAGCATTGCGTACATTGAAACTTAATCCCTCGCCTAAGTACTACTCCTATCTCGATAAGAATGGCTAGTAATGCCGTAAGCAACACGACACCAAGAGCCCAGAACATCAACTGCTGTTTCAATACCACACGTGTCTCGCAGTTGATTATTGCGGTCTCCAGTTTGATCGGAATTACTACGCGTAAGGCTACTTCCAATCTCCTGACGGCGTGAGTAGAAAAAGAGCAAGCCGGTACTAACGAGTTGGGTTACGGTTGATTCCAAGAACAGCGGTCATTAAAAATTATCCTCACTCCCTACTATATATCGGAAACTGATGAGTGTAGCGGTTTTCCAGTGAACACCTGTAGTTTCCCGCAGTACATCTTCGAGTATTTAAATCACTAACCACCATTTGTCGAAAGGTGTAAAGGAACAACTACCTGTACTGAGCGAACTGTGATTCATGATTAAGAGTCAGGCAGTTGGATGACCTCAACCAGTGATACGTTATTAGCAACCAAATCTGAGTTGTACTGAAGTTTTTACACGCAGTGCGTATAACACTACCCCCCAAATCTAAGCAATTCAGAGAGGCAAGAATTCAGTGTGTTGTGCTGAACTCCACCACTGAAGTAGAATCGGCCGACACCTTGTCTTAGAAATGAACATTGCTCTATCCGTGTCTTTCCAGTCATCCTATGGGACGACCGTCATCAAGTTAACTGCATCCTAGAGGACTACCGGACGGAACCTTCAAATATAGTCATAAATTTTCACGGGATTCCTGAAACTGAAGCATGTGGTGCGCATGAAATAACAGCCCGTTGGAAAGAACAGTGGTGTTACCTTCGTGAAACACCCTGTTTGGATGATGTGTTAGCGAAATCCGTGTCACGACTGCGTACGTCACCGAACTACAAAGAAGTGGCCCGAGAGTGTTGAAGGTGGTCCTTCAATCAAAACATATGGTAGCACGGCTGTTTAAAAGCTGGCACTTGTTCCGTTGTAGGTTATTATCTGAGCTTTGGCTGAAGACAATCAGCAATATGATATGTCACTCAAAGAACTAATCGAGATGGGGACTATAAAAGAATAATACAGCAGTAGTATGTCTAATGAGCCCATACTAACTGTAGATGATATTTACCAGAAACCTTAAATTGTACGTAGCAGATTAAACACGGGATTAACTACGCGGATGATAAATCGGACATTTAACCCATCTCCAATACACACCAAAAATCGATTAGTCGCCGACCACTCACTGGTCGGCGAAACTTCACATATGAGTTGCATAACCTCCGAAACATTGCTTAAATCGGAGAAACTTTCATGTATGTAAAGTAACATCTAACGGCTTCTCAGTAACCTTACTGAAATTCGGCTACGTCAAGTTGCGAATGCTTGGGACCTAATTGCTGTTACCGAAAATTGGTTACACTAAGCGGTGATGGACGCTGAGGTTGAGATAGCCGGTATGTCACTTATCCGGAACGACCGCCCCAAAAGCGACGTGCAATGTTGATGATCTGGAAACAAACGTTACCGACTTACTCTGTTGCCGTCTCCGACTACGCAACGACGCATGTCTCGTATTCGGCGTTTGCTACCCCCCAACTTCCACTCCGGAAATGGATTCCCGCTTGATACGTGTCCTAAACAGAGTAGTACGCACTGGACACAACTACATTCTCATCTCCGGGGATTTTAATCTACGCCATCTGGAGGTATCGACATCACCAAGTAACAGTTTAAAGCAGAAGTTTTAGAACATATTGCTAATATTCCCTTGTACAATCTTGTCACTACGCCCACTAGGTTCTGGATAGCAAACGATTCGTTCATATTGGACCTTGTGCTCACGAATGAAGAGCCTATGGTTGACAAGCTATTGATGAATAATCTATTGGGTCTCAGTGACCCTATAGTGATAACATGCAACTATGTGCGTTATGCAGATTATCCACCCGAACACTGGGAACTAACACATTCAATCACATAAACATGTCTTGAAAACTATTAGTCGCATTCGCGTGGAAATTCTTAAGCAACAGAACTTTTGACAACGTTTGGCCAAAGGTCGTTGCTAGATTCAACGATATCGTCAATATACCATCAGGGACCAAGCCCCTTCGTCCCGCAAAAATGACTATATCTCTAAGGAACAGTGCTGGAAAATGCCTGGCGATAAGGGATGAAGCATGGCGTGCTTACATTAACCCAGACGTAGAGACGTAAGGCAATTTCCTGACCCATTTCAAGCATTACACTGCAACTATCTGTAAGGACAAAGAAACTGATCAACAGTGTTTAGCCAAAAAGTTCCTTGCAAACAGCAAAATGCGGTATAGTCATGTCAACAATCTTTGTAAATTAAAGCACAGCATCCCTTACATTTTCACTACAGGCAGTAGATTACAAAACGCCGAAGAAGCAACTAATGTCCTATGGCTACAATATGCCTCAATTTTCAAACTCAGGGCCTCTACCTTCCCATAATGTCATGCACATTACCTACTTCATTGTTTACACATATAATTATCAACCCATCAATTGGGCTAAGGAAGTTAATTTCACTGCGCTATCATAGCAATCCGGGAAGAGACAACATCCGTCCGAAGTATTGAAGGCTGCGGCCACCAAGCTAGCTGAACCGCTGTCACACTTCTTCCAAAGGTTCTTTGATGAACAACAAGTCACCTCTATGTGGAAGCGTGGCATTATCGCCGCAATTTATAAAGACGGTAGCTGTTCAGAGCCTGCAAAATGTCTCCCAGTGACTCTCCTCCCTGTGCTCGGGAAGGTGATGTGAGCGGTCGTTGCCGTGGCTCTAACGCACTACCTGGATAAATGCAACATCTTGGCACTGGAGCAACATGGCTTCCGTCAACACCGGTCATGCACCGCCAGCCTACAGATTGCACGAGGTTATCGGACGGAAGTGGATGATGATGGGGTCGGTGTCGTCGTCATCTATCTCGATTTCTCCAAAGCTCTCGACGGCCTAGATTATCGCATCATATTTCCCAGACTACAAAGCTACGGAAACGGAAATTCTGTGGTTGGCACAGTTGGCAACTTTTTTCACCAAAGGAAACTTAAAGTGTGCTTTAGGGGATCACTCTCTAACTCGATTGAAATAGAATATAATTTAGCACAAATAGCAGTGCTGGGACCGGGCTTATTCACAGTGTTTATCAACGACCTGGCAAGAGTTATCTCCTCACATTTCATGATTTTCGCCAACGACGTCAAGATATAACTGCCAATTAGTAACAAGGAAGATCACGATCTAATTTAACATGACCTAGATTGATTTCTTAATGGTTCGATAGGAATCTGCTTCAGTTGAACATGGCTAAGTGCAATGTAATCCATCTGCCTCACAAACCGGTGAACGTTTACCATCTTGGAGACCACGCCTTGCAGGAGGTCTCTCAGGAGCGTGACCTGGGTGTATTTGTACAGGAAGATCCGTGTGCACAAAACAAGCAAAGAAGACGATGAGAACCGGCAATCAACACTTCGGTCTTCTTCGCAGAGCCTTCGATCGGTTTGAACCCTCAATCATTCTCCAAATCATTAACGCTTATGTGCGACCGCACGTAGAATCTTCTATCCAGGCGTGGCAGCCGTGGTAGGAACAAGATCTCCTTTCTCTCGAGACTCCTCAACTAAGGACAACCAAGAACGTAAGGAACGTCCTTAATCTGCCCTACCAGATTAGACTGAAATCTGTAAGTATGTACAGCAATCGATATCAGATTTTGCGGGGGGGTCTCAAAATGGTTTACCAGATTGCGAAGAACCCAATCCACATTTGTGGCTGGCTACTGCAACTGAACCACAACAGTAAACTAAGAGGTCATCCCCTGAAACTGACAATACGGTATAGCCGGATTGAACGCTGTAAAAATTTATTTTCCCTCCAAATGTGCCAAACTTGCAACACCCTCCCTAATTATGTGGTCTCTGCACCTCGTCTGACGATATTTAAAAAACGAGCTGACGATGCGTTGCCAAATTTGCAAATTATTTTATGAATTATCAGCCAGAAGCTACAAAACATAAACAAACGGCGTCTTACCAAACACCAACCAAAGGATTAATGGATGTACACTTATAAAATGCGAACCTCTCCGCTATTCTACATAAGTCTATGGTGAGTCCATCAAAACGTATTTCATTTTATCTTGCAATTTTATTTTTTGCAATAATTTCCATTCCACCGGACCTGCTAAATATTGCTTTTTACACGTAATACGCCACTTTTGCATTGTTCCTTTATTGGTATAAGTTCCATCAAATTCGTAGTTAACTAATCTAGTAATGTTTTAGGTTTGTTTGGAATTCCTCGAATTAACCTGCATCTTGGTCATGAATAATTGATAAATCACCAGATTTAGTGAATGAACTGAATGAACAAAATTAACTACTTCCAAATTTACAATTCATTTACATCTGTGGATTGTCACCCCACCGCCATCTCGTCTAGTGGGAGAAGTCAGTGCGGTGAGTGGTTAACCTAGGATGAAACCGAGAGCATGAGAAATTTGCATGCGGAATAACTTCGTGTGGTGCATATTTTGATCGTTCGATGACTGTTTTGGAACAAACGCGTGTGGTCTTAAATGTAATATTGTGTGTCAATTTTTTCAATCTGATTAGGCACAACTCAGCCTAATGTAATTAGACAGCCAGAATAACGGACATGCTTGACTTCGGAATTTGCATCAACAAGTCGATTGTTTGAAAACCAAGTGCTTTTCTGGCCAAGGGGAGGCTAATTTATGGTGTGTTTGGAATGACACGAGAAGCCGATGATTGCTCGTTTTTGAGAAAGTTGATGAACTGCGTGTAAATTACAATTTCTGAGGCCGTGACGAATATAGGGCGCAGTATATGTGTTAGTCGGACTAATAATCACAGTTGTTTACTGTTCGGAAAGAATGTAAGTGTTATTGAGGGGAAATTAAATGCAAAAGAGCTGTTAAATCTCTGGAATAGATAATATATAGAGCGAAAAACTAAATGTATAGTGGCGGAACTAAAGGATTGAATATATGGGTTGGTCAGTCGAGAGAAATCCTTAGGGTGGATAATGAAAAATTTAGTGTTCCGATAACTGCGGATTACATGATTTAAAGCCCATCTCACTGCCATATGCGACGAAAAGAAAACCAAGTTCGTTGCTTATGCGGTTGGCTTCCGCGATACAGTATATCATGTATTTCCTACGGGTACTAAACATGAAGGAACATATAGCTTCGATTGGAACAAAGCACAAATCCTGGCACGGGGTGTAACAAGAAAAGAAAGGGGATTTCTGGAAGCCTAGTTCGCAACGAAAAGCTCAATCAACCTAAGCGTGAACATCGATTCAATATATAAATCAATGCGACAGAAAGAAACAAAGAATAATTTGTCACGCAGTTTAAAGGAGAACAACTCGGGCACCGACTTTAGTCTATGGGAAAGTAGGTAGAGGTCACGGGACGTAAATCGACACTGCCATTTTCATAAGTCACCTGCAGTTCGATCACGGATGGAGGATTCATTCAGTAAGATTGCAAGCCGAATCTCATTGCACTCAGAGTGCAAGCTCGCATGGTGGTGAAAGGTTTGCAACAAACCCGCTATGCTCGGAGAACAAATAAACAATTGAATCGTCAAACTGAGCTACTAGTATTTCCAAACATTTCGAACATCTACTGACGTTCGGCGTTCTGATGTGCTCGACGTTGGGAGGACTTCGCTTTTAGAAAAGCCTCTAAAAGACAGCAGCTCCGTTTTCTTTATGAATGCTTGAGCAAAAGTGTCCTTCCTCGCAGTATCAGATACGGACACCTGACAAGGTCATCCTCAGACTGACAAGGTCATCCTCACACACGCGTGACGTGCGTGCTAATGGTTCATTTGGATTATTTCCCTTTATCCTCTCTCCATCTTCTCGCAGCGTTGTCACTGTACGCTCATTCGAACCGGATTTACCAGCTCTACACAGTGATCCATCATACGTGGAAATATCTTCTAGGATTAGAGGCTGTGCCAACACTAACCGTTTTCACTGGCATCTGTGATTAAGCGCAAGCGTTTAATTCAATCGTATTGAGCCGATTGCCATTCTGTGTGACCCCATTCGATACAGTTTTCTCTAGGCAGACCAAAAAGCCTAAGCTTATTCCGATCCAGTGTTTCTCAACACAGCTGTGAAAGAATCTGTGTTCAGCGATCTGTTCAGGTTGCAGTCACTCGCCATTCCTTGTGACCTTGTCAGCCAGTGCGGCTGCATTACCCATCACACGGACCGCGCGACCACGCCGACCGCTCATTTGACCTTGCAACCACCACGCTCGCCTGACCGATGTGCGCCGCTCTCAGAGCTGTAAAAGTACAGAACGCTAACCAACCCACCGGGTTAGGTAACGACACCAAATTGACTGGCAAAAAGGCGAAACCGAAGAGACTCCCATCGAAAGGCATTTGCGGGTTAGGAGAATGTCATCGGGTAGTAAAAATCGGTCTGGCTTGTTCGCACTGTTTGGAATGGTACCACACGAAATGTGCAAATGTGTCCCAACAACAGTTACGGGAGCTAAATAGCTCCCAAGATGCATTTTGGTTCTTTACTGCGTGTTCCACCATCCCCCTCGTTAAGTGCTTGCTTATCCTAGCTCAGAAATGCGACCGCTTAATCGCAGAAGCGGAGCAGAGGATAAACAATAAGACTACTTCAATGGGAGCGAGTATGGACCACAGAAGCGTAGCGGCTGCTAAGCCACGGAATGCTGAACAATCCGCTTCGCCTGCACAGCAATCAGCCATGTCTCCATCTCCGTTGTCTTCTCCAACTTTGGTAGAACACCGGGCGAAAACAGACTGTACCTACGTGAATCAAGCAGTACTCACAGCAAAGAAAATCAGGCACCATTCAAAACGTCTGGTTAAGCAAATTCCACTAGACCTGACATCTAGTATTAACAAGGATGGAGCAGCCAAACACCAACCCTTGGTACCTGTAGCTCAAATATCTCTTGTCGAGACTAAGCCTCCCAGAACATCGGTTACATATGTAGAGATTGCTGCAAGGGTCCACCGAGAGGCCGCCGTTACGTCCTCTTCCATTGCAAACACCATTAACGCGAATAGAGAGAAAAACAGCAAACAATCACTTGTCAACAAGTCAAGACAAATGAGTACCATACCTTGTAGATCGATTAAAAAGGTATCCAACAACAGTGCCCGGACTGTTGTATGCTCAAATGTCCCTGAATCTACCGCCATCACATTGCGGGATAAGTTATCAGACGACCAAGACCAACGGAACTCATTGTGTATGCAGATGAGTATCAAAGCCAAGCCCATAAACTTGTTACGAATTACTCGTCATCCGAACTCGCCACACTATGGTGAACCCAGACTTATTCGAGTAACTCTAGAATCCTGCACTGGCGTAGAAAACGTTTTGCTCTCCGCAAGCGCGCTAAAACACGAATCCTGTGTGATACGTATCTATCCTGATGTCCCTTGGAGCGCGCGACAACCAAAACGAAACACCGAAGAGGGGCACAGCAAGCAAGACCGCCTAAACACAGTCTTCATACATGGCGTGCCAGAACATCCTTCTAACGATGTTCAAGAGACCGGAAAGCACGATTTAGAACAGTGGCGGTTCATTCGTGAAACACTTTCTTTGGATAATGTTGTGGCACTATCTCTCACCAGGATACCTCTCTCATCGAATTATAGAGGATGCGGCCCTAGAATCCTAAAACTTGTGGTTCAGTCAGAGCAACAAGCAAAGGATGTTTTGGATCGATGGCGGAGAAATCGGAAACATCTTCCTTCCGAAATTCGGTTAAAGGTCGCAAACACTTTGCACAGCTCAAATATTAAAGCAACTGAACCAGCAAGCATACTGACGAATGTACAGAAGTGTAACTTGACTGCTGCTTTAATTGACTCTGACGTAGATCTAAACGAAGGCTGGGATGCACCTTGGCCGAATCAAGTTGCAAATGTGGTATCATTGACCCATTAAAAAAACGAATAACTGCCGACCTCCCATCGGTCGGCATTCTCCCACACTTGACAGCTTCACCTCTCTGAGGGCTCCTAGAGACCGAGAAACTGGCACACTTGTATACAAATGCTCAGGGACTTTCTAACAAACTGGCTGAACTGAAAGATCGCCAAGCTTCCGGCTCGTATGATATCATTGGTATCACCGAGACATGGTTGCACACGGGAATGACGGACGCTGAAGTGTCGCTACCCGGTATGTCGCTGATCCGGAAAGACGGGCTCACAAAAGGAGGAGGGGTAATCCTATACTACTGAAACGACTTACAGTGCGAAGCCGTGGAGGATTCAGACTCACAGTTCCCCGACTCTCTTTGGTGCCGGTTGCAGTTAAAAGGCAGGGACGTTTGCCTTATTGTCTTGGTGTACCGCACTCCTAACTCAACACCCGAAACCGACTACCACCTAATGGCTGCTTTAAGGTGCAGTTTACAACCAAAGTACACTCACATTATTATCATGGGTGATTTCAACGTACATTGTTTAGAAGCCTCTGGCACGATTGGAGAACAATTCAAAACTGATTTACAAGACCTAGTAACTACTGTTCCTCTTTACAACCACATCACTTTGCCCACTCGGTTCAGAACAGGTAACAGGCCATCTGTGCTGGATCTTGTGCTTACCAACGAGGAGCATATGATTGATGCGTTGGTTTTAGACTGCCCGTTGGGTCGCAGTGATCACGCAGTCATCAGTTTCATCTTCGTCTGCCATGCAGAATATCTGAATGATAATGATGAGACTGTGCGAACCATCACAAGGTAAGACCGACTTGCCCAGCTAGTCAGCGCCACAACTTGGTCTTTCCTCGAAGAAGAACCCCCGGAAGTCACCTGGCTCGAGTTCGTCAACACATTCAGTCAGCTGATTGCACAGGCTTCAGAGATAAAAGCTTGCAATAAGTCCAAATCCGTTTCTTTCGTTAGGAGCAGAACCCGAAAATGGATGACAGTGCGCAACGCAGCATGGCGAGTGTACAGAGAAGCTCCAGCACCAGAAACTTTGGACAACTACGTAGCCCAACGTAACCACAGCATTCAACTGTTAAGAGAAGACAAAGCCGCCTATCGGCAGAACATCGCAAAACCCTTCAGTTCTAACCACAAACTGCTGTACAAGCACGTTAATAGCCTACGAAAGGTGAGGCAAGGATTTCCTCCACTCAAGACGGCTGATGGTCCAACAATAACGTCTATGGAAGCTGCAAACGCACTGCAGATGCAATACGCCCCCACATTTCAAAGAGTCTTGCCACCAAGCGATCTACCAAGCTTCGTATTCTGCTCACCAGGACTAACCCACATCAATTTTACCGCAGAGGCTGTATTGCAAAAGCTGACTTCTCTACGCAAACACAGCTCGCCGGGTATCGACACCATTCGTCCATAGGCATTGGGAGCAGCAGCAAACCAACTGGCAGGACCTTCAGCTCAGATTTTCCAGCACTGCTTAGACCAGAACCAAGTTCCCTTCATGTGGAAGCTTGGAATAATAAGTCCGATCCACAAAGGTGGAAGTAAAACTGATCGCTTCAATTACCGCCCAGTAACCCTTCTTCCTATACTCTCTAAGGTCATGGAATCCATAGTTGCCGATGCACTGGTGTGCTATCTGGAAAACTGCAACCTCATCACTCCTGAACAGCACGGTTTCCGTCGACAGCGGTCATGTACAACTAATTTACTAATTGCACGCAGTAGTTGGACCGAGGCAGCCGACGCTGGAGAAGGTGTTGATGTGATCTAACTGGATTTTTCCAAGGCTTTCGATCGTCTAAACCATCGGATACTACTATCCAAGCTGCAGCATTACGGGATCGGAGACCCTCTTTTAAGCTGGATCGCCAGCTTTCTATTTCAACGGCAATTAGTGGTCAGAGTTCGGAGCTCTTTATCCGACCCCATACAAGTCGAGTGTGGTGTGTCGCAATGCTCGGTTCTAGGTCCACGTTTGTTTTTGGTGTTTATTAATGACCTTGCACAGGGAATCGCTTCAAACTTCCTAATATTTGCCGACGATATCAAGATCTGGTGCAGGATCCAGGCGAACGCCGACCAACATGTGCTCCAAAGTGACTTAGATACAGTGTATCAATGTTTGATCCAAAATTTATTGCATTTCAACGTCAGTAAATGCAAGGTGCTTTCCATCCGACATCAAAGCAGCTACTCATACCGATTCGGAACGGATGTACTGCAACAATCAACTCTCGAACGTGACTTGAGTGTCCTGGTTCAAGATGACTTGGGTTGCTCCAGGTAATCCGAAAAGGCCTCGAAGACCGGGAACCAACACGTGGGGCTGTTGAGGCGGGCGTTTGGACAAATAAACTCCTCCATATTTCGACAAATGCTCAGTGCGTATGTTCGCCCCCACGTCGAATATGCAATTCAAGCCTGGCATCCATGGCTGAAACACGACCTTAATGCACTGGAGCAGCCACAACGTCGGGCATCTAAGAACGTAACTGGAATGCGCAATCGTTCCTACCAGGAGAGGCTGCGACGACCAGGATTGTTCAGTGGAAGCTATCGCAGACTACGAGGCGACCTGATTATGACATACTTGATTCTGCGAGACCCACATCATGTGTGCCGCCCTTTACTGCAACTCAGCAGCAATACAAACCTGAGGGGCCAGTCATTAAAACTCGCAGAACAATACTGTCGCCTGGAGTGTCGCAGAAATTTCTTTTCCATCCGTGTCTGTCACCCGTGGAATGCTCTCCCAGAATCTGTCGTCTCTGCACCGACACTAACAATATTTAAAAGACGGTTGGACGATGCACTCAGCCACTTACACTTTGTTACTTAACACTACGTCTCCATCCTACACTTGGAGTTTACCATGGAATTATTTGTTGTTAACTGTGGGTGCTGTGAATCTAAGAGGATCGCAGGACTGCAGCAAAGCAAACGATAAGTCCTTATTTTCGTACTTAAAGTATTAACTATTTTACTATCCTTTTCATCATAATTATTATGTTGATATCCCCACCAACTATCCAACAGGGCTTGTAAAGCAACGCTTCTTAACCAGTATAAATTCATTGTTCATTGTTCATAAATCATCCTCAAGCGTGGACTGCTGCTGGACACTTCGGGAGGCGTATGATACGGTTAATGATCAGCGATGCTCACAATCGTTTTAGAAAATATGAGAGAAGTATAAACGAATATCGGTCAGCTGCCTTCAAGTCGTTGAACAATAATTAACAGAACAACTAGACGCTGCAATACAACGTCAGATAGCAAAGGCCTGGACGAAAAAGCATAATGCACTTAAGTCATTAAAATTGACGTCTCCTAAAGATCAAAATATCAGTGACGGCTGGAATAGAAATCTTTCCAACCGACCAATCATCAATGCCGAAAAGCATGTCGTCATCAATGGATTGAACTACAACTACAGAGACGCAACAGCTACAGACTTCTTAGCAGCAATGGGTTGGACGAAGAGACTCGGAAGCAAATAAGACACACACTTGTTCCTGATATAATGCACGACAAACAATACAAAGACTTAACCAGACGAGAAAAGAGGCAATGAATACCTGAAGTCTGATGAAACAATCATTATTCTAACATTTGACAAGGGACCAATGACTGTCATAATGGACTGGAAGGATTACACTGAGAAAGCTACACGCCTCTTGAATGACACAACAACCTACAGGTGTATCGGCGCCCACCCAACTTCGCAGCCGACAAACAAAGTAAACAAAATATTAGAGCAACTTCAGTAACTAAAGCAACTCACGGAAGAGGGGGCGACAGGATGAGAGTCCGCGACTAGAACATCGCGCAGTTCTACCGACTCCCAAATGTGCACAATGTTGATGCACCCTTGCGGCCTATCGTGTCTCTCCCGCGAACACCCACCTACAACCTGGCGAAATAAATGTGGAGACGCCTCAACCATTTGAGCTGTGGATCCTAATATTACATAACTAATGCCCAGCAGTTGTTGCAAAAGATCAAAGACCTGCGAATAGATAATGATGAAACAACGATATCATTCGATGTGACTGCACTCTTCACGTTTGTAAACTTACGGACAGCAATGGCCGTCATCACAGAACGGCTGAACGTCAGTGAACAACAAATCAGAATAATGACGACCGAAAATGTATGCAAACTACTCCACTTGTGTATGCCGACCTACTACTCATTTAATGGCAAGTTTTATGAGCAAATGCAAGGCGCACCAATGGGATCACCTGTGTCAGGACTCATCGCAGTGATGGTTATGCGGAAATTGGAGGAGAATGTACTGCCACTCATCTATCCAAAACCGTTGGTTCGGTATGTGGACGGCACTTCGGTAATAATCAGTCGTAACCAAATAACTCGCACAACAGCTAATGAATAAGGCCATGAAAGGCATCCAATTTACAATGGAACCAGACAAGGAAAGCCAGCTCCCTTTCTTGGAGGTATTATCAACAAGAACCATGCAAGGCGAGCTGCAAACATCGGTCTACAGAAAAGGTACACACACCGACCCACCTGAAATGCCATAAAGCAAGCTGTGTGCAGACACTGTTTCGCAGAGTGAAAACACACTGCAATACCACAGAAGCAAGGCAGAAGGAAGCCAAGCACTTATTTAAATGTTTCCAACTCAACCGATGCCCACGAAGCTTCATCCGAAGTTGTCTGGATCACAACAACGTAAACCTACAGCCTACGAGAACAACAACAACAACAAAAACGGGAAACGGGTTGGTCTGACTTATATGAAGAATATTTCAGAAATGGCAGCCAGACTATTCAAACTGCATCATCTCATCGTGGCACACAAACCAACTGCCACGTTGAGAAAAAGACCTTTCAAAACCAAAAGAAAAACTGCAGGCACATGAACAACGCAATGTGGTATACAAAATACGTTGCCGAGATTGACAAAGGGATTATGTTGGCCAGAGTGGAAGAAAAGTGGTAACAAGGATAAACTAAAATAACAGAGCCTGTGAAAAGTGTTATGCATCGTGGCTAATTTCCTTGTATGTAGATGAAGAAGGACATAGCTTCGATTGGAACAAAGCACAAGTCCTGGTACGGGGTGTAACAAGAAAAGAAAGGGGATTTCTGGAAGCCTAGTTCGCAACGAAAAGCTCAATCAACCTAAGCGTGAACATCGATTCAATATATAAATCAATGCGACAGAAAGAAACAAAGAATAATTTGTCACGCAGTTTAAAGGAGAACAACTCGGGCACCGACTTTAGTCTATGGGAAAGTAGGTAGAGGTCACGGGACGTAAATCGACACTGCCACTTTCATAAGTCACCTGCAGTTCGATCACGGATGGAGGATTCATTCAGTAAGATTGCAAGCCGAATCTCATTGCACTCAGAGTGCAAGCTCGCATGGTGGTGAAAGGTTTGAAACAAATCCGCCATGCTCGGAGAACAAATGATAAATTGAACCCCTGAATAATATATTCCATGAACAAGACCTTGAAAATGGTCCCAGTTCATACAGTATATGGCAAGCGGCTTGCCGTAAAATGATTAAGCACTATCGTCATGCAAACAGATCTTTTAACGAAGTCTTTATGGATAAAGATGTTCACATTAATCGCATTTTTATGATGCCTGCTGATACACATTTTTATTTAAGAGAACGAAATTCCTAATTCGTTTGACTTTTGGATACACAATCCATTTAGGTCATGGCCAATTTTTTTAAGTATATTGTTTAGGGCTTGGCCGGCCCTGACTCTCACGGACAGTTAGATGTTTCGTGTTGTATAATCGGCCCAACTGACTATTTCTACATTTGCAAAGAAAAGGAACAAAATTATTTTGTACCACTAATCATTGTGAAACTACATCTATGCGAAAGGTGAAGTTGTTTTTATTTCTGTCTCATTTAACCACACTCATCCACAGCAAAGCAGCCCGGCTACAGCTAAATTAATCTTATTATCAATAGAATGAGATACATCTGAGTAAGCGTGATTCATCAATGGCACATGTTAGAAATATATCAGTTACGATTAGATGGGGAATTACAGATTACCAACCTATTTTCTGTAATTTTCTTGTAAAAAACACATACGTGCCCAATAGTAGATTACTGCTTAAATCTGTTCGATGTGTCTGCTTTTTTAAAGATGCTCCTCTCTTGTTGACTTACGGTTGTTATCGTGAAAGGCTCGGGATTAGCGCTGTTAATCAAACTAATTATTTCCTTATTTATAATAAAAACCAAGCCTGGGATGGAACTAATGAGTAGTTTGTAATTGAGGTAAAAATTGTTTAGAGCAGGAGGAATAAACGTTGGCCGGTCTGTTTGGAGGCAAACCATGGGTTAAACTCTCTGAAATGTTATGTTTTGCTAATTTTAAGATCTGTGTTATGTCAATGGAGAAAATACAATGTGCTAATAGATAAAAATAAATTTATAGTGCTTAAATTGCCAAACTTATTTGTTCAGACCATTTGACCTTAACAACCAAATAGAACTCCTTCCAAAGCAGACACAAGCATGACCAAGTGAATTGGCTCTGTAACGCTCAAAGTGAGGTAATTAAATATGTTCCATCAGTGAAGAGAATATCAAAATCCATTTGTTCTGACCGCAGTGAAAATGTATCGGCATTTTTCCAGTGTAGTAACTTGCGACATCAGCAGCGAAATATGTCACTCGATGTTGGTCGAAAGATACATGAAACTTTTAAATGTGTACCTGCATGCAAATTGTATGTAGGTGAGCCGAAACCAAATGTTTAGACTACACGTGGGTGCTAGCAATCCAAGGTAGCAAATGCATATTCCATCTGAAACGTTAAGTTGCAACATCAGAAAGATTATCGACATTTCCTATGCCTAATTACAGAGTGTTAAGGCTGCAACCGGCGTGCATCCAAAAACGAGAGTTGGTCCACTAGAGGCGTAGCGTGGGGTAGGGGTAGGTAAATTACTTGGGGCGGCATTTTTAGGATGGTTACATTTTATTTTTCAAATATAACAGGAACAATTTTCAGATATGCAGTTGTTTGAATATTTTAATTATAATTTGGTTGACCAACAACAATTTCGCTCCAGTTGTCACACCTTGCAAACCTTAATCCCAGCAATCCCTTTACTTATCCGATCGAAACGGGCTGCCTTAAGGCAACACTTTATCTCGGCTCTCGTTTCGTTCGCTGTAGTCACTGCAGTTCTCCATACACACCCTTGTGTGTGTGCTTTTTGAACCAGTTCGAAAGGGGATACTCAGTTATTTCCATCCCTTGGAGCTAACTTGTGTGGATCATACTGTTACCACCGTTCTAAGTTTCGACATATTCTTCGTCAAATTCTTCTTGTGACATCACATCACTCCCGAGCTTTTAAACAGTAATTTTGATCTCATTCGGTAGAAGAGGCCGTGGAATCTCAGACGACTCCACGAACATCCGTACGGACAGCAGCAGTACAAATTTATGATACATTTTCCTCCTTCACATATTAAACATCGTGTCCAAGGCATTTAGGGTAGTTTACCAACGCCCAGCGCGCCTTCGTGTACTTGTGTGCACACCGCTGCATCCCACTATCTGCGCGCGGAAGCAAGAGTGCGACATTGAGAAAGCCGCTGGATCGACTCCAGAGCAATCAATCCAGGGTCCTGGGTAGGAGTATCCATCAAAAGCTCATGTGCTCTGATCAGTGCAAATAACCTAGCCGTGGTGCCTAAAGACGTCCGCGGAACGTAAAGTAAGATGGTCAAAATGGTAACTTCCTGTGGAGATTGCCTAACCTATGTCCACGCGAAATTCGGAAAACTCAAACTAAGCGAGTTCAAGCTGATCAGCTGCAGGCCTGACTCTGTTGTTTCTGTGCGAAGTGTAGTACTGTCCAACTTGTTAGGATTGTAGTTGCACAGTCCCAGAATTAGGGAAGGCTTGCTGATGCAGTTGAGAAGATGCTGGGTAACAAACTAGCTTCGATAGGAACAAGCATAGCGAAATGCTTGACACAGGCTCATCCATAGAACTCTACTGTAAGACAAATCAACAACGCTGAAGGATACACTGGCAAAGTTGCTCCAGCCACCACTGCCAATAATCAAACTCGCCCAAGCGTTTCCAAACATTTCACTCCAAGCCTATTTACTGTAATTTCCGATAAACCCAATTCCTTCCACTGGACTTCGCCGAAACCTAGGAAACATGCTAATATCATTGGCAGCTGGGAAGTTGTTGCATCAAAGTGCACACCAAAAGCAGAGGCTGCTGTTTCTATAAACACATCTATAACTAACGTGGAAAGCAACGCTGCGCGGATGCACAGCAAATCGCTGGGTCTTTCAAATACGGTCCAAACTCCTAAGAAAGACAATCAGAAACAACTGAATGCCCTATCTATAATATGTACCAACGTTGCTGAGTCAACATCGCATTCTTTGATGAAGAAACAAGTGGATAAACTGAACCAATGGAATACCATAAGTAACGTCCTCGGTATTTTGATTAAAACCTCTAAATTGACGATGATCACCCGTCACCCTAATTCCAAGCATTATAGCAAAATCAGGCTTCTTCGTGTTGTGATAAAATTTGTCGGTGAGATGAAAACTGCGTTGCTTCCGACTAAGCTTTTCCAGAACGGAATCGATCCGGTCCGTGTCTTTCCACACGTTCCGTGGAGTGAGCGCAAGCGAGCAATGCAGATGTTAGGGGAGATCCGGCTGAACACCGCATCCAGATCCATTTTCCTCTACGGCAAAGGCACACGACCAGGGGCAGCGGCTCTATGTTCGTGAGTCCCTGCTCCTGAGCGACTTTGTTGCTACTCCCCTATTGGGGCTACCAAGATTAAAAAGATACAAAGGGTGAGGCCCAATGATAATTATGCTTGCACTAAAAACTAGGCAGATGGCAATTACGCTACTTGAACGCTGGTGTTCACTTCGGAACAGACTGCTAACCCAGCTCCGGTTGAAAGCGGCATTTTGCATTCTGCACAATAAATTACCGTGGGGCTAATCACAATGTCACCGAACCCAACTCTAAGCGACGCACCGATAATGTCACAAGAAACGGCTAGCGGCCGATTATACAATGGTCGACACAAACTATCGTCTTAGCCACACGTGCCTTGGAATGGTACTGAGAACCGAAACCCTTTCTTACATGTACTCTAATGCCCAAGGCCGCCGCAGCAAATTCGTCGAGCTTCGCTTGCGCTGGGTAATAAACGCATTCGATTTCATCTCCATAACCGAGACTTAGTCGCTCGCAGGGGTTATGGATGCTGACTTCGCGATTCAGGAAATGTCATTTACCTGACACGATCGTCCCAGCAGGGAAGGTGGTGCTATCCAAAACTATTGTAAGGACTTAAAATGCAAACCACTGGATTATCCGGAGGCGCAGGTCACCGAATCGCTATTGTGCCGTTTGCGTAGCGCACGCTATGACAACTGCCTCGTGTCAGTATTATATCGCTTCTCATCGTTGAATCCAGAGTTGGGTTCCCACCTAATACCAGCACTGACGAAATCCTTACTCCTAACTTAAAGAAACATTTTTATGTCGGGCAATTTCAACGTGCACTAATTAGAAATCTCTTCACCCCCAGCGTAACATACAAGGTTGAACTGCAATGCATTATCGCAAGTACCCTGCTCTAAATTCACATCAGCTAGCCTACCAAGTTATCGGCAGCCTGTCACTTTGGCAAGCCACAGGACGCCCGGTCCTACAGAGCGATCATGGTTGGCTGGCATTGCACCACTCACAGCTCCAAGCTCACACTTCATATCCAGTAGAAACACGAAGGAATTAGACCGGAAAGTATGTGGATGGAAGCCATGTTTCATCAACGGAGCTGGCCAACACCCCTTCACAGACAAACACAAGAACGCTGTATTTGGGGAATCAAGCGCACACAAGGCGGGGGCTGGACCGTAGTCCGCTCAACACTGATAGCATGAAACCATCTTTGAGCCTAACGCGGCCACAAGAACCGTGCACCCCATCCCCTCTAGCAACGATCAACGGTCTCCTATAGCCAGTACGGACGAGGTAGTGGTTACTAAACAGGTAGGCACCTTGTCAACATGCACACCAAGCGCAACCATATCAAGGACATCAAGCAACATCTAATCACTTGAAATGACAATAGCAAATAAAATAAATCGAAATACGCATACAGATACGGTGACATAAATGAGCGTATGAAATAAATTAGTTGTACCAAACGCCAAAAGTTTAAACGTCAGCAAATATACATAAGAAAATGCCATAAAGGCGAAAATTTTCTCGAAGCTAACTACAATTATCTTAAGAGACTTGTGCAAGTTTATAGAAGATAGTCCACGTAGATATTAATGTGATATAACAATGCATTAAGCAACGTAGCAGACCCAACACTTGAAATAAAAAGACTCAGCAAGCAAGCACGCGGTTATTAAATCGAATGCATCATCATCATCAACAGCAGTACTTCAGCCATTTGAACTGATGCTTCGCTGCCATACGACCATGAGGACCTATGAAATAAAGAATAAGAAGAAGGAGAGAAGGGGGACTTACCTGAAAACCTTAATGCCCTAAGCAAACATTCTGGGTCAAGGCGCCTACACCTTGTGTTAACAACATACCGTCACAAACAGCTGGCTATCGTGCAAAGATAAGGCGGCATCGGCGAGACAGCTTCCTTGCGGCTTTCACTGCCAAGCATCATAATCAGCCATTACCCCGCAGATAACTCAGCACCAAACACACGTTAAACAGACAATCCGATTAGGAGACTGCAGCAGACGCGCCACTGGTGTCTACTGCGAGCCATGTCCTGTAAAGTCTCGAGCCAAGCACAAGGTGAGTCACGTGGACTCCAACCCGGAAGGCGAGACGGACCAACGGCACCTAGTTTGGTCGTCAGTGACTTCATTTCCCGCTGCCAAGTCAACTTCTGTCCACCTCGAGCCTTGCGCCATCCTACACCTGGTAGACTGAACAAGGCCCTCCTAGGTAAGCGGTGACCAGGCATACGTAGCACGTGCCCGAGCCAACGCAACTTATTCAGTGCTATCTGTTGTTCTAAGGAGCTAGCATGATTATCACCACCTAGTACTCGCCTACGCACATCATCGTTGCGGACACGCTGGTGCCATCCGACACCAGCAATGCTTCGCAAACAACGGTGATCAAAGACTTGAAGGCGCCTCAGATCTTCAGACCGAAGGGGCCAAGTTTCACTACCATAGAGCAGAACGGCCCTCACTGTGGCCTTGTATACACGGCCTTTCAGACGGAGGGAAACTCTCTTCTGTCGCCAAAGATGACGCAGGTTCAAGAAGGCAGCTCTGGCCTTTGCAATGCGTGAGCTGGCGTCAGTTTCTATGCGCCCATCATTGCTGATGCAGCTGCCAAGATAAGTGAATTGATCAACCACCTCGAGTTCCTCGTTAGCAAGCGTCAAGGGGTCATCAAGTGGCTGGTGGTCCTGCAGCAACACTTTGCACTTTGAAGGTGCGAAGTGCATGCCAAATAATGGGACCACTACACAAAGGCTATTCAGAGTTGATTGGGCCGCCTCAACATTGTCGAAAAGCAAGACGATATCGTCCGCATAATCTAGATCAACTAACCTTTCACCAGGCAGCACTTCAACGCCTACATCGTGAGATTCTCTAAGGGAACACTCCATGATAGAATCCACGACGAAATTGAACAAGAACGGGGAAATCGGACAACCGTGACGAACGCCACTTGTAGTCGAAAAGCTATCCGATAGGGCACCATAGACCCAGACGCGGCCTGTAATGTTCGAGTATAGAGCACGAAGGATGTTCACATATTTCGTGGGAGCACCTTTTCGCGCAAGTAATTCGAACAGAATCGATCGATCGACTGAATCGAACGCACTCTTGAAATCGAGGAACACAGTTGTTGTCGGTCTGCGGTATGCGTGGCGCTGCTCTAGCACCTGCCGTAAAGTAAATATATGGTCGATACAGCCACGTCCTGGGCGAAAACCAGCCTGCTCTTCCCTAATCCGAGATTCCCGTTCTGCAGTGAGGCGACGAACGGGAATCGAGGCCAATAATATTGTCACAACTGGTGTTAGGCTTATACCCCTGCGGTTAGAACTGTCTGTGCGACTGCCCTTCGTGTATATTGCCACAATAATCGATTCGCTCCAATTAGCCGGCACACTGTCTTCGTTCCAGATACGTTCGAATGGGGAGGTCAGTGATTTGCAGAGGACCTCACCTCCATCCTTAAATAGTGCAGGTGGGAGGGAATCCGGGCCAGCAGCACGAAAACGATTGAGGGCTTTGATCGCGTTTCGGACCTCGGCCTCCGACGGAGGCTCTAAACTAACTGTCCATGGCACGTCCTGCATCACCTGAGTAGGAAGAGGTCCGGGAGCAGTAGGCCAGCTGAACTGATCTTCAAAGTGTTCAGCCCAACGAGCCATACGGCGCTCCTTATTGTTTATCAGCGCACCGGCGCTGTCTCTGATTGTCTAACTGACGCCTGGTTTACTGGGACCAGTGGTGCGGATTAACTGGAAGAGCTTTCGGTAATTGCCTACTGCTCCTGCCTCCTCCATTTCTTGAGTCCGACTGGTCCACCAGGCTTCCTTGTCAGCATGTAGGCTCCGCTGTAGTTCACGCCTAATAGCCCGTCTGGTCACATTGTGCTCAGAACTAGCCGGGAGGTGTCTTCTAGCTTCCAAAAGGTTCACGGACCTCTCGGATATCCAGTGACTGGTGCGGTGACGACTGATAGTGCCACAAACAGATGCTCCTGCGTCCTGCATAGCGGCCGAGATCCTATTCCACTGAAGTTCAGTGTCATTAGGGCAAGACAGCGAGAGTTCGCTATGCAGTGCTTCTTGATAGGCTTGCCTGACAGTGGGCTGGGACAATTTCTCCGTTGCCAATCGGAGGAGACGCTTGGTGCGTCTTCCGGTAAAGTTCATAGAGAAACGACAGCGCACCAAGGCATGGTCAGAGTCGACACAGGTACTCCAGTACGAGCGGCAATCCAGAATGGAACCGCGCCACCTGTAACTTATGGCTATGTGGTCAATTTGGGTCCATCGCTGACCAGCTACAGGTGGACGCCAAGTGGCACTTCGGCGCCCACTGTGTCTAAAAGCATTGCTAGTAAGAAACAACTGGTGCTCCACATACAGTTGCAGCAGACGCTCGCCGTTGTCAGTCCGTTCGGCGTTAAGTTCATACTTACCATCCAGCTGAGCTTCTGAAGAGCTCAGCCGCCCTACTTGTGCGTTCATATCCCCTGCAAGTACTATAATATCTGAACTAGTAGCACTGCGTAGTAGCGTGTTCAGTTTGTGATAGAAAGTGTCCTTGACTGCATTAGAACTGCAGTCGGTTGGAGCATAAGCAGAAATCACAAACAAACAGTGTTTTGTTTTACTTCGCGAATTTACCTTAGCTGATGTCGTCAAACGGGCTGCACATAAACAGCTGTTCACCGGAATCCAATCAACCAACGATGACTCAGTCTTGAAGCTTAGAATGATACTTACACCAGCTTGACCCGTGAGTGCCGCATCGGCGTCTCCGGATGCGTGCAACCAATAACGAGAGGATATGTCAGGTGCAGTCAATTCAATAACCCCGTTAGGGTCCTTAATCCTAGTTTCGGAAACACAACACACATCAACACCCAGTATGTCCAAGGTGCGTGCGAGTGCAGCCTGCTGACCTGTTTGTCTTAGGGTGCGGACGTTGAATGTCGCCATGGAAATGTTACAGCGTGGCCTTATAAGGAACGTTTGCCGATAGGCGTCCGATAGGTGCTGTGGGATGGTGGCTGCAGACGGTACTACTCCAGTAGCACTTCGGTCGCTGTCAATTAAGCTGGGAATTATAGAAGGACGGTTAGTAATAGGGGCCGGGATGGGAGTAAGAGAAAAAGGTGGAAACGAAAGAAGGGAGGCGCCAGCAGTAGCATGCTTTCGCTTATCCGCCCTGCTGTATGCAGCAGATAAGGCGACCCTTGATAATCTGCGCGACCGCCGATGCAGGATGAAGTTTATGTTCGAAGAAAAGGTCATGGTTGTATGTGGGCTGGGATACTGCCAGGGCGCCCAGACCTAGACAGGAGAACGATTAGAGTCCTCATCCAAAGCCTTTGGCTCAAAAGCCTGTCCGCAAGTCAGTGTGGAGGTGGCAATGATTTAGTTTTACAGAAATGGGCACAATCCCATTTCATACCCCCAACCTGGAGGACCAGGAGACTGAGTTTGTCTGACCATTGACCAACCTGGTAGGAGTAGCTCTCAAGATGCTCGGAGGCATCACCCAGTATAGCTCAATGGTAAATCGAATGCAACGTATTTATAAACGCTGCGCCGGTTTTGCCTGCGTTCTTTGCTTGACCCGTCATCGCTTCTGTAGTGGCCACGAGTGGCCTCGCTCATGGCTTACTAGGTCTGCCTGACTCAGGTACTCGCGACCGCAGGTGCCACAGCACCGTGCGCTTGATGTCGATAGATTATCACCCATCCGCGCATGTCGCTTACGCACTTGCCGCTTCCTCTCTACATGCACGAGGGGTTTCTCTTGCATCTCGACAACTGTATTCGTGATCAGATCGCGCAGTGCAGGCCGATGAACCGTCTTCTCTTCCCATGACTTGCAATCAAGATTAGATCAGGAATGCCTCATTTGATCAAGTCCTGCTAACATAACGGTTCCGCCGCATACCGCTTCCCAATACTCAGCTGACCATATAAGAGTTATTTCGGTATCCGCGTCGAATCCATACGGCTCACATTACCGAACCATATCAAGTGTCTAGGCAAAATTATGCCGTCCACTGCATACATCCCACTTTGTCGCAAAACTTCCGTGTCAGCAACTCTGTCCTCCCAACCGATGCGCAAAATCGGTCGCAAACACTGCTGATGGAACCGCTCGAGAGATCGCACACCCCGCCGTTACAACGTCCATGTTTTACTTCCGAATAGAAGAACGGACAGCACCAAAGATTTGTGCACCATCAGCTTCGCGTCAATGGTAAGCTGATAGTGGTTCCACACTCATTAGTCAAGCTTTCCTTATGTCGCCGCTGCCTTCGACACGCGAATACGCAGCTCACCGTGTAGCTGCTGATCCGTCGACATCACACTCCCAAGAGAGCAGAATTGGGAATTGGTTTCCAATACTTCAGCACCAATGCTGATTTGCGGTAACATTAAAAATTGCACCTTTGTTGAAGGCTGAACGAGACAGACAGTTTTGCTTGTGTTGATGGTGAACCCGAATTTGGCCGCTGTCGAAGCAAGAGCACTAGTCATGTGATGCAATTCATCTGCGCTATGTGCAAACAACGCACAGTCATTAGCAAACAGCAACATAGGGAGGATTTTCTCACAGACTAGGGTTCTCACCCCGAAACGAGGGATGTTCAGCAACCCACCATCAATACTCTGCTCCACACGAACACCGTAAGCACAAGCGGCATCAAAGGCACAGGACCTAATTCCATGAAGATATATATTAAACAGAGTAGGAGCTAAGACATAGGCTTACTTCACACCACAGACAACTGTAAAGTCATCCAAGGTCTCTCCACTCAGCTGTACTTTCGCCCGTATACCAATGTGCAGAACTTCAAGTAAAATTACAAACATAAGCTCATTAATCTTATCCAAAACCAGCCATTTTGCCTCGCGGTTCACCGTAGTAAATGCCTTGGTGCAACCAATAAAGAGTGAGTATAATGGCTGGTGTCTCTCTCTGCACTTCTCCTGCAACTGACGAGACGCAAACACCATATATATAGTGCTGCGACCCGAACGGGATCCACACTGCTCTTCTGCCATTTTCGGTTTGACAACCAGACTGCCGAGGCGGTTGAGCAGGATTCGGGCAATCACCTTGCCTACACTACTCAGCAAGTCGATGCCACGATAATTAGTGCAACAATGTTTTCTCCGTTTGCCCTTGTACAGTGGTAGCACAAGGGCAGCCTTCAGCTCAGGAGGCACTTCCTCCACAATCCACACGCTTTGCAACAAGTGGTGCAACGCAGTCACTAACTCGGGTCCGCCGTGTTTCAATACTTCAAGCGGGATACCCTCGGCCCAGACACACTTTCAGTTTCGCAGCTGAGCATTGCTTCTACGTCTTATCCTGTGTCGAATTGTCCGCCAGATTCCCCTTCTCATCGTGCTGCATCGGGCCGTTCAAACTAGGCCAGTCGATCGACGAACGGTTGTTCAAGAAACAGTCAAAGTTGTTCCGCCAGATCTGCATTATGTCTGCCGTTTGTGTGCAACTAGCTTCTAAACTACCATCGATCAGCCTCCTCAGGGGTTTCAATCCTTATCTATACATGGCCTTCAAGTTGCCAAAGTATTCCTTGTGTTGGCGGCGTTCGGAGTATCACCCCAGCGGATTAAACTCCGTCGAACGAGAATGTTTGGTGCGACGGAGCTTTCATGAAGTCGCTCTCGGTGTTTGCGAAAGTGACTCTTCTTCCCCGAGTCACTGGGGTCTGCCACATGTGCAGCAAATTCTGCATTCTTCCCACATATTAATGCACCAATCATCGCATTTTTCGCATCATATCGATCAGACAGATTACAGTTTGCGCGTCCGGTGGTCTTCTCGGCAACATCTGTCACTTGGTCACCAATATGGTGCCTGCCACTTGATTTAGCGGCGTCCTTATCCGGATTTGCCTGTCAATGTGATCTCAAAGGGGACAGTCACAGGACGCCTGCACCTACCGAGGGCCATGGGTGGCTTGCGCTTCACAACCCACAGTTCCACCCACACACCACATATCTGGTGTAAAAGCAAAGGAATAAGACTGGGAGTCAGGTGAATGGGACCCACGTTTCATCAACGGAGCCGGCCAACACTCCTTTAACGAACAGAACGGAAGCATTCCGGCCTAATTTGGAAATCATGCACACCAGACGTATACATGGAGGTGGCTGGACCGTAGCCCGTTCCACATAGGACTGAACCACTCTTTGAGCCCTACGCCATCACGAGAACGGTGCACCCCGTCCCCAACAGCAACGACAAACTGGTCCTGCAGCCAGTATGGACGAGGTAGTGAGTAATGGGCAGGTAGGCACCTTGTCAACATTCACATCAGACGGAGCCACACCGGGGAGCTCAAGCAACATCTACTTCTGAAATGCAAACTTACTCACCACACAGGCAAACGTAGCACATACGCCTCCTTATTGGCCTGGATTGATAAATCGAATGCGGGCGTACTCACGTTGTTTCTATTCCGCGTGAAATAATGCTTCTTCTGCACCTGAGCAAACACCCTTTTTAATAGTCTACGGAATTCGCATTGATCAAAAGTTGACTTGGATTCGCAACATCTGCAATCAATATGAGTTTTTCATGAACTCACCTTCTTCATGTTCGGATAATGTTATTTTCGCTTTGCCCGAGTGCCGGTTCTCTGCACTAAGTTGTTCTTACAAAAGCGGTTAGAATATCCACGTCGAATTCATTGGATATACATATATACATGGATGGAGGTCATCTGTGTCCAATGACAGTTCGAATACAATGTATTCACATGCGTTTATCCAAACTAAAGTGGAGCTATCACAAACTGGATGTAGACACATTAGGCCTCATGATCAATGGTACAACAAACGTGTATGAATTTCGTTTGGAGGTCAAACTAACAATCACTTTGCAGGCATGAGAATAAGTACCCAATACGAACTGTTGATGTTTTCTTCAACATTTAGACGTGACAGCCTTAAATGTTCGGTATCCATATTTAAAGGAACCCGATATAGCAATAGTGAAGCAACTGTTAGGTAGAAGGATAACTAAACTACTGGTACAGTGAAATAGTGTGCACTTAGATGTTGCCTTCTACATGTGCAGTCTGTTTTGCCAAGCTGATGGGGGAGATCGCACAGCTTGCGTATGTGATAAAGTGTCCACTTCTGGCTCTCCGTGTAGCCCATCTTTCCGGTCATTTGCTACTCGAGGTACGTACACATTCTCAAAGAAGGATTGATGCGCAACCTTTGATACTGACAGGTGACATCAACTAAGTTCCGCTGCACACTGTCAAACATGCGACTTGCTAAACATTGTACGCATTTTGTGTGCAAATTTCCAACTACTCAACCGTTTGTACATACCCATGTGTACTCTGTTGTTACCATAAGCTATTTGATAAAGATCTGCATCGTATGTCTCCGGGTTCAGAAATTTGGTGCTGATAAAACGATTGTCACTATGCACCGGTTCCTTTCCGATGTAATATACCAATACACTGACGTACTATTCCCGATGGGTTTGATATTTCACTTCGTCTATGCAACAGATTGGCCATGTGCAATCAAACTTATGATAGGCGTCTCTGCGCTTCCGCATTCCATCCATTCAGTACATGCGTTTTCATAAGCCCCAGTAAATTCAGTCTGGCTGAGGAACAACTGAAACTATAACTATGCTCCCTCTCATTACCAACCAGCAGAGCGGAACATGAACTGTCAGCATGGTGATAATCGATAGTTGGCTAATTGTGTAGATGGTTCAATTGCCACAGAATTTCCGGGGAAATCTCTCTTCGAATGTATATTCCAATGTGGTCACACGAGGGACGATCGTTGAGCAGTGCATTTCAAGTGTCAAACTTTATGCGTACGGTAAGCTGGCAAGCGATGATAACCTTTTGATTCAAACATATCCATCGAACTGGAAACATATGTAAAAATTTACCACCCTAGCCTTGATCCGTATCAAGTCCATAATTCGCTCGGACACACCGAGCGCACGTCAATTCCGAATGAGCTCATGGATGAACTGAAACATTATACTGCGATGCACCGGCTCTCTAAGCGTCGTGCTACTTTACATTGAGCAGCTGGTCAAGCTGGGGTTATATAACCTACAGATCGATTACAAGGATCAGAATGTAGATAGCATAGGCTGATGAGCAATAGCATAGAGTTTACATAGTGACGTGAATCGCGGCTGAATAATAATAATACGAAGAGAAACATACCGTAGCTCACCGTCTCGGTATGTCACCGTACTAGACTCCACTAGAAAGAATAGCATAGCATGGGTCCTGATGAGTACAACCTTGTAATGGGCAACACATACACTCATCGCAAAATACAACCGAGTTAAATGAGCTCAATAAAGATAGGTTAGGTGTGGTTCATACGTTCTAGGCAGGTGCAGTAAAGATACCACATTGCAACAAGTCAGTAGTTAATCGTTGTAGAATGAAACTGTACCCAAGCGCGACTTACATGTGGGATACAGAAGAAGGATGACCTAAAAGGAAGACGGAGATGGAGTAAGCAACTTTTCAATTTAGCAGGGAAATGGTGCAATTATGTTCACTGCAGGCTATCCGTGTCGGAAGGAAAAACCAGAGCCGGTTCTAATCGTCTGTTGTCCGAGGTAAGCGAGAATCAACAGGGAGGTAGAACCACCAAGCAGTCCGTCATGTGTTACTATTTATGTCCCCCTGGTCATTCGTTCTGACCGATAGCATATCTCGACCAATTCATCAGTGTCTAGAATAATACCAGTTACAGACCCGCTAACAAACCATCGTTACTTGATATCGTTCATATAAATGAGAAACTCATGATCGAATGGCCATTTATGGACACCACACTAGGGCTAAGAGATCAAGTCACCATACACTATAGCATACTTAATATCTATATGTGTTAGCTGAATATCCGAAGGAAAACACAGAACTAACATGTACTATCACACAGTAAAACTTCTTGAACAACCTAGTTGAGACGACCCATTGGGAGTTCTTGTAAGGTTGCTCACCTGACAGCTCCTGGATTCAGTTTGTTGGATACGTCAGCAAGCTAATCGCAACTGCTTCAAAAGTGGAACTCGAGACAGCATGTCAATAAAGTATGCAGCTTAGCAAACTCACAACGGTCGTCCTTGTCCCGATACCTGGAGCTATCGCGTGACCTAGCGCAATCACTGTAACATGCTTGTCCGCGTGGACAAGTAGACTAACCGACAACATTATGCCGGTATATTTCCTGACAACAAAAAGCACATGTGCTAGCATCTTAACACAATCCGGAAAGCGAAGCTCAGTATCCCTCAAATTAATACGCCAGTCAGAGTGCCGGAGAGAGTCGAAGAGTCAGCCAACACTTTAGGAATGTAGTATGCTTCAGCCTTCCAAAGAGACTTTCGCCCCTATTAATTACCGACATCCATAGTCACATCTTCAACACTCACTAACATCGATTTTACTGCCACAGCTATGGTGAAGAAACTGTTATCACTATGCACCTACTGCTCTCCCGGAATCTATTGTACTCACCCAGGGGCGATTGCCGTAACAGTAATAACGCTTTACTTTTAAACATACAGGGATAAGCAAATCGTGCCTATCTTGTGGAAACATGGCTTAAGCACTCCAATTTTCAAAAGCATTACGCGATCGGAACCCGCCAACCATCGCTCAGTGGCCTTCCTCTTTGTGCTCTCACAGGTCATGGAGACAATCATCGCTGAGGCATTAGTAGACCAACTAGAACACCATAACATCATAGCACCCGAGCAACAAGGTTTCTGCCGGCACCGTTCATGCACTACCAACCTATGATTAAAAGCAGTAGTTTAACAGAAGCGGCCGATGAAGGCAGAGGGACAAACGTCATTTACTTCGATTTCTCCAAAGCCTTCGACCGAGCGGACCACCACAAACTGCTTCACAGGCTCGAAAGCTAAGCACTTGGTGAACTTGTCCTTTAGTGGATTAAAAATTTCCTACATGATCGTCAATTGCAGTTCAAATTTCGGACTGCCCTGTCCGACCAGATTAATGTCCAATGTGGAGTTCCACGAGCTTACACATTTGCTTGCTTCAGATTTCTTGCTGTTCGCTGACGATGTTAAGATGTAGCAGACGGTCGACGACCCAGCTTAGCACGATGCACGCCAGCGAGATCTGAACGGAGTGTATGGGTTATCACTCCACAATCTGCTACAGTTCAATTCAGGGGAGCGTAAGTTGGTTCACATTCGCCACAAGTGGAATATCACATACAAGCTTGGAGATCAGGTCCTGCAATCAGTCACCCACGGGCACGACCTTAGGGTACTAGTCGAGGCTGATCTGGGCTGCTCAGAGTAATCTGAGAAGACGTCAAAGACAGGAAACCAGCACGTTGACATGCTGCGGAGGGTATTCGAGCGGTCTGATCCCTCAGTCTGTTCGCAGTTAATTAACACATACTTGCGGCTTATGAGGAATCCGCAATCCAGACCTGTCAGGTCTGGCAAAACCAAGACCTTGCAAAGCTCTAGACTGCACGGTGACGAGCGAGGAAGCACATCAAAGGGTTGTTCAATCTACTTTATCAACCTATCCTGAGGACTCTAAACTTATACAGTGGCCGGTACCGGCGCCTAAGTGCTAACCTTAATATAGCCTACAAATTCTAAGGAACCTCAACCACGTTTTCCGTCAACTACAACATCTGAGCCAAAATACGAATTTGAGGGGCTACCAGTTCAAGTTAGGCAAGCAATACAGCCGGCTAGACTGTCGAAGGAACTCTCCTCGTGTGTGCCAGCCTTGAAACGCCCTTCCAAATTACGTTGTTTCCGCCCACACTTTACCTGTGTTTAAAAATCATTGCTATTACCCTAACCCAGCTACACTACAAGATATAGGATGCGTGTCTCGATGGACGTTATATTGCCACGAATATTGCACAGCCAGAAGTAACCAAAACAACTGTGTTTGGCTCTTTCTGCCTGCCTCTGTGTTAACACTGTGTTGAGACCAAGATGCGTTTGATGTAATTTTATCTCATCAGGTGGAGAGATCAGGCCTCGAACCCGCGACCGCTGCAATAGTAAACGAAAACCCTACCACTTTGGGTACCGGCTACTAAAGTGCGGCGATGGGTGCAGCGGTAAATGACTAATTGGAGGGTCAAGCTTAGACTACACGCTGTGTGATTGGAGTGCGACGCGCAATCTCAATGTAACGGACTGTGGTTCATATTGAAGTGAACCTTAGTCACAGCGATCACACGGACCGCACTCAAAGCAGATGGAAATTTGGTGTTGTCCACAAGATAACACTGCACAACCCCGATGCATTTCGACGTAATTTCATATCATCAGGTGGAGACAGCAGGCCTCGATCCGGTGACCATTAGAATAGTAGATGAAACCTCTAACCCTTTGGCTACCAGGTCACGGAGCGCAATGCTTGGTACAACCGTAAATGACTAATTGCAAGGTCAAGGTTAGACTACACGTTGTGTGATTGCATTGCGACGCGCAACCTCATTGTAATGGGCCGGATTCACATTGAAGTGAACCTTAGTCACCGCGATCACTGGCACTGTAATCAACGCAGCCAAATTGGTAGAGGTTTCTGATACTATTCCAATGGTTGCGGGTTCGAGGACTGATGTCTCCACCTGATGAGATGAAATTGCATCGAAACGCGTCGTGGTTTTGCAGTATTTTCAGGCCTGTAACATCCAATTTCCTTCTGCTTTCAGTACGGCCCCAGTGATCGTAGTGACAAAGATTCCCTTCGATGTGAATCACGGTCCACTACATTGAGATGGTGCGTCCCAATCCAATCACATAACGTGTAGTCCAAACTCGACCCTCCCATATGTGTGTGACTGATTTTCTATGGGTGTGTCTGTGTAAGTCCTATTTGCATCTTTTCATAATTCTATATACTTTATTTTCTCGCAATCTGCAGTACGCACCTGATAATATATGGAGAAAAGTTTCAGGAAATAGTTTTAACGAACGTATCATGCTGTAATTCTTGTTGAAAACTTCATCGAGATATACATGCTTCAGTACTGATGAATTTGAATTTAATAAGTGTAGCATACGTATGTGTGACCAGATGTCCTAGGGACAACAGGTCAGCTTACGCTAATGGGCTATTGGCCGGTAGCTTACATAGTGGAGGAAGAAATGACAAGAATATACCGAGACAATAGTGTGTTGTTGTACACTCTATTCCCGTGTTTTAGATAAATATACGAGACCAGACGACGCGAGCTAGCTAGATAAGGATGTTAGGGTCCGTGCTGTCGGGCGTCGCGTTGAATCCGACCGTGGCGCCGTGTGCTGTACATTGCATAGGTGTTGGGTCCGAGAAACAGGTAACGTACATAGTAGCATACTGCAAACAACGCCTAGGTGTACAATAGTGGAACAATAGACAATAAACCAAACGTTTAACAAATTACGTAGGATGGCCCGAAAGAGAACTACAAATTGTTGAATAGAACATATGGATAAAATGAAAATTGTTTTGGTGGACTCACCGCGCGGTTCACAGCGGCGTGCAGGAAGAGTGGACCTCAATCGCGTAGGTTACTTCTGGTTTTGCAAGTTTCGTAGCATTATATTTTCTGTCGAGACACCCAGGCTACATCTCGTTATGTACGTGGAGTAGACCAATGGCAAGGCGTTTTATAAAAACAGATAAAACGGGAGTGGACAAGACGCTTTTTATGAGATTATTCCATGGCTGGTGCACAACAAGAGTGTAAAAGTTCCGTCGATCTTTTAGCCGACTCTGTTGATTTCATTCAGTATTATACACAGCATACTCAGCAATAGAAGGGAATCTCCAGCCTATTAAAATGTATCCGTTAATCAGATTACATTTTGAGGCTGGAGCTTTTACCTTCGCGCGGTGAACAGGGACTTGCTATGTGTGAACAGGGCAGTGTCATGTACAGATCAATAAAAGATCAACGGTCTCTTCGGCCATAGATCGTGGGTTGAAGTTTAGAGTAACTACTTAGGTAATCAAGAAAACCGCATTCGAACTCAGCTCCGCAGAGCAATGTTAAAAGCATGCTAGTACCGTGTAAAAAGATTTCAGCTCTACCTTTTAAAGAAAAGTATTTATACATATTGTGGCTGTAGGTATACCATTGAGACTCTCGCTAAATAGATTTGTAACCTCGTATATACGTCATGTCGACGATGTACAGCCAGAAGTATATAACCGTGGAGAAACCTAGGTTGGATATATTGTTCGATATACAGGTGTCCGAATAAATAAACACATTTCGCAACGACACTGCAAATATCTGGAACGCGTGACAGTTGAGCAAGAATAATCGACGAGCGAACAATGAATGATAAACAGTAATTTCATACGTGTTAAAGTACAATGCTTTACAGGCTCAGCCGAGTAGTCCTGTGGGTTATCGAGAAACGTTAACGAAAAATTGCAGTTTGTAGTTCTACTATCAAACAGAATGAACTTAACGTATGTAAGGCTGTAGCCCTGCATTCCGAGCGTTTCCATAGGTTAAATAGGCGAAAAAAATATTCAAGAAATTTCCTGGAGTAGGAACGAGAGTATCGTAGGTTACAAAATGTAATTGCCGGAGTGCTTCATCTAACCAACTGTTAAAATGGCTAGCGTGTGAAGCAAAACAACGGATTCCGAGAGAAGGTTAAATAGGCAAAACAGGCATTTGCATAAGACTGGCCCGCAGAAACGGACGCTTCGCCGCCGCGCAATCACCACCGGTCACACGTTCGATTCGACACGCTTTGTATATCACCGATTTACTATTGTTTTAGCGTTTTATGCTACTGCGAAATACTGTGAGTTGCTACGGTAGTAACGTTCTAAATATTTGACCCATCTCCCGGTATTTGTGTCACTAAGGGTTCGTACGCATTTTGGCTTTTGGATACCCCGTGTTACTACTCCACAAACTTGTTAGCTTATCTCGTAATTATTATAGATTTCCAAGTTATTTATACATATGGAGAGTAAGCCCGTGAAGCTGCGTTCACAGAAGGAATTCCGTATGAAAAATATCTGTTGTGCGATCACCATAACTGCTCTAGTTTAGATCAAGATGAAATCGATTTGTTAGCTCGTCTTCCCAAAATGAAGTGGATTTGTTTACACTGTGTTTGTATGGCCGACATATCTTCACGTATGCTACGTGACTGTCAGGTGGACCCATCTTTTAGGAACGCGGTTGATGGGGGTTGTTT
>OX104068.1:51273622-51318616 GCA_944474145.2 Dicrocoelium dendriticum | reverse complement strand
AGACCTGGTTGAATGAAGCGATCACTGATGCAGAAATCGCACTACCTGGGATGTCTATTCTACGCAACAATCGAGCAAGTAGAGGAGTTGGAGTAGTACTTTATTATCGCAGCGAACTACACACTGATCTCATCGATGACCCAGAGGTTCAGATTGTCGATGCGCTTTTGTGTCGTCGCCAACTTAGCCGTGAAGACGCACGTTTGTTGGGTGTAGTGTATCGCCCTCCGTCGGCTACTTTGGAAATTGACAACTGCCTAGCCTCCACAATGAAGACCATTCTCTCGCAGTCGTACAGCCACATTCTCCTGGTTGGCGACTTCAGTATTCATACCATAGAAGCCTCAGCCTGTATCAACGAACACTTCAAAAGTGAAGTAGAGGAGATAATCATTAGGCTACCAGTCTACAATCACATTGCATCCCCCACAAGATTCGGGACGGGAAACAAACCGGGCGTCCTGGATTTTGTATTCACCAATGAAGAGCCTATGATCGAAACAGTATCGATAGAGAGTCCTTTAAGCCGTAGCGACCATGCAACCCTCATGTTCAAGTACATCTGTTATGCAGAGTATTCCTCAGAAAACACCGAGGAGTGTCAGCTCATTACGTATTACGGCGCTTTAATCAAACTTATGAACGCTACAAACGGGGCATTTCTAGCAGAACGATCCCCCGATGTCGCTTGGTCTGAATTTGCTCACCAATTCAACACGTTATTAACTAGTGCTTCTAGGGAAAGACCTTCGCGAGCGAAGGCAGTAAAATCATTCATACGCAGCAGGACACGCAAGTGTATCGTTACAGGAATATACTCTGGCGAAGATACAAGGAGTCATCGAGTGTCGAAACATGGGAAGCCTACACTATCCAAAGAAATCACTGCATAAACCTGGTACGCGAAGATAAAATGCAGCACCAACAGAATCTAGCTGAGGAATTCCTTTCAAACCCCAAGCTCCTGTACAGACACGTTAACAAGCTCCGCAAAGTGCAGCGAGGAATTCCTGCTTTACACACATTGTGTGGACTTGCACAAAACGCAACCGAGGCGGCCAAAGCCCTATGTCAACAATTCACCCCTAACTACCAGAGCACGACATCGCCGCATACACTGTTCCCAGTCGTTGTACCACCACCAGGACTTAGCCACATCACGTTTACGACTGCAGATGTTATGAAAATGCTAATTGCCCTGAGCGAGCATACCTCTCCCAGTGTTGAAAATATTCGCCCAAAAGCGTTGAAATTGGCTGCAGTAAACCTGGCGGACCCCCACAGCAAGTTCTTCCAACGATACCTCGAGGAGATGCGCGTGCCAACATTGTGGAAGCAAGGCATCGTCACTCCCATCCATAAGGGGGGAAGTCGTGCAGATCCGGCCAACTATCGCCCAATAACACTACTTCCGGTGCTCTCCAAAATCATGGAAGCGATTGTTGCCGAAGCGATGATGAACTTCTTGGAAGAACGCAATATCATAGCACAAGAACAACATGGGTTTCGCAAGAACCGATCTTGCACTTCAAACTTGCTGCTTGCCAGATCCAGTTGGACTGAGACCGTTGACAGCGGCGTAGGTGTTGACACAGTATACCTGGACTTCTCAAAGGCGTTGGACCGTCTGAACCACTGTATCCTCCTTCACAAGCTGCAGTGTGGTGGAATTGGAGACCCAATCCTCGGTTGGATAGGTAACTTCTTGCTTCAACGACACCTGAATGTAAGAGTTCGCGGCGTCATCTTTGACCCAGTCGACGTTAAGTGCGGAGTGCCCCAGGGCTCAGTACTTGGTCCGCGACTATTCCCGATTTACATAAACGATCTCGCGACAGTGATCACCCCCAACTCCTTACTCTTCGCTGATGATCTCAAGATATGGCGAGCCATTAGAACAACCAGCGACAATGCGGCACTTCAGGATGATCTTGACAGGGTCTACGAATGGTCGACTCAGAACCTGCTTCAGTTCAACGCTACAAAGTGCAAGGTGTTAAGCATAAGCCATAAAGCCACTTGCGAATACAGACTGGGGGCTCAAATATTGCGGCGCACTACAACGGAATGCGATCTAGGAGTGGTAGTGCAGGAAGATCTGGGCTGTTCCCGTCAGGCAGAGAAAGCCTCCAAAAAAGCTAACCAAGACCTTGGCCTTTTGCGGAGGGCATTCGGGCGCTTCGTGTCTTCCATCTTTTCTCAGATGCTCAACGCCTACTTTCGGCCTCATGCTGAGTACGCCATCCACAGCTGGCAGCCATGGCAAAAGCAAGACCTTACCGCTCTTGAACTGCCACAACGAAGGGCGACCAAGAACGTAAAGGGTCTGTTTCATCTCCCTTACCGACTGAGGCTGAAAACCCTCGGGGTATACAGTGGACAATATCGACTTGATAATGACTTATATGATCCTGAGGAATCCAAACCATTCTTGTCGTCACCTACTAAAGCTGAATAGCAATAAAACACTCAGAGGACCCGGGCTTAAGCTGGCCACACAATACAGCCGATTGGAATGCCGCCGGAATTTCTTCTTCCTTCGTGTATGCTAACACTGGAACGCTCTTCCCACATGCGTTGTTTCTTCCCCCACGTTAACGGTATTCAAAAGACGTCCAGATGATTCGCTTATCCACCTACGTTACGCTATATAATCAGAGATGTCCACCTCAAACAAACGCGAAAAAACGGTGCTCATTCTCAGCTTTTGTGCTTCACTATTTACACACTGCTGTTGTGAAATATAGTTTCGGACATATTACAATAGCATTCATCAATTTACCTCAGTCCAAGAAAGCGGCGCACGAGTAAGCGTTGGTCGTTTCTCTTGTTCTTAAGACATGCCTTCCCCATATTACTTCCCATATTACTCTATACTAACAATTCAGTACACATTCCACAACGTTTATATGAATAAGGGGCACTTGAATTCACTAGACGCTTAAATTGACGATTTAATCGTGGCTTCTACTTTCTTCGAACTTTACACTACTCACAAACATCCACCATTTATCTACCATCGCCCATCGGACGTCTGAAGGACAGGAACTTCGGTCTATTGGGAAGTGACGGGTGGGTGAGCCAATCTGCAACATCAGGACAGGTACTGTGAGCTTATTGGCAACACGTCGCGCACCAAGCAGAAGACATGGGTTAAAATTTGCGCACCTAATCGTCAGCCCTCGGTAGCTCAAGTGGTAGAGCAACGGACCGGAAATTCGTGGACCGGGGTTCGACTCCCCGTCGAGGCATATTATTGTGCGTGAATTTTAATCGTGGCTTCTACTTTCTTCGAACTTTGCACTACTCACAAACATCCACCAATTTACAATTATGTTTACTTTCACTTCAACCATCGTACGGGACTTGTAAAGCATTCGCCTTTTTACCAGTAATACATCATTGTTCATTGTTCAAACCAGGCGTGCAGACCACTGGGCCACCGGCCGACACGTACCTTCTTTGTAAGCGGTAGGCCAAGAAATCTCCATTATTTGGGCTGGACTTTCGTTGCTAGATCATACCGATATACCCACGTTTCAGCTGATCTAATTAGTTTGGTGAAAAGTTATCCTGTTTTTTCTGACATGATCAAATGATTCCGATACCCTGTGCCCATACTTCTGAAAACACGTAGGCATCCAGGGGATGACAACTTTCGTATACTCAGACGATCATGGCTAACATTTTCCAAAGGCCCCACACTAATTTTGACATTTTGGGTTAGTTGGCGAACGTTTACATAAGGATCATGAAGAATGGCTGGCTCTACTTGTTGGACGGAGTCCTCGTCTGTGGCAGAAGGCGGAGCCTGGAAATGGAGTCTGTCTCCGCTGCATTTGTACTACATGTAATCTGGCATCACAAGGTTTTAACAATGTCATCTCGCCATATGTCAATTGCACTTCATTATTATCCCATCCGTCTTATCATATACTCTTGAGCCACTTAAATTAAATAATGGTGCTACAAATATCGGTACATATTAGGTGATCAGGTTTGGGCCCTATGGGAAGTATCCTGATCCGGAATTCTATTATTTAAATTTAGTTTACTATTAAGAATATATATCCCCGTAGACCATAAAACCTATCCACTGTACAAATGCTCGCTCCCGCTTATGGGAGTGTAACGAGTGTCAGTAAATGTACAAATTTATTTCTTTATTTATTTCTATGTTCCACATAGTACGTGGTCCTTTGCGATAAGATACATGATGACTGATTTGTATTTAATTGGGTCCAAAATGCAAATTAACCCTTAAAAGGCAAGTAGTTATTAGAATGGAAGTGTCAGTCGACAGATTACTTGTACAGACAGGCATCTCTACACGTATCCATTTTCCATCTTATAAGATTATGGAATTCGATAAGGGAAAATGCTTACTGAACGAGCCACACATATTTATTGATCCGCAAAGACAAGGTGACGCGATATCAGGAGTTAATGAAGCGAAGCTACATGAAACACAAATTGCTATGGTTGGCTGCATTCGGTTTCTGATCTGCCTGTCACTGTGGCCAGCCACAGGACGCCTGCGCCTACAGAGGGACCATGGATGGCTTGCGCTGCACCACCCACAGCTCCAACCACACACCCCATATCCAGTGTAAACCCGAAGGAATAAGACCGGGAGACATGTGGATGGGAGTCACGTTGCATCAACGGAGCCGGCCCACACTCCTTCACAGGCAAACACAAGCACACTGTATTTGGGGAATCAAACACACACAAGGCAGTGACTGGACCGAAGTACACTCCACACTGAGTGCATGGAATCACTCTTTGAGCCTAACACGGCCACAAGGACTGAGCACTCCGTCCAGAAACGACCAACTGTCTCCTAGAGCCAGTATGGAGGAGGTAGTGGGTAATAGACAGGTAGACACCTTGTCCACATACACATCAAGCGCAGCCACACAGGGGATATCAAACAACAGCCAATCACTTGAAATCACATTATTCAATAAAATATATCAGTCAAAGCATACGGCTATGCTGACATAACTCTTAGCTAAATTAGCATATGAAGTAAGTTGGTTAGCAACACATCCGCGATAAGCACAAATTGTCCACGTTACTCACAAATGTCTGCCAACGCAGTAAAGTTAACGAAAGTAACCACAAGTAGAGTAAGCAATGTGTGCAAGTTAGTGGATTGTTCGAATAAGCAGTACAAAGCAAATACAGTGAAATGAAATTTATCCAGCTTAAAAAGTCCTAATTTAAGTGTAAGTTGGTGTAGCCCAACTGCGGTGAAGGAGCATCATGAATGCAACATCAGCCTCAGCATGGGGCAAATTGCTATACAGGCAACATTATGACCTACATAAAGTGCACCGCACACTCCCAGCACTAGTTACTATTGACGGGTGCGCGCGATCAATAATGGGAGAAGCCGATCATGTACGTTTTTATTACTCCAAACGTTTCAGCAGAGAAGGCGTCCAAATATTCTCATCGTTCCTATTGCTCCTTTGTCAGGCGCATCAAACATCACCTTCATTGCAGAAGCTGCGTTCTGGAATTTGTTATATCTACATACCCATAATTCACGTGCAGCGGGTAATATCCGGCCGAAGGCTCTGTGAACAAAAGCCAGTGATCTAACAGACTCACTAGCCAGTTTCTATCAGTGCTGTCTTAATAACAACAGAATTCCACCAATGTGGAAGTAAGGGGCCGTCCCTCCTATTCATAAGGGAGGTAGTCGCACTAACCCTGCCAATTACCGTCCGATTATGCTGCTCACCTGATTACCATAGTTATGGAAGCAATCAACGCAGAGGTACCAACGCAGTAGCTGAATAGCCCCAGCAGAATGGCGTCGATGGGACTTGGCTTCTGATAAAGTCGCTCAGGTACTTTTAATGTATTAGTTTCACACAATACCTGTGCTGAAACAGTTGATGGTGGCTCAGGTGCCGATGTCATCTACCTGGACCTCTCAAAAGCATTTGTTCGCTTAGACCATCGAATACTCCGTCAGAAGGTTCGGAACTATGGCATTAAGGACCCAAACTTGCGTTGGATAGGCTATTTTCTATGCGAACGCTGGTTGAAAGTAAGAGTTCGAGAATTCCGGTCTGACGTGGTTGCTGCGCTGGGTGGTGTACCACAAGGCTCAGCGTTACGACCTCGCCCATTCTTAGTATTTATTATCAATCTAGCGAAGGGAATTACTTCCGATTTCTTGTACTTTGCGAATGATATCAAAATCACGCGAGCTATCAGAGGACCGGACAAACACGACGGGCTCGAGAGTGACTCAAACACGGTTTATAACTGGCCACCTCAGAATACCCTAACATTCAATGTACAAACATGTCGCTTTGTTCAAAGCACAGAATGCATGACCACATCCATTGGCTTGGGTTAAGCATACTGCGAACTACTTCTCAGGAACGCTACCTCGGTATGCCCCTACAGAATTGCCTTAACGGTACAAAATAGGATGAGTCATCTTCGAAATGAAACAACAAAAACATCGGCTTATTGCATTTGGCATCCAGGAGAATTGGTCCCTCCATCTTCCCAATGATGCACAACTCCCGCGGATGCCCTCACATTGAATACGCTATCCAAGCTTGACAACCTTAACTGAAGCACTACCTAGTGGTTCTAAAACATCACAACGTAGGGCAACAAAGAACATCAAGGGTCTGCGCAACCCCTCTTACGAGCAAAGGCTGAAGTTACCTGTAGTTTTCAACGGACGCTATCGGAGGCTACGCGGTGTCGTCACATTAGTGTACAAATATTGTGTAACCCCAATCGCGTTTGCCGCCATTTGCTGAAACACTGCCACAACACCAACCTCGGAGGAAACTGCTTGAAACTGAGGGAACAATACAGACGTCTAGAAGGTCCACGGAATTACTTTCCTCTTCGGAATCGCCAAGCCCAAAACTCTCCCAAACTCAGCTATCTCTTCCAGCACCATGGATATTATCAAAAAAGGAATGATTAACTAATGCCCTTGGTTCCCATCCCATCCCTACATTTGCTGTGCTACTTTGTAATATAGTAATCATGCCCTCACACTGGGGTTATGTGTCACATGGACTTAAGGAGACGGTAGCTGTGTGTGTGTTCGTTTTGATTTACTCAGTATCCTCAGGTTTACTTGCCCTACATCGCCTGGTATGCTTGCATTCAATTCATATTTTTCACTGTATTTATTTAGTTCCGCATTTGCTTGACAAACGCTCAAGCGAACAACTCACATAAATTTTGATATTGTAAATTTCACCGTAGCAATCCCACGGGACTGGTCAAGCGCCCGTGATAAAGAATAGCTTATAGGTCGTCATTATATGGACAACAGCAACATATAAATCAGTGTATAACACGCTGATACGCAAATAAGTCGAATTAAGCGGCATTAATAATTGAGGATGCCACGTAACACATTGCGCTATTCCTCATTTTATGTATAATTAATTTTATCTAAGCATTTTTCACTTGTAAATTAGTGTGATCGTCTGTAGCTGGGGGAGTGAAAGAGAGCGTTGTCCTGTTCTCCGAGCTGGGCATTTCTTTTGCCGATATTCCATTACTAAGTTAGGCAACATCCTCAGTGCGGCTATTAAGCCCTGATTCACAGAGTCTCACAAGCTACTGAGAGATCCGAATGACTATTGATGGTTTCCTGTTACGAATGAGTCTCCGATTGGTTCACGTGAGTCGGCCGAGTGTTCACGTCTCCTCCTTGTCAATCTGGTGCATATTTCTGGCTTAACCTGCAGTTTAGTAGACACAATCCAGTTTCAAGTGCTTATTGATTGCGTTCCGGCCCGAATGTCAGGCCTGGAGGAGCTCACGCGCCCTGGGGTTTCTTGCTCTTCCAAGTATCTCAACGTTCTCCAGGTCGCAAAGATGATCTTAAGCATCCACGTATCATGACATTATGGAGTTCTCATCGTAGCGGCGGATAGCCAGGCTATTTTGGGGCAGATTTGTGCCAAGTTTTCTTCTAGTCTGGCCTACATATCCCCTGTCACAATCCTTGCAGGAAATTTTATAAACCACACCCGATGTTTCTATTTTACTCAGTTTGTTCTTCCTGTGAATTGTTTACCTCAAATAGTTTCCGTTGCTTCATGTGTATTATTTATCCAGTGAATCATTACAAGTCCCGCTGTAATTGCAGCAATTCCATGGATGTAAGCATGGATAATCGTTCTGCTTTCTGTTTCACACGGGGACGTTGGTTGTGGTTGCTTCTTGGACATCAGGCAGCGCAGTATTAAGCATCTAGTGAACTATTTTCGTCGAAACATGTTGAACAGGTGGTTATCCTTTGCCCTCCTCAGTTGCTGCTTGTTACAGTTCGTCTAGGCCTGTTTGAAAAGCACCCTTACGCAACTGCCTTGTAAACGGTCCGATGGTTACTGAAATAGTTGAAGATCTGATCGGTGTGCGTCACTTTCCGATAAAATGTTGTTTCCAGTGATCCAGAAGCATGTCTAGTCCCGAGCACGTCCAAGAATGGTAACTTGTCATTATTCGCTTCCACTTTGGGAATCCTCGGCGTTTCTTCGTTATGAACTGGCAAGTGGTGTCGCCGCTTAAAGGTGAACAAACCGCATCCTTGTCTGTTCCAACTACCAGTGGCGCGGGGACCTATCTTTAGGCAATTGAAGCATCCGCACTTTACTTTGACTAACTCCCAACGACCAGGAACATTCAAAGACATAAACTTCGGACAGGGTTCCGTAGTTTGGTCAATTCCACAAATTAAACCTCCTGATTCCTTGGACTGTGCTAGTGCAGTAGATGGGGCGAAGATACACGCACCCCCTTAGCTAACAACCATTGTGAACGAGGGTCGCTTGGTTGTCTTATACTACATCCAGTTGCTAACTGACCAATTGTGCTACCTACAGTCTGAGCTTCCGTGGTAACAAAATATGCCGTATTCTCACACACAACTTCTTTTCCTTCCTGAACACTAGGATTGGCTATTCTGGCCCATCTGCACTGCAGACTGCTGGGTTGAACACGAACTACTTGTTCGATTGTGGTTATAGAATTTACACCAGCAAACAAGTTCAGTTAAGCGAAAGCTACGTAATAGCTCTCCGAGTTCAGTAACAGACGAAGCAAGGTCTTACAGTCATCTGAAAATGGCTTAGAAGCAGCAAGTTGTCCATCAAAAAATGCACTGACCCCCACGTAATATTTGCCGAATAGATGGCGAAGAATGCCTCTGACCCGATCATAAGCCTCTTCAGGCGGTAGCATTGTGCATTCACTGAAAGCCCTCTTAGCACGACCTCAGCAAAAGTAGATCAGCAACAGTTGACCGTTATTACTAAAGTGACAATCTACGAAGTGCTCGAACGGTTTTGCAAACTTCAACTATGTTACTGGATGTCCATCAAAACCCCATTCCTAACTTTTGCAAGTCCACCGACGAATGACAAGGTGTCAGAGAAGGGGCCGAAAAGAAGATAGCGGCCAGTACCGGCGGCACATTACTCTGGTAATCTTCCAAAAATTGACTCCTTCGATTACCTTTCTCTTCTGGCACGGAACTGCTCCTCATGAGACATTCCTGATCATTTAGGTCAAGCTTCAGTTCCAAACACACCTTGGCTATTTTCAAGTCGATCTCAGCTTGCTTCTTCTTTTATTTAGCCAACCTTAAGGCACAAATTCAATACTCGAACTTTGACCGCTAGCATAAGATGCAGCATGTGAACTAGTGTCGTCAAACGGAGGCGGTAACCCTGCAACTTGCCTGGGTCCGACTGCGGGCTACTCATTGTTCATAAATGCTTTCTTTCTTGTCAGCATTGTATAATCCAAAAGAAGTGATATCCACGGTATTGCTCGAAATGCGCGATAGCGTTACGTACTGTAAACTTCAAAATGTTTGGAACGTAAGCGACTCATAAATTACCCGAAATGTGTCTAGACAAAGCCGGGACTGATCTATGGTGCTATTCACACCAATCAAAACATTATAAAATTAAAACGTCCACGGTTTCCATCTTAAACGAATGAACAATTGTGGTCATAATAATTAAGTTCGCCATGGAACGAAACCCAGTAGACTAGCATGAAACAGATTGGAAGCCAAAATAGTTCAGCGGTAGGCTAGTACACATGCTCCACAGCATGGCAGATCAATCAAGCTGATCAGTTCAAAAAGGGAGGATGGAGGGCAGAAACATGAATACAATGTAACGATCGAAGGAAATGCGCTTTACAAAATGAACGAGGAGAATATTTGGACGTGTTGATGCATGTGGCAGTAACGAAAAGCTAAGTGATTGACTTATTCCACTAGTGATCTTGTGCACCCGTCAGCTGTAACCCGTGCTGGGATTCCGCGCTGCATTGTATGCAAGTCATTAATTTGCCTGTATAGAAATTTGCGGTTCGTGCATCTTTGCTCCAGTAACTCCTGATAGTGCGTCACCTTGTATTTGCGGATTACGTTTATACAGAATATAGGCTATGTCGTCTAAATTTCGGCATTCGAGCGGTTCTTGTGAGCTCGACCTGCCAGCTGTTTCAGGGTCATGTGTTTACGTGGTTTGCTTCTCAGGAATGACCTGTTTTTGAGTTGACGATGGTAGGATTCTAGTTCCAATGCGTACGCTACCAGTGTGTTAAATATCCTTGTGAGAGTTTCCCGGGCGACTTCTGAGGAGGTCTTCAGTGACAAATGCCCGCTGTCTTCTTAACGAGCATGATCAACAATTTTACTGCATGAAATTATACACTTTATTATTCTATTCTTCTGGAGATTTCGCATAGCATATATAGTTAAACTATAGAGTAACACGATCGCTGCCACTTAATGGTGAGTTAGTAACTAGTCCGTTGAGCATGGGTTCTTCGTTGTTGAGCATAAGATCAAGTATGAACGGCTTATTTGCAGTTGATCCGTTGGAATTGATTACGTGGTTGTACACAGGGTAACCGGTAACTAGCTCTTTCAAATAGAATTTAAACTGTGCATGATAGTTTTCTAGTGCTTCCATATCGTACACTTTAGTCGCCAGCGATAAATATGTGGCTGCACGACTTGTTCAAAGCAAGCTGAAAAACATGGTTCAGGTTTGGGTCCATTTTGACTCAGCGTTTAGAGAGTAGTAAATCATAGCTAGAGGACACATTTCCTTGCTCTGAAACCAAAGTGTATTAGGAAAAGAACACGATTAATTGTATAAGCCACATGCCATCACCACTTGCTACGCGTTTCTAGGCTGACGCAAGTCTCTTGTCTAGACAGATTCAAACCTGCTGGCGGCCTCCACTGGTCAGCTGTAATCGCACTCACGCCGGCCACGTAGCAACCCATGTCATAAGGGCGAACTGAGTTCCACAGCTTTCCGCGAGTTGCCTACAGTTTTAGTTCACGTCTCGAAACCGTGTCACTGAGTTCTTTCGTTGCGGCTGTCTACTTTGTTCATAGGTATTTCTTAATACGTTAGATGCCAGTAAATCCACACCAAGCGCAATCTTGTTAAGAAACTCATTTGTAACCACCGTGGGATTGTGAGTTTCAAATGGCATGCGCTAGCTCATGGCCCTGATAAATGCATTAAATGAGTTCCAGTCCACACGACGGTGGTTGCGAATGGGTGTTAACACATTATTTGAGGCTCTCGGTGATTCAATATACATATCCCAAAACACTGTATTTTGGTCACAACCCAGTAGTTAATTGTCAATAATAACATAGACGAACGAGATCCCGATCGCGATTACAAGGTCTAGGGTAGTGGCACATCTGGTTGGCTCTCTAATAAGTTGGGTCCAGTCATTGAGGTGGATACATGAGCTTGGTACCTCAAACCCCGTCCAGTGATTCTGAGTGTAAGCAGCATGATGTTAACTATAGTGGTAGGTTGAAATCTTCACACATAAGTTTAGACTTGCAGATCGTGTTGGAAGCAGCATGGACTATATCGATTAGGTTTTGGGTTTCATATTCGAGGTAGCAAATAGATACAACCCACTAGAGGATAAGTACATGGGATCGCCAGCCGCAGTATATTTTTTGTCACTGAAAACAATTTGATCTGCGGGAACCGCAGGTTATTTCGAAGAGACTTGGAACAGCCACCATCACGTTTGCATGAGCGATCTTTTTGGAAAAGTCTATAGCCTGAGAATCTGAGAGTCACTAATTTCTGATTTGCACCAAGTTTCAGTAATGAAAGCAATATCGCGAATCGCATAAACCTAAGTGTTGTAAGCATCTAATATAAGAAAAAGTGAACAAATGTTATTGGCAACAAATTTGAAAGACATTGTTAGGATGGAATAAAAGCGGTGGAGTAGGTTTGTTTCTTCGTTACTGTTTCCAAAAATTGTGTGTTGTGATGTCGCTAAGGCACGGTAAGCCCTGCATCGTGTTGGATTGAATGAACTTGGTAATGCGGTAAATGGATTATTCTCTGATTCCTAATGGTACGTGAGATCAGCTAGATTGTTGGGGGAGGACCTGGCGTATTCCAAATAGGAGTTACATCCGTAGCATACAGGGGTGGGGATGTTGCATTGTATAAAATCGTTTTGTTCGGATCGCATTGTTGCCAATTTAGTAATAAGGGGGGTGGTGTTGAGTGGGTTTTGATTTTGTGTGTAAGTACATGAGGCCTAGCATTAATTTTTTGCCGTCTCGGTGTGGCTTACATACGGGTGTTACCAGCTTGAAGTTGCGACAGTTGGATACATAGTCAGAGTACTGTGGGTAAATGTTAGACCGGCTGTCTGCCACTTACCCCAACTTCATTGACGTCGTTGTATGCGGAAGCCAGAAGGCGTGAAAATTTGCGCAGTTGGTCTAGCTGGATATCTCTGCGTTATTATATTGCTCGCTTCGCAGCTGCTATGGTTTGCCTGTTTTTGGAAGAATGCCTGGGTGGTTTCAAGTGCATTTTGTCTACTCCTCAGTTAGTCGGTGATAAGAAATAGCTTGCTTCATTTTGCTCAGATTTAGACTTGTTTTTCGTGCTGACAACATGAACATCCGAGTTTGGTTTTGCGCTCGATAGGTGGCAGGTACAGTTACTGTCAACTTTGGCAAAGGCTCATGACTGGGAGACGGACAAAGGAGTTATGTGTGCAATCAACAGGTGTTCCTTGAGTCCTTGTATTTTCAGCTTGCTTGGCAGTGTTAGGCAGGTACGCATCACCGCTGGTGTTTAAGGACTTCACAGGAGACCTCTGAATGCTGGAATGCCAGTCATCTCCCATGTTAGACGACCCAGTTGCCTTGTCAACGTTGATCTTGCTGATAACAGCGTCATTACTAGTGTCAGTAGTTGGAATATGGGGTGTTTCAGAGCTAGTCGTCTTGGTTACCGACTTCTTTTGGGACATATTTTCAAGGAAGATAGCGCAAAATGCGTAGCCCGCTCGGTAGTTGGTGAACACAAACTGCAAAGATCAGGACAGCCGCTGTCACATCTGCGTCGTTTAGTGTTACTCGACGAATTCGAGGTTACACAGAGTGCACTGAGGTTAGGTGACGCGCGACGCATCTCGTCATAGTAACCTCAACCCTAATGGCAATCGGACTGCAGATGGAATTCCATCGGTTCCGATCTTCTAGAACCTACCTTTCACAGTGCCACAAGTGGGCTCGGTAACGTTAGTGCAAACGCGAGTTAACGTAGAGTGTTCTTTTCTAGCGAGTGTCGATTTGAGCGTTGTTGCTGGTAATTTCGGCTGTTTAGAAAGTGTCACGGGACTTAGTGGGGAAAGCTGCGTTACCCCGCGTGCGCTGGGCACAAAAGATGGAGAGACGTGTGTTGCTCCAGGCATGTTTGTCTAGGTGACCGATGCGTGCGATACTAGTTATTGATATGAACTGGATTAGCTTCGCCTCCGAGCAGCCCATGTCGTGGTTAAGTATGTAAATCTTCCACACCTGTATTACGCATTCCACAAGTGGCCGGATGTATGCAGCAAAAGGTTGTAGAAAAGTTGAAGGTCGAATAGTCCGAACACATGCTTCAGGAGGTCCACATGTTGAATTCCTCTTCTTGACGTCGTGTTAGCCTGTTTCGATCACGCAACCTCGACCTAGACCAAAACTCCCACATCTTTCTCGCCAGAAAACGTTTGAAACTAAGGGTTGCTCAGTGTGTAACAGCCCACCAGCTGGTGTCATAAGTGCAGCACTCTACAATTATCCACATTAAAGCAAAGTGGATTCGGGATTGACCATGCGTAAACCCTATCCAGATTGGCTTGAGGTAGTGTGATATTATCCGGTGTTTGATGTCATTGGTATAAAGCAGGTAGTTTGAGCTTATGAGGAGTATGATTTCGTTGACAGTCAAAAATAACTGTGGTCCCAGCACTGATCCCTGGGGTACTCCGCATACAAATTGGATGGGATCTGATAGGGGATGCACGCACTTTTAACTTCAAGCGCCGGTGTGAGAGAAAGTTTCTGATCCATCCAAGGAGAGGATCACCCATAGCAAAGCTTTGGAGTTTGGAGAGCAGAATGCCAAGGTCTAACCGGTCGCATGCCCTTGATAAGTCTCGAAAACTACATCAACTGCACCAGTGTCTACTGCTTCGGTCCAGCTGAAACGTGGTAGCAATACATTGATAATGCACGACCGAGTTCGTCGGGAGCCATACTATTCTGGTGCAATGTAGGTAAATTCTTCCAAGTAGGCCATTAGCGCATCAACAATAATGGCTTCCATGGCCTATGAAACAACCGCTAGTAGGATTACAAGACAGAAGTTGGCGGGATCGGAACGGCTACCACTCTTGTGAATATGAGTAATCCTACCACCACTCCACATGCTGGACCTGTACAGTTCGTTAACAATGTTGAAAGAATCGAGCTAAAGACTTGGCTAAGCTCTCTCCTACCACCCCAAATGAATTCGGGTGAACGTCATCAACTCCAGAAGAGCTGTGTCATTTAGCCATTCACTGGGAGGAGTGCCATCTTGACGTCACTGAGGAGGTTTGTCGTTTTGACCTATCAGGAACCCCTCCACGTTTTACAACTGACTCCACCGAGTCCACGGGATCCACACCTGCACAACCATATACATCTCCACCCCCACATGTCATCCATTTCTCGCAGGCACGGATGGGATCCTCTGAACGGCCCGCGGCACAAGCATTTGCCTGTTCCCCCTCGTCCCCCGTTTCGAACATTCGGATCAGCGGACCATCTGATATTCACATAAATGCATCGAGTGGGGCAGCCTCAGCTGATCTCAATTCCAGCTGGTGGAACCGTTGTCATTTGTCACTTGTAGGACCACACCCACAAACGAACAAATCCGCGAACTTTATATCGCCACTTTTAACTTCAAATCTTAGAACGGCGAGGATTTGAACAACTTCATATCCCGTCTCGTCTGTTCTGTGCGAAACGGTGACTATGACAGTGTCCCCAAGAGGAAGGTTCCTATACAGCAACTGATCTCCGGCCTGTCCGATTCTAGGATCAGAGAAAATCTGTTAATGGGTGGCGTTGGCAAGCTCTATTCGGAACTGGCCTGTGATATAGATCGTGCGAAGGCCGAAGTTAGTGCACAAAGTAAACTTGTTCTTCCCACCGTTTCGTTTACTGAGATCGACCGCTTGAACTCTTCACTATCTACTATGATATCTCCAAGTGGGAGCAAGTGTTACCGCTGTGGAAAAGCTGAACATCGCGCAAATAGTCAAGTATGTCCAGCCAGAAACGCAATATGTCAGAACTGCGTTTAGTCCGGACATGTTTCCAGACTCCGTCGTTCTCGCATCATATCACGTGTTGATCCCTTTACCAGCAACTTTTAGGCCTCCCCGGCCAAGCTTGACCAGACAATAAGTGTCATTTGTGCGGGTAAATGTTTGATTTCCTGTTCTACTAAGGAGTCTAAATTGCGTTGTCCAGATATTCCCACTGTGTTCTTTGAAGTGTATAGCACGAACATTCGTTTAAATATGGAACTACATTCCGCGTCACCCCTTATTATTGTCCCATACAGCTTTTATAAACAGTCTTTCTATCATCTACCTATACAGCAATCAGTATACACCTTCAGTAGCTGCCCAAACCGTCCTGTGCAAATTTTTGGTTTCATTACAGTTCTAGCACTTCTTAAAGACAGTAGAAAGTGTGCGGTTGAAACCTACTTTTCTAAGACCGACGGCAAGCTCCTGATGGGACGGAACGCCATGGTTTGATTAAATGTGTCGCCCAATGTCCACCGAATGACAATTGCCGGTGAGTCACAATTCAATTCCTTCTAGTTACCTAAACCTTTTCCGTTGGGATATTGACAAACTTCCAAACGCGATGCACCGCATTCGTTTGAAGACAGATTACAGGCCATTCAGTATTTCGCAACCAAGACCCGTACCCTTGGCAAAATGTGAGGCTTTGTCGAAAGTTTTAAAACAAATGGTCAGTGACGACTTGATAGAACCTATACAATGCTCTGAATGACTTTATCCTCTTGTTACAGTGCAAAAGAAAGATGGATCTATACGCGTGTGTACGGATTTGCGAATGCTTAACAAACACATAATTGTGGATAAATTCCCACTTCCTTCTACCGAGGAACTGAAAGCGACGCTCGCCGACGCTAGACTATTCTCGGAACTAGACATTCGTAGTGCGGACCACCACATGCTACTTAGTGCAGAATTTTGGTATTTGACAGTATTTCTCACACAAGACAGGTTGTGCACAGTGCAAAGTGTTACCGATGATCCTTAGCAGTGCACCAGCCGCTTGGCGAAAATTCGTCATCTCATCCTTATCCGATCTCAAATGTTGTATTTTTCATATGGATGATATTCGTGTATTTGGCAGCAACATTACTGAACATGAGAAAACCTCCACAAGGTACTGCTTAGACTGAATGAGCTCAATCTTCGCGTAACTACGAGCATATGTCAATTCTTCGTGTCTGAAGTGGAATTCATTGGGCCTATGACATCTACTCGTGGTATGAAACAAAATACGCAGAATACAAGAGATATCCTTGACCGCCCAAAACCGTGCAACAACACACAGGTGAAACATTTCTTGGGTCTGTGTTCTTACTATCTCCGACCTTTGCTCAATTTTGCGACAATCGCAGAGCCGTTGAGGAAATTGACAAGACAAAAAGAAAAACTCCACTGGGCGACTGAAAAAGAGGAATCTTATCTGGCCATACGAATGATGGTTGGGTCCAACCTTTCGGTAGCTATTTTCAACGAGCAACGTCCACCGTTCATTTCCACTGATGCTTCCGACGTTGGTTTTGATGCCGAACTCAGTCCTTCAGTGACAAGTGTTTATTCGGCAAAGAGGGCTAAGCAAAAACTACAGCTCGTGTAGCAAGCCAAACTCCTCGATATAAATTGCAGGCTCAAGCCCATAACTAATGACCCTTCTGAGTCGCTGAGATACCTCGTTTGCTTCAGTTAAACAAACAGTGAAGCACTCAGACGAATATCATCCAATTCGAGTCCAGTAATCGATTCCGTCTCGTCCGCCTTCCATTGGCTGTTTGGCTCGCTCGGTTGGTCCATCTGCTCCCTCTGATCTGCTAATACCATCACATCCTCCCGTTTTCCGTGTTCTTGCGCCTCCATATTGCTATGTACCTCGTACACCTTGTCACTTAGCGTCATCTTCGCTGTATCTGCGACCGTGGTCTTTTTGCCCCACGCCATCTGCCACTCCACTCCCAATCCACCTTGTTGGCTCCGGTGTCGGCTCAAATGCAGTCGATTTCTTCTGAAGGTTTTCCCTCCAACCTCTATTTCGTATGACCTGAAACCGACCCTCGCAATGACCACATTCCTTCCACTGCTCTGGAGTACCGGGTAATGATTGAACCCACACTTCCGCACCCACTGACAGCTCAGGCAGTATTCGTGCACCGCAGCCATAGTACCGTTTCTGTGTGGTCGTTAATCGTCTCACATTGTTCTGTAGTCGTTCGTGCTGTGGCGAAACTGGTCGCCAAAGCGTGGCAGATGCCGGTTTCAGCGTTCTAATCATTCGGCCATATAGCCGCTGCACCGGGCTCAAACCGACATTCCTTGGAGGGTTGTTGCGATTCTCCAGTAGCATGAGGTACGGGTCCTCGCCATTTGCACTAGCCTTTGACAACATTCGCTTGGCGTGCTTCACTGCGGACTCCGCCTTTCCATTTGATTGACTGTGATATGAGCTGGTTCGCTGGTGCACGAATACCTACTTGGTTGCTTACGCCTGGAACGCAGCGCTGGGGAAACTTGGGCCCATTGTCGGAGACCAGCTCCTTCGGTAAACCGTGTCGCACCAAATGACATCTGCGCTTGTCGCTTACTGTCTTTTTGGTTGTAGTGGTAAGTAGATCGATTTCATAAGAATCAATATACCAATCCACCGTGAGTAAGTAATCTTTCCCGTCAGCACTGAATAAATCCACCGCCACCTTCTGCCACGGTTGATCAGGGACATCATACGGCGTCATTGGTTCCCTCGCCTTCCGGATTTCGTGTGAACGGCACGCCTCACAACTCCATAACTGATCTTTTATTTGACCCGTCATTCCTGGCCAAATGATCAATTCTCTTGCTCGGTTAATTGTATAGCTGGCACCAACGTGAGCGCGATGGACGTATTTCAGCATTTCTTCTCGGAGCGATGACGGAATCAGAATACGACTACTCTTGAACAGCAAACCATCACAGACAGAGAGTTCATCCTGAACATTAAAGTTATTTCCTTCAGCAGGTGCTTCTTTGTCGCTGGCCACCCAATTAAAATAACGCCTCGCAAAGCTGAAAGCGTTGCAGCTTCTTCTGTTTGGTGCCTTATTTTCTTCAGGCGATCTTCTTTCACTGTCAGACGCCGTACTAGCTTTACTGCTTCGACCTCTTCCGGATTAGGCTCGGGTACCGACAGATGAGCTCTTGCCAGTATATCCGCGATGGATATCTGTGCACCCGGCATATACACGATATCCACGTCGTACTTTTGAAGCCGAATAAACATACACTGAGGGCGAGGAGGAAAAACATGCAGCGGTTTCCTAGCTATGGACACAAGCAGCTTGTGGTCGGTATAAAACGTTATCGTTCTTCCGAAAATATAATAGTTGGAACGCTCCATGGTTTAGACTACCGAAAGCACCTCCTTCTCTATCTGCACATAGCGGTGCTCGGTCATGGTGAGTGCTCGGCTGCGGAAATCCAAAGGATTTCCATTCTGTAAGATAAAAGCACCTATTCCGTTTTGGCTACTGTCACACTGTACCTGAAAAGGCTGCGCTGGATCCTAATACCCGAGTACAGGCGCGTTGCTAATGAGATGCTTAATAGTTTCGAATGCGGTTTCTTGTACTTCTTCCCAACTTCACTTTCCACTAAGAACAAGTGAGTAGTTCCCTCAAACTTTCCTAAACCTGGGCTAAACACAGACGGATACTGGTCACTAATATCGGTTTCTCCTTGACAAACATGCACAAAACGATCATGATTAAAAACAACGGAACCGAGAGACTGGATCGAAACAATGCTGAGAACCGGTTTGAGCTCTTCCTCCACGATCACAAACTCCAGTCGATGTGAGTCTCCATCGCTTGGGTTAACAACTTCGATTGTAGCTGAGCACTTCGGATGAAGTTTAGAATCATTACATATAGGCAGCTATTCTTGCTCAGATCGAATGCACACTGGAGGACAATACTTCCTTGGAAGGATGTTGACAGTAGCACCTCTGTCTAACTGGAATCGGACGGCTTTGCCTTCGATCAAAAAACCTGCACACACACACACACACACACACAGTATTCCGGTTCCCTCCGAGACACGTTACCAAGTACATGTTCTGCATCTGCATGGGACGTGTCACGAACGACCACAATTACATTGGTTGATTGGCAGCAACCAGCGAAGTGGTTCCTTCTTTCACATCTGGCTCATTTATGTCCACACACCGGACACTGTTCGCAGGAGCTCGGATGTCGCGTGGCGCAGCGTTTGCAAATCACCTGTCTCACCTTAGTAGTTTTCGTTACTTCGCTTTCGGAAACGGCACAGAATTCTGCATGTAGCGAGCTTTATTCGTTGGTCTTGTTGGATGATCGAGGACTCAATGTTGAGAGATGAATGCACTGCCAGAGCGATAACTTGCGCTGTTGAAAAAACCGCTTTGTCGTGCTTGCAGTATTGATTCCTAGAACAATCTGATCGCGTATGAAACTCGCCCAAACGTTTACAGCAATTACAGGATCAGGCCAAAATCTTCAATTCAGTGATGTACGCGTCAACCGATGCTTTTGGGCCTCTGTTGCGCGAAAATAAATGATAGCACTCGTAGGTCTCGTTGGTTTGACATTCACAAAATTCACCGAGCTTTCCAATGACCGCCTCCAAATTATTGATATTTTCGCCTTTGTCGTAGCACAATGTCTCTAAAACAAGGCGCGCGTCATCCCCGGCTGCGTGTCGAAACATGGTCAAGCGATACGCCATCGGTTGTTCGTCCGAACGTACTTAGCTGCAGAAATCCTCCCACTAGCTGTTTCATAGACGCCAATTACTCGCGAAGTTCCGTTCGTTCATGTTCAGAGTGGGTCAGGCATCTGAATAGACAGTGGTGCTCCATAAAGCTTCCGCGTGCGGCCCGTATGATTGGTCTGTGCCTTCGCTGACGCGATGTTACAATACTCAGTCCTTGAAGGACAAGTGTTTATTCGGCAAAGACAGCTAAGCAAAAACTACAGCTTGTGTAGCAAGCCAAACTCCTCGATATAAATTGCAGGCTCAAGCCCATAACTAATGACCCTTCTGAGTCGAAGAGATTCCTCGTTTGCTTCAGCTAAACAAACGATGAAGCACTCAGACTAATATCATCCAATCCGAGTCCAGTAATCAAAACCGTCTCATCCGCCTTCCATTGGCTGTTTGGCTCGCTCGGTTGGTCCAACTGCTCACTCTGATCCGATACCACCGTCACGGGTTTAGGGGGCGTTTTTTCCGTTACTCGAGGGTGAAGAGAAAGTAATAATATATGCCTCACGAACTTCGTCAAACATGGAAAGGAATTATCCTTCTAGTGAAAAGTGGCTTTGTTTTGTATTTGGACCTGTGAGAAGTGACAATTTTACTTATTCAGGCGTCATTCGCTTTGCATACTGATCACTCTGCCCTTACAACCCTACTGAACTGTGGCGATAAGAGTCAAAAGCCGGTGTGCCTAGGCCGCTGGATATCGCGCCTACTAAATTACGACTACGAAATCAGATAGTTACCGGGTGGTGCTTACCAGGTGGCCGATGCACTGTCCAGGCTTCCACTATTAAACGAAAGGGAGAATGACGACTTAGATGAGGTGAAATTGCTTCCCCATCTCTCAATCGGAGCACCCTGTGCCATAATGCTCGACCGGATACATGAACATACTGACGGAGATCCCAACCTTGTGAAACTTACGGCTTATGCCTAATGCGTGGCTTAGTCACAATCGAATTCAACCGGAGTTACTGACATACTATACTCCTCGCCACGAGTTTTCTATAGTGTCAATATCAGAAATCATTTCAGGGTAAAGAATTCTTTTCGGTAAATCTCATCAGACCCAAACTTTTACATAACAGTGATTGTGGATATAGCGTCAACTGGGGCTGGGATTGACTTCTTGACTGTTTGAATGACCAAAATCGATAACTTGAGACAGAGATAGAGATGGTAGACCAAGTAAACTAAATAAACATATGTACACAATTCTCATCTTACCTACTTAATTACCTTGTACTAATGAGAATTGTGTACATATGTTTATTTAGTTTACTTGGTCTACCATCTCTATCTCTGTCTCAAGTTATCGATTTTGGTCATCCAAACAGTCAAGAAGTCAATCCCAGCCCCAGTTGACGCTATATCCACAATCACTGTTATGTAAAAGTTTGGGTCTGATGAGATTTACCGAAAAGAATTCTTTACCCTGAAATGATTTCTGATATTGATTCATATTAATGAAATGGGAATCTTTGCTTTGCTGAAGATCAGCATTGCCCGTGATTCATTTTCTATAATGGCCAATTGCATTAGGAGAGGCGAACAAATCGTGATCTCTCCTAGTCTTATTCCAGCGGTGATCGACTGCGCGCATGACGGTTATTCCGGTATTGTGTGAACGAAGGCCAGAATACGCGACTACTACTGGTGGCCGAGGTTAACTTCCAGTGTTGAGATTGCAATTCGAGAGTACAATGCTTGCCAACAATCCGAAAAGACTTCGAAGCCCTGGGAATCTCGAGGTCAGCTAAATGAGTGTTCTATGGTTCCCTGGGCTAAAATTGTCATCGATATCGTGGGTCCATTTGCCAACGCACATACTCAGAAACGAAACGTGCTGGTTGTCACTTGCTTTTATAGCAAATGGCCAGAAGATATCCTATGCGGAGAAGTAAGTAGAGGTGTCATTACAAAGTGGCTGCGGCATTTGTTTGCAAGGTATGGGCTGCCAGAAGAAATCCTTACTGATAATGGACCGCAATTTAGGAGTAAGAAGTTGACCGATTTCCTTCGGAGCAATAGCCTCAAACATGTCAGGACGGTGTCTTATAATCCGGCTGCTAATGGAATGGTTGAACGCCCAAATCAGACATTAAGTGAGCTTATATAAGATTTTCAGCTCTCGGGAGAATCTTGCGAGGATGCCTTGGTGTCCGCTCTGGCTACATACAGAACCACGCCGCATAGAGCAACCGCCAAATCTTCATCAGAACGGATGATAGGAAGACTAATTCGAACCCGGTTAAAAGCAGCTTGTAAATTCGAAGAAACTACGTATCCTGTTGATTATGAAATACGAACTGATTATGAATCAAAGCACAGAGGACGAGGCAAAACTTGCCCTACAAGGACCCTAGTTTGTGTGAAATTACCCAGGTCCCGGAAACGGGAAAATAAATTCGGACCTCCTACGCTAGTGGAATCTATGTATACGCCAGAAGCATACAAATTGGCAGATGGGACGCGAGTTACTGCAAGTAGTTTGCATACTGCACTTTCTCAAAGTAATTCTCCAATAGCTAGCTGAACAACCTCCACGTGGTGCCAGCTGGGTGCTTCGGGTTTAACCCGTTCCAGCAAACAGTTCAGTGGCAGTGTTCCACGACGTGGTGGGTTTTCGCCTGACAAGCGCCCTCTCATCATAAGCCACAAATGTCTGCTTAACAACACTGTGACGTGACGGATGTGACTCGCCACTAAATAAATTTACTGCGCAAGCTTACGCTGACAAGCCTATCAGATCCACCGACGTCAAACCTTTCTCCAGACACTGACGACGCGATTGAACTCACTCAAAAGAACAGTACTATAATCACAAACGCAAGCAACACGCCTACCTACATCCCTAAATTTATGAATCCACATATATGGAAACCTTATTATACTTTTGCACATTTCTTGCTCATTTGTTGTACTGCTACTATGATCATGCCTTTAATGGCCTGCCTCGCTAGCCAAGAATAAAATTTCATTTATTTATTTATCTACTGCAGAAACATCATGAACAGCAGAAAGCCTACAAGTGTCAAGCCTGATGCATCGCCCTGTCGGTCGGTATGTTTTGATGGACAACACAACCTGATGTCTGCTCCATGTGTATGTTCTTTACTACCTTATGCAAGTAACAATTTAATCGCTGACACGAAGTGACGACATAGTTACAACCAGCGGAAGGGACAGTGTGGGATTGTCATGTTACTTCCTACTCTTGTTCATCGCCATTTATTGGTCGTGAAACATATGCCCACTTAGCTTTCATTGGCCGAATGCGTGCTTGCTGCCGATTGGCCTGTGTGGGTGATTTAAGAGTCATAACCATTGTTACTTGGTAGTCTACCGAGTTCCTGTTCTGTTTTCACGGACACAACAGGAACGAAACCGTGATATTGTTTCACAATGCCCGATACCTCAATCCCCGTCCCAGTCCACATCCGATCTCACACGTGCGCGGTATTTTTCAGGTAGCTTATGTTTCCCGATTTTCCATACCGGAACTTGCATACAACCGGAACTCGATAACAGCAATTAATCTAGGTCCCGCAACGATCTTAAGAACATAGCTGCCAAGACTGCTTCCGGATAGTTCGTACCTGCTCAGTCATTAAGTGAACGTCGCACGAAGACAACAAACTTATCTTTCGACTTTCATAGCTGTCGCGCAGTTGTGCGACATAGCTAGAATTACTTCTGTAGCTTCAGAGATTATTTTCAATAAGGACTCTTAACAGTTTAACAAAACGTCTATATCACTTAAGCACAAGTTGCGAAGCTCCACTGCGGACTCACTGCCTTTGCCTAACAGCCAGATAATCTAACAGTCTCAGAGTTCTACTCAGGATTTTCTGTGGTACGTTCCGCCACGTACACTTTCCTCCTCTCCTATTGTGGAAGAGACGCAAGTAATAAATTTGCCTACAACTGTCTCTGGCCTTAGGGAAACTGCTTGGCTACAGAATGAAATCACTACGCCCTTCGGTGTGCAACCATGCAATTCATCGCTTGATACTGACACTATATTTCGATTGTTGGTCTTGGAAGCTCGCCGCTTAATAGTTTTGCGTGAACATACGGAAAGGACAAAACATTCCCATATTCGAATTTCGTTGGAGACTTTCACAGAGAAAGATATGAGAGGGTCACTTGGTGCACGATTAAACACCATCTGTGCCATGCTGCTCGCGCATAAATGGAAACCAACGAAGTAGCGGTAAAAGTTGCACAACATAAGAAATAATCGTCAGCGTCGGCGCCTACAACATTCGCAACTTCAGCGGCTTTTGCACAAGAGACGCACAGATGCTGCTACAACGGTAATCGATGGTAACTGACGAACAGCATTGGTGCAAGAAGGCGATGTAATTCCATATTTTACGATATATTGAACCAGTGTGTTCTCAACCTCCAGTAGTCAGCAAAGTGTTCCCTAGAACCACTCTCTCTCCTAACATGAGTCCCATAAAACCAATTATGAAAAATGCAATACAGCAAGTGCTTCGAAACATGCAAGGCAGTAGACCGGGAGTGGGTCGCATTACACCAAAGGACATAAGGAAAATTATTCCACTTTCCGTTGCTGCTTTCCTTAATGGTCTCGCTTCCAATCCCTTTCCTTCACATATAAACGGTGTTAGAAGCACGTTTGTGCTTAAGGTCTCAAAATCGACCTCTCCGGAACACTTTTGCCACATCTCCGTCGGGTCGATGTACACGCGGCTACTGCACCATATAGTTTTCGATCGTTGGATGCCTTCATTTCTATCCGATCGGTTACAATGCAACTTTTTACATAAGGACGGTTTTTTCGTGGCTCCCACTAGTTTACACGCTTTTCTCCGCCATTCTCATTCCTCATGCACTCCTCTCACTTTTTCGGTGGTGGAAATCTCAAAGGTTTCTGATTCAGGTTTGCATCACTCAGTGCTACAAGTCGTTACCGCATTTGGTGAGCCTTAATACCTCCTAAGATTTCTGTAGGAATCCGAGGGAAATGAATTTAATTCCGCTTACACCGGAGCTGCATCATGAGGTTAACAACAAAATGTGGGCGACGTTCCTGATGAAAAGCGCCTGGTTGAATATGCCCGTAAACCATGCGAAAGTTTAGCCCATAGCATTTATGGACGTAAGGTAAGCGCTCATCTTCCCGCGAACAACACTGGAACTAAGTTTCAACCGATCGGTCGCCTATTGTAATATGCGTCATCTCGAGAGTACCCAGGGCTTCCGTATCCGGGCGTACATTCGTCGGTCAAAGACTCAGAGAGTTGAAAGGCGAAACAGATACTTGGTAGGCGGCTGGACAGTTGCATAACAACTACCTACTAGGAGCAGGAGGTGGATGGATAGTGTGCCTGATTTATATCTCGTGGTTAGCTGCACGGTGTAGTCAGAGCTGGCGATGGAAGACGGAGCCTGAGGTGTGCGGTTGGATGATGATAACACGCACGAGATATGATTGCAACCGATGTCCGGTCATAACCGCATCATTTACCCACGTAGAATTGGGATGGAGCGAAATAACAACTTCCAATTGCAAATGGCAAATGCCGTAGGAACGCCCGGATTGGTTTGCGTCATGCGGAGCCACTCATACCTGTGCAGACGCTACAACCTGACGAGTAAATGTGATTCGCCGAAGCGAGTACATTTTATTTGCGGCTTCAAAGCACCTTCTCACCGCAGCCCTGTAGTGTGTTCGAATACAGTCCACAACTGACAAATACCCATCCGGAAATATTTCCATGAGAGCGTGATAAACGTTAGTTGCGTTTACCCTACATGCTCTGCGTTTCCGCGTGCAGCGTCCAGCCGTATGCGTTGATGTAACGGGTTACGCAATCCGGCAAACGGCCACACACACTACCCATGTCTGTCAAGTCCGCACAGTTCCATTTTCCTACTTATTATGCCCTCATCAAAGTCCTTATCCACTGGCTCTCCAAACACAATCAACGACAGGCGGTAGAACATAATTGCTTGTTACACAACCTGTTAGAGTAGCATCTGTTTGTCAAGCTCATACATGATTGTTTTACTGCGTGGCAACTAACACGGGTATGCGACGCGACCACACGCACCAACTAACCGGACATTCACAATGTTCCCCGAATGGAGAGCTGGCTATTTATAGCAGGGTATAAAGTGCACTCTGACCTGTCGTCATAATAAAGTAAGAACAACACTCACTTAGAACAGGTAGTTCACTGCCAACAGAATGTTTTACAGATCGGCCAAACGAACAACACGTCGATAATTCTTACTGAAATGCTTAACCATTTGTTCGCAGTGCTGCTGCGTAACTAAGGCCCGTGCTTCAGACACCGCGTGCTCCAAAAAGTAAATCCGCCACTCGCTTTTATGCAGAACGCCTTCAGGACCCCCAGGAGCATCTCGGAGCAGCGTCCCCTCATTGCCTGTTTTACATGAGCCTTTATTATGCTCCAGATGCCCTCCAGGGGATTGAGAGTTGGAGAGTAAGGCGCAAGGCGTAGAAGTCTCCCAGAGTGGTACGGTTCCTCCAGGAAAACGTGCTCCATGTGCGTGTGACAGGGCGCGTTGTCACAAATCTAAAGGCACCTTTCTACAAACCCTGCTCCGTTGGTATCAAGCAGTTGACGCAGCCAATGAGCGCACCGTTGCTTGTTGTAGCTTCCTCTCAGAACCGAACACGCTGTCAAGCCGTTGTTTGTCGTGGCGCTGACAAGATGAACATTCGGTCTCCGGCTGTTCACCACTTTACAATGGAACAATGGTTTATTACGGGTAAAACTGTATCGCTTAACAAGTCCCGTGGGATGAAAATTATTGCGAAAATCAATTGCGTAATAAAGTGAAAAGCGTTGTGGTGGACTTACCATAGACTTATGTGGAATAGCGGAGATGTTCGCGTATTAAACGTATAAATTCATAAATCCATTGGTTAGGCGTTTGGCAAGACACTGTTTGATTGCGTTTTGTAGCCCCTGGCTAACAAGTTATAAAATGAAATGTAACTGAGACAATGCATCGCCAACACGTTGTTTAAATATCGCCAGATTGGGAGCAGAGGCGACATAATTAGGTTGGGCGTTCCAAGGCTGGCACATGCGGAGGGAAAAGAAATTTCTACGGCATTCAAGTCGGCTATACTGAATTGTCAGTTTCAGAGGGTGACCTCTTAGTTTAGTGTTGTGGTTAAATTCCAGCAGCGGGCGGCATATGTGGTTTGGGTTCTTCAGAATCTGGTAAACCATTATGAGATCCCCCCGCAAAAGCCGATGTCGACTGCTGTAGATTCTTAGAGATTTCAGTCTAAGCTGATAGGGCAGATGAAAGAGGTCCCTGACGTTCTTGGTTGCCCTTCGTTGAGGAGTCTCGAGAGCAACGAGATCCTGTTTTTGCCACGACTGCCACGCCTGAATAGCATATTCCACGTGAGGGTGTACGTAGGCGTTAAGCATTTGGGGAAATATTGAGGGTTCAAACCGACCGAAGGCTCTGCGAAGAAGGCCGAAGTGTTGATTTCCGGTTCTCGTCGCCTTCTCTGCTTGTTTTGAACACCCAACATCTTCCTGTACCAATCCACTCAGGGCTACGCTCCTGAGAAACCTTCGCCAAGGTGTGGTCTCCAATCTTGTAAGCGCTCACCGGCTGGTGACGCAGATGTATCACTTTGCACTTAGCTATGTTTAATTGAAGCTTGTTCCTCTTTGACCATTCGTAAATGCAATCTAAGTCATATTGGAGCAGATCCTGATCTGGCTTGTTACTAATCGCCCGTCATATCTTGACGTCATCGGCGAAAAGCATGAGATTTGAGGAGATAACTGATGTCAGGTCATTGATAAACACCAGGAATATACGCGGTCCCAACACTGAGCCTTGTGGGGCACCACATTCCACCTCAATTGGGTTAGAGAGTGATCCCCAAACACGTACTTGAAGCTTCTGTTGGTGAAGGAAGCTGCCAATCCGACCAAATACAGGATCTCCGATTCCGTAACTCTGTAGTCTTTGAAGTAGGATGGGGTGATTAAGGCGGTCGAAAGCTTTGGAGAAGTCCAGACAGATGACGTCGACTCCGACCCGGTCATCGGTCCCTTCCGTCCAACTACCTCGTGCAATAAGTTGGTTGGTGGTGCATGACCGGTGTTGACGGAAGCCATGCTGTTCCGGTACCAAAATGTTGCATTTTTCCAGGTAGTTCATTAAAGCCTCAGCGACGACTGCGCTCGACTACCACGTCGGGAGCGCTCACGAGTGCGTGAGCTAAATAAGTTGCAGTTGGTCTGACCAATCCACACCGGTTGCCCTCCTTCCGCTTCGTAATCCATGAGCTGCGAAATGAATGACCTGCGTCGATTTTTGTTCGCCAGCGTGTTTATGGACTCCGGAATGGTGTGCGGTTTCTTCATGGTTATTAGTCGACCATTCAAGTGTCATGAGATGGTGCTGGTACTTACTGAAATTTCGATCTCTGCCTTTAACCGCAAAAGAAAGGAGTTCAAGGGTAACGGCAGGCCTCGTAGGCTCCCACTTCACCAGAGAGTCGGTGGCGGACTTTTCCGTGCTGCCCCACCGGTTCCGTCGATTCGTAGGACTGTATCCAGTTGCGGCATGTTTTCATCTTCACCATCAGTTTGAAAGGGACCTGCTGCCAATCGTAGCCTTTCTCGTACGCTTTCATTATGACGTTCTTCACCTCGCACGAGTGCCGAACATACAAGCCCACTATTGCGTTTAGGTGAACTGCATGTTCAAAATCACACGGCAAAGTTATTTGGCTGTGGCTCGTTATATCAATCCAATCGTCTTTCAAATCCCTGGTCGACGCACAGTCGGAGGAATGTTTCAAGCGATTTTTGGATTCTCACTTGATGAGTAAGCTGGGACCCTGCTTCTTCCAATGTAGCTGTTACGGCCCCTTGTGGAATACCGTCTCGTAGCGACTCACGGCATCCACGCAATGATCGGGAAGTGAAGGAGCTGACAAAGGACTTTCCTTCTGCTCTCTACAATCCAATGATCCAATGATCCTACTCTCGTTGTCACTGGTAGGAATCGCTACTTTGTACAGAGAAACAAAGGCCCACGTGGTGTATCGGCCACCGACACCGTACCTGGTAGAAGCTGAAGCTTCCCACTTGCACCCCTACGACTTAGTGCGTTTGAAGTCCTATTGGCTGAAGGTGCCGGGCTGTACACTCACACCTACACAGCTGCACAAGTGAGCGGCGCAGGTACCGCTCAAAGTAATTGAGTAGCTACTCAACTTGTATGCCCTTCCACGCAACTCCTTTGCCGTTCCGATTACTTCTGTTGCCCAAGGGGACAACTTGGCCGAGGAATGGTATAAAGTTGGCAGCCCCGCATATGCATTAATGAACCATCGTCCAGGTCTAACATTTTGTTTTCCTGATGAGATTTAGGGTTCCTCCTCTTGAGTAGATGCATCAATGTACGTATTTTTTCTGGATTTCTAAATATCCAACAGTTTTGATTTCGTCTGTTTGGGATAGACTTTTTAGCAGTATCAGTGCCTCGTGTATTTGTAACATTGTTGCGAAGCTGATGCGTCTGCGATATAATAATTTAAGTTTCGTCAGTCTGGCGGTGACTTTGGTTACCAGCTTGACTTCACCACTATAAGTATAACTGTTTCCCCCTACGACAGGTTCCAGTAGATCTAGAACACTAGCAATATTTTTAATAAACTCATTTGTAGCCACAGTAGGATTGCGAGTTAGGAGTGACGTGTTCCAATTCATGATACTGATATGATCAGTACATGAGTTCCAGTCCACACGATGGAAGTTGCGAAGGGGTGTTAACATTTTACTTGAAGGTTTATGTGATTCATAGTCGTATCACAGAGCACCTTATTGTGCTCACAACCCGATAGAGCATTATCAAAGAATACCTAAGCGGAAAAGATCCCCATCGTAAGTACATGGCGTAAGGTAGTGTCACTTTTAGTTGGCTCGCTCACATGCTTGGTTCTGTCATTGGGATGGCGACGTGCTTATTTCCTCAATCTCTGCAGTGTCTCTGAGTGTAGGCAGAGTCCAATTAACACGTGACGGATGTGAAGCGCCACTAAATAAAGTCATTACCTGTTGATCCACACCGGTGCAGCATCTTACTCCAGCGCCCCATAGCGGAAATCGTGAAGAAGAATGGGCTACCGTTTGATAATTCACCAAACGAGAGATGTATGAATTGAGCGATCAGTCACCGGCTTCCGATAGTCGTGATGCATGAGTTTGCCCCATCACTGTTCCGGTAGGCTAGGTAGCCAAAATACCAGGGTAGTAGCCTCTAAGTCAACTCCCCACTTTGGATTGGGCAACTGGTTACATCACAAGTCAATTATACCTTTGTTATTAATCCTTGGTATCTCTTTCCTGATTCGTGTGTTCATGAATCTACCTCCAACTCCTAATGCAATGTAGAGCAACCGGTTACCCGCCTTCGGCCATGATCCTTTTGACGTCTGGCGTGTTTCAACGTAGGCACACTCATGGAGATTGAGTAACATCCAGGTCTAGCTAGATTTCTGAAGTCTCTCACCATAGATGTTTGCTGCTTTCCGAAACCCGATTTTATGATCCAAGCTCACACCCCACACTGACCATAGAGTCCTATATTACCTACGTTTGCTGGAGAACAAGTAGGTGCTTCAGCGGTTTTGTTTGGCGCAAATATAGCCCTAAGTGTTAAGGCCGCGGTCGCACTGCCTAACTCATTCCCGATTAACAGCCGACTGTGTACTGCTCGGCTTCTGGATTCATGTAGAATCAATAGAGTTGGCAAAGAAATATGCAGCCGGTTTGTGGTCTCAGTGTACGCTCCAGATGACCGCAGATATGATAGGGCCAAGGACGACTTTCACCGAGAGCTTCATCACCACTTGAGCAGCGTCAACAAATCTACGTTGGGCATTTCAATGCACGGGTCAGTCGCTTGTTAGCCTGCGAAAGTCACTTTGGTGGTTACCACGCGTTAGATTGTGGACTGGTATTGTGCGAAGACAACTGTCTATTTCGGTCGAGCACCGACTCCAGGACTACGAAAACTGTTCTGCAGCTTGGCATCCCCTTACACCAACACTAACACATTGCAATCAGCTTCATATGGTGTGACAGCGTACAGGACTATAGGAATATTTTATCCGTTCATTGACTCAGGTGCACTACAGTGAGTCCCGACTTATACAAGTAACGCTGGTATTCACAGATGACGTCGAGACAGTGCTTTTGTCGGCAAACCACTTGCTGACCGAAGGCAGTGGGATACGCATATTTTCAGATCTTCCCTGGAGTGAACGCTAGGGAGACCAACAGAATTCAAAAGACTACCACACGGTGTATAGTATAACGATCATTTTGGTTAATGGCATGACCGAGCTACCGGCATCTAACAACGAATAAGACCATGCACTTGACCTGGAAGAAAGGTGGTACATCGGTGAAGTTCTCGGTGTCGGTGACGTCATATTTCAGTCGATTACACGGTTACAAGTGTAGTGTCCCGAGGCTACTGGAACTCATAGTTCAGTCACAACAGATGGCGGTGAACTTCATCCGCAGCTGGCAGATACTGCGTCAGGCACTTCATACCAAGACGCACTTAGAGAACCGCAGCCACTTGATGTCCTCGAGGAAGCCCCACCCACGACTCAATACAACCAAGACAGCGATTTAGAAAACTGTGCGTTAAAGCCAATAGCTATCTAGAAAGCTACCAATGGACTACATACTGCATTTGCAGATAAGATCAAAAAACGTTGCACTCATATCGAGATTTGGCAAGTCACCCAAAAAAACGATTATGTGCCGGCCTTTCATCGGTCGTCACAAATTCACTTCCAAATACTCCTTGTCAAGAGGTTTTAACTTCCAAGAAGGCCTCTTGTATGTACACGAATGCTCAGAGTTTACTTAGTAAAATCTCTGAAATGGGACTGCGTCAAGGATCAAAGACGTGCGACCTCATAGCTATTACGGATACATGCTTACGCACCTACGTAAGTGACATGAAGGTCACACTGCCAGGCATGTCCATTTTCCGGCACGATCGACCCAACAAGGGAGAGTGATGGCTCTGTACTTCCGTCGTGACTTCCAATGTGAGCCCATAGAGGATCCGGTCAACGCGGTGCAAGGTTCACTTTGGTTCCTTCTACGTTTTAAAGGTGACGACACCAGCTTGGTGGGGGTCGTTTACCACCCTCCGTCCTCAAGGCAGGAGGTGGACTTCTATCTGGCATCTGCACTAACACGGGTGGTAAAAAGGCAGTACAGTCACATTGTATCACTGGTGATTTCAACATTCACGAACTGGGAACTCTGAGCAGCTGCTGGAGAACAGTTCAAGACGAATCTACAAGAGGATGTCTCCTGTTTCCCGCTGCATAACTACATTAACCCCCTGCCAGATTTAGAGAAACAAACAGGCCGTCTATACTCGAACGGGTATTCACCAATGAAGAATTGATGATCGAGAGTGTAATGGTCTAGGTCCCCCTGGAGTGCGGTGATAATGCAGACTGACTTTTCGAAAATATGTTGTACTACCGATGCAAAGAGAAGGCTTATACGCTGCAACGTACTCGATCGACCAGATGAGACAACCAACTGGACATTTATAGTGGACGAGCATCGACTAGAACATGGCAACAGTTCGTTAGCCAGTTTAACATTCTGCATGCAAAGGAATAAGATACTAAGGCTCTCCACCGGAGAAACGTGCTTATTGTGCAAGGCATGACACGAAAGTGTACGACGGTGCGACACGTGGCCTGGCACATCTATAAGCTCTCTCCGAGTACCGAGGATTAAATGGCATACCGGCGGGAGTTGGCAGTACGTATGGTCTCCGATCACAAGCTGCCTTATCAACATGTAAACAGTAGGCGAAAAGTGAAACGGGATATTCCTCCCCTTCAGGCAGCGGAGAAACTGACGGAGATTCCGAAGGACGCAGTGAATACCCTGTGCTTGCAAAATGCTCCAACATTGCAGTGCGATCTCTGGTCACCTAACCCATGACTGAGGTTCTCTCACCCCCATAATTCAGTCATACATCCTTTATGACAGAAGTTGTACAAAGCTGTTATGTATGCTTAAGCACAGATTTTCTGGAGTTAATAACAGCCATCGGCACTCATCTGGAGTGGTATGAGAGAGTTTAGCTGATCACTTGTTGATCGTTTTTCCGAGCTTGGTTAAGAGATCGCTCTGAAGATGCCACCTCGCATGGTGGTGAAACGTATACGATCTCTTAACCAAGCTCCAGAAAAACGACCAACAGGTGAGCAACCAAGCCGGGCTACCAGTGTCCCAAATTATTTCGAAGAGCTTAGCTGAGTTCTTAGCTCTATTCTTTTAACAAGCTATTGAGGAAATATGCGTGTCCGACATGTGGAATCATGAAATGGTAACTCTAATTCCCCAGCGTGGTAGTCGTTCTGATCCAACCATGAGCATTTATTTTTTGCGAAAGCATGCATAGCTCAAGAACCGAGCATTACAGCAACACGCCAAGAGGGGACAAATGTCACGGCGGAATAGGAAACAACTGTCAACGTGAAATCATTGTCTCTGTCCCAGTAATTAAATAATGACTAGGTTTAAATGAAGTTAAACGCAGCCTCCACATTTACGCATCGTAAACACTCAGGAAGTATCGATTTGTTGAAACATAAACATTGGGTAAAGCAATTTTAGTCCGCACTAATGAAGAAATGCTTCTCGCGGGTGTATTAAACCTCCATTATTAATGACAGTCAGCCGATGAATGATCCCGTGTGATTCTGGAAATTGAGCCTGGATATATTGCAATATATCGGAAGCATTTACGCCCATCCCGTATTTATCTAGTTAAATCTGGTTGTACGCTCCAGGCGATCGACGTCGCAGATTGCTGTACCCAGAACAGTTGCCATGGAATCTAATCCATTCAACTCCCTACTGCTCCTGTTTAAAAAGTACATAGACCAAACTGTTTATAATGCCATAAGTTAGTTAATGGTTTATGTTTGGTATTTTCGTCGCTTGGTGAGGGGATACCATGTTCTCTGCACGGCAGTAACCTGCAAGTCAGTACATGGTGAGCGGCGCTATATCATCTCTAGTAAATTATTTACCATGTTCGTTGCCGACCCCGTAGCTCAGTGGTCTCAATCACGGACTGGCTACAGTCGAAATGCGGTCCCTGCCTTACCCGGGTACAAGGGAATGCGCAGCGCTGACGATTCCCGAAAGAATGCAACACGCCTACGGTGCTTTTCCGGGCGCGTGAAGGCTGTCTAACTGAACCCAGATGGGACGGAATACTATGTATACCATTCAACTCCCCCTACTACTTCTCTGGAATCTAAAAGAATTAGGGTTTCCGACTTGCGAAAAACTTGGTAGTTAAAATCGGTGGTACTGGGATAACTGAACACCTTTTCCCCCAACACTGAGAAACTGTTCGGCTATAACAACAACGGGTGTCGTGGGTTATTTCGCAGGATTGCAGTACGTGGGATATTGTTTCTTTTTGCCCGCAGTTCCCGCAACAATTAAGAGTTATCTTGAAGGAGCAACCTCTAGCTCTACGATCCTTATTTGCTAGATTACCCCAAGCAGTTGGATTCCTCGGCTAAAAAGTCTTGGAAATATCCTCGTCGGTTCCTTCAGCCAATGATGATATATTGGGGTTGTCTGCGTCCCACATAATGTACACCTAGCGGCTAAGATCATGAGGGCTTCTTTCCATCTGCCGCCGCTGTGGGTTTATCCATGACAACATTATGGCCGACGTAAACAGGTGAGTTTGCAGGTCGACGGATAGTAGCAGCCGCCGGATCTCAAGTATCCCAACTAGTAATGGGATGGTAAGGTATAAGTTGCTCCTCCCACTGAGTTTTCCGCAGTAACGGCATGTTAGCAGCTAAGAACGGTATGACAAGTCCAAAATCCCCGATAGACGCATGTATGTACGCTATTCATGTATCCTTTGATAAGCGTAGCCATTTGCGGACATAGACCCTAACCAATCTATCCATATGTTGTAGAATTTCCCGGCGAACAGCAGAGAGAGGGTATGAATATGGCGGGGAATTAGAAACCTCCGTAGAATATCCAATAGTTGATGCGGTTTCAGAGAGATTTAGTTACCTCCTCCAGTTGTCTGCCAAGTTCATCTAAAGATGACGGGGACAAATTTCCTTTCCAGTTCAAAGGAAGATCCAGCAATTTAATATCTTCACCAGCTTGTACGGATGGGATTGAAACTCATCCACAGTTAAGTGGAGACGTAACATTAACTGTCAATTTGCTCTTTTCATCCACTACAATATTCGAAGCCATAGATTTCAATTGATTAATAGAGAGACCGAATAGCTGTGTGCCTTCGTGAAGACAGCACCTGATTCTCCAAAGCAGCCCAGTATTCATCAAAAATGATAATATCGTCGGCATAAGCCAGGTAGTCGACGGAATCTGCTGGGGAAAATCAAAGATTACTTACTACCATATGCAGTGTGTAATTTAAGGTTATAATGCAAAGCATGGGAATTAAGGTCGTCCTTCCGAACCTCCAATCGGGATGAAGACCAATTCAGTAAAATGTGGAGAATACAGACGAATAATATGACTGCAGATATCCTAGGAGGAATTGAGGCTCACCAAATGCGGTAACGACTTGTAGCACTGAGTGATGCAAACCTGAATCAGAAACCTTTGAGATTTCCACCACCGAAAAAGTGAGAGGAGTGCATGAGGAATGAGAATGGCGGAGAAAAGCGTGTAAACTAGTGGGGGCCACGAAAAAACCGTCCTTATGTAAAAAGTTGCATTGTAACCGATCGGACAGAAATGAAGGCATCCAACGATCGAAAACTATATGGTGCAGTAGCCGCGTGAACATCGACCCGATGGAAATATGGCAAAAGTGTTCCGGAGAGGTCGATTTTGAGACCCTAAACACAAACGTGCTTCTAACACCGTTTATATGTGAAGGAAAGGGATTGGAAGCGAGACCATTAAGGAAAGCAGCAACGGAAAGTGGAATAATTTTCCTTATGTCCTTTGGTGTAATGCGATCCACTCCCGGTCTACTGCCTTGCATGCTTCGAAGCACTTGCTGTATTTCATTTTTCATAATTGGTTTTATGGGACTCATGTTAGGAGAGAGAGTGGTTCTAGGGAACACTTTGCTGACTACTGGAGGTTGAGAACACACTGGTTCAATATATCGTAAAATATGGAATTACATCGTCTTCTTGTACCAATGCTGTTCGTCAGTTACCATCGATTACCGTTGTAGCAGCATCTGTGCGTCTCTTGTGCAAAATCCGCTGAAGCTGCCCATGTTGTAGGCGCCGACGCTGAAGATTATTTCTTATGTTGTGCAACTGTTTCCGCTACTTTGTTGGTTCCCATTTATGCGCGAGCAGCATGGCACAGATGGTGTTTAATCGTGCACCAAGTGACCCTCTCATATCTTTCTCTGTGAAAGTCTCCAACGAAATTCGAATATGGGAATGTTTTGTCCTTTCCGTATGTTCACGCAAAACTATTAAGCGGCGAGCTTCCAAGACCAACAATCGAAATATAGTGTCAGTATCAAGCGATGAATTGCATGGTTGCACACCGAAGGGCGTAGTGATTTCATTCTGTAGCCAAGCAGTTTCCCTAAGGCCAGAGACAGTTGTAGGCAAATTTATTACTTGCGTCTCTTCCACAATAGGAGAGGAGGAAAGTGTACGTGGCGGAACGTACCACAGAAAATCCTGAGTAGAACTCTGAGACTGTTAGATTATCTGGCAGTGAGTCCGCAGCGGAGCTTCGCAAGTTGTGCTGAAGGACATACCAGGCTAAGTGATATAAACGTTTTGTTAAACTGTTAAGAGTCCTTATTGAAAATAATCTCTGAAGCTACAGAAGTAATTCTAGCTATGTCGCACAACTCCGAGACAGCTCTGAAAGTCGAAAGATAAGTTTGTTGTCTTCGTGCGACGTTCACTTAATGACTGAGCAGGTACGAACTATCCGGAAGCAGTCTTGGCAGCTATGTTCTTGAGATCGTTGCGGGACCTGGATTAATTGCTGTTATCGAGTTCCGGTGGTGAGCCGCCAAATGTCGTTGTATGCAAGTTCCGGTATGGAAAATCGGGAAACATAAGCTACCTGAAAAATACCGCGCACGTGTGAGATCGGATGTGGACTGGGACGGGGATTGAGGTATCGGGCATTGTGAAACAATATCACGGTTTCGTTCCTGTTGTGTCCGTGAAAACAGAACAGGAACTCGGTAGACTACACGGATGTATGGACACAATCACCAAGTAACAATGGTTATGACTCTTAAATCACCCACACAGGCCAATCGGCAGCAAGCACGCATTCGGCCAATGAAAGCTAAGTGGGCATATGTTTCACGACCAATAAATGGCGATGAACAAGAGTAGGAAGTAACATGACAATCCCACACTGTCCCTTCCGCTGGTTGTAACTATGTCGTCACTTCGTGTCAGCGATTAAATTGTTACTTGCATAAGGTAGTAAAGAACATACACATGGAGCAGACATCAGGTTGTGTTGTCCATCAAAACATACCGACCGACAGGGCGATGCATCAGGCTTGACACTTGTAGGCTTTCTGCTGTTCATGATGTTTCTGCAGTAGATAAATAAATAAATGAATTTTTATTCTTGGCTAGCGAGGCAGGCCATTAAAGGCATGATCATAGTAGCAGTACAACAAATGAGCAAGAAATGTGCAAAAGTATAATAAGGTTTCCATATATGTGGATTCATAAATTTAGGGATGTAGGTAGGCGTGTTGCTTGCGTTTGTGATTATGTTACTGTTCTTTTGAGTGAGTTCAATCGCGTCGTCAGTGTCTGGAGAAAGGTTTGACGTCGGTGGATCTGATAGGCTTGTCAGCGTAAGCTTGCGCAGTAAATTTATTTAGTGGCGAGTCACATCCGTCACGTCACAGTGTTGTTAAGCAGACATTTGTGGCTTTTTGATGAGTGGGCGCTTGTCAGGCGAAAACCCACCACGTCGTGGAACACTGCCACTGAACTGTTTGCTAAAACGGGTTAAACCCGAAGAACCCAGATGGCACCACGTGGAGGTTGTTCAGCTAGCTATTGGAGAATTACTTTGAGAAAGTGCAGTATGCAAACTACTTGCAGTAACTCGCGTCCCATCTGCCAATTTGTATGCTTCTGGTGTATACACAGATTCCACTAGCGTAGGAGGTCCGAATTTATTTTCCCGTTTCCGGGACCTGGGTAATTTCACACAAACTAGGGTCCTTGTAGGGCAAGTTTTGCCTCGTCCTCTGTGCTTTGATTCATAATCAGTTCGTATTTCATAATCAACAGGATCCGTAGTCTCTTCGAATTTACAAGCTGCTTTTAACCGGGTTCGAATTAGTCTTCCTATCATCCGTTCTGATGAAGATTTGGTGGTTGCTCTATGCGGCGTGGTTCTGTATGTAGCCAGAGCGGACACCAAGGCATCCTCGCAAGATGCTCCCGAGAGCTGAAAAACTTGTATAAGCTCACTTAATATCTGATTTGGGCGTTCAACCATTCCATTAGCAGCCGGATTATAAGACACCGTCCTGACATGTTTGAGGCTATTGCTCCGAAGGAAATCGGTCAACTTCTTACTCCTAAATTGCGGTCCATTATCAGTAAGGATTTCTTCTGGCAGCCCATACCTTGCAAACAAATGCCGCAGCCACTTTGTAATGACACCTCTACTTACTTCTCCGCATAGGATATCTTCTGGCCATTTGCTATAAAAGCAAGTGACAACCAGCACGTTTCGTTTCTGAGTATGTGCGTTGGCAAATGGACCCACGATATCGATGACAATTTTAGCCCAGGGAACCATAGAACACTCATTTAGCTGATCTCGAGATTCCAAGGGCTTCGAAGTCTTTTCGGATTGTTGGCAAGCATTGTACTCTCGAATTGCAATCTCAACACTGGAAGTTAACCTCGGCCACCAGTAGTAGTCGCGTATTCTGGCCTTCGGTCACACAATACCGGAATAACCCTCATGCGCGCAGTCGATCACCGCTGGAATAAGACTAGGATAACTCATGAGTTGTTCGCCTCTCCTAATGCAATTGGCCACTGTAGAAAACTCGTGGCGAGGAGTATAGTATGTCAGTAACTCCGGTTGAATTCGATTGTGACTAAGCCACGCATTAGGCATAAGCCGTAAGTTTCACAAGGTTGGGATCTCCGTCAGTATGTTCATGTATCCGGTCGAGCATTATGGCACAGGGTGCTCCGATTGAGAGATGGGGAAGCAATTTCACCTCATCTAAGTCGTCATTCTCCCTTTCGTTTAATAGTGGAAGCCTGGACAGTGCATCGGCCACCTGGTAAGCACCACCCGGTAACTATCTGATTTCGTAGTCGTAATTTAGTAGGCGCGATATCCAGCGGCCTAGGCACACCGGCTTTTGACTCTTATCGCCACAGTTCAGTAGGGTTGTAAGGGCAGAGTAATCCGTATGCAAAACCAATAACGCCTGAATAAGTAAAAGTGTCACTTCTCACAGGTCCAAATACAAAACAAAGCCACTTTTTCACCAGTAGAATAATTCCTTTCCATGTTTGACGAAGTTCGTGAGACATATATTATTACTTTCTCTTCACCGTCGAGTAACGAAAAAATCGCCCCCTAAACCAGTGATGGTGGTATCGGATCAGAGTGAGCAGTTGGACCAACCGAGCGAGCCAAACAGCCAATGGAAGGCGGATGAGACGGTTTTGATTACTGGACTCGGATTGGATGATATTAGTCTGAGTGCTTCATCGTTTGTTTAGCTGAAGCAAACGAGGAATCTCTTCGATTCAGAAGGGTCATTAGTTATGGGCTTGAGCCTGCAATTTATATCGAGGAGTTTGGCTTGCTACACAAGCTGTACTTTTCGCTTAGCTGTCTTTGCCGAATAAACACTTGTCCTTCAAGGACTGAGTATTGCAACATGGTGTCAGCGAAGTCAAACACTAATCACACATGCGGCGCGCGTATGCTTTTTGGAGCATGTAGCGCCCAAAAAGATAACTCTTTCATGTACAATTTATCCCACCACGCAACACAGGTACGGATGTTAGAGACGAGCCAGTCCTTTCGCCTCGGGAGCTCTGACTTGGAAGATCCGCCTTCCTGTTTTCGCCTCGATCTCCACTTCTCTGTACCCGATTTGGATCGGCCAGGAGTCGTTCGAGAGCTCTCGACTTGCTTGTTCTGGGCTGTGTCAATCGGCTCGGCCTCGGTCCTGTGGGCTGCGCTAGCGGCGTATATGTCTGATTTATTGCGCTGTCCACATATTCCCGCTCCGTAGTTCCGGGCCCAGGCTCGTCGCTAGCCGTCCTTCGCGATCCGCTCTCAGCTAACTCCGAAGAGCTCCCCCGAGGCATTCTTGGAAGCGGCCCCTCTACACCCGCCCCTCCTCGAGGACCTTTCTTCCTCTCGTACCATGGTCGCAGGAGAGCAGCATTCACCCAACGTTTCATTCCTCCGCAGTCGATTAAGAAGTTGCCCGCTTTCTGGTCGATAATGGTGTAGGGGCCTTTCCAGCGTTCTCTGAACTTGCTTGCGCCCGGCCCGTCATGATCCGGCCGATCGTTGTTCCGTAACTTGACTCGTTCTCCAATCCTGAATGGCCTCCACTTGTGAGCCTCATGCCTGGCGTCGTAATTTCGCTTATTCCGCGCTTGTCGAGCTTTGGTTTCGCTTCTAGCTTTCCCTCGCAGTCGCTCTTGATGCCCAGCTGGATGTTTCCGCTCACCCTGGTTCGGTAGGCAAGTATCGAGCGCAATCCGTGGTTCTCTGCCGAACAGTAATTCGAATGGCGAGACCTTGGTGGTTGATTGCATGCTGGTCCGATACGCGATCAGAACCTGAGGCAAAGCATCTTCCCATGCCAACTTCGTGCAGTTTATCCACGTCTTCAATGTCCGGTTGAACCGCTCGGTCATCCCGTTGGTTTGTGGGTGGTACGGTGAAGTTCGCCGTCTCTGGATGCCCCACTTGTCCAACACTGACTTAAACGCTCTTGACTCGAAGCAGGGCCCTTGGTCCGTGATGATACACTGTGGGATCCCATACCTTGCAGGCACATTGAATTCGAATACTTGCGACACTGTCTCGCCTGTTTGGTCCTTGATTGGTATGGCTTCCACCCATCGAGTGAAGTGGTCAATCATCACTAGAATGTATCTGTTTCCTGTTCGACTCACTGGTAAGGGCCCAAAGACGTCCAGTCCCCAACACTGAAGTGGCTCACCAACCTCCATCGATCGCATCGGCGGTCTCGGGGACTCCATCTCCCGACTCGTTTGGCAGTTTGGGCACTCCCGAAGGTATGCCGCGACGTCCTTCCTCATGGTTGGCCAAAACACTCGCCTCCGCAGCAATTCAAAGACCCGCTCGAATCCCATATGGGCGCCATCATGAGTTATGCGCATCACACGTTCTCGCTGATTTGGTGGAACAAAAGGCACTTTCCGTCCGTCTATCGCCACCACCACGTTATCGTTTTCGACCTTCAACCTGTCCCAGATCTTGAGGAGTTCCTCCACCTCTTCCGATGTGGCCTCCGGTTTGGTGCCAGCCCGTAAGTGAGAGCACAACACATTCACGAATTCATCTGTCCTTTGATCTCCCAGCAGGTTCTCTCCCCCATCGCGATCGCACGCACCGGTATGGCATTGTCTGGCATGATGTCGTCCAAACACGGGCGTGACAACATATCTGGCAATACATTCTGCGTTCCATCCACGTGCTCAATGGTGAAGTTGAATTCCTGCAATCGGTAGGCCCATCGCGCAAGCCGTCCCCGCGGGTCTTTCGCCGTCATCAACCACGAGAGCGGTTTGTGGTCAGTGACGACCCGGAATTCATTCGCCAGTAAGTAATTTCTCCACTTCTCTAACGCCCACACGATGGCCAAGCATTCTTTCTCCGTTGTTGAATACTTCTGTTCCGCCCCCGTCAGCACTCTGCTCGCGTACTCCACCACCCCAGCCGGTTGAGACAAAACCGCACCGATGGCCACGTTGCTTGCGTCGACAGCCACAGTGAACCTCTCACCAGGATTGGGTAGCCGTAGACATGTCGGGGCTTCTGCTATGCCTGCCTTTAGATGGTCAAAGGCCTGATCCGCTTCAGCTGTCCACACGAACGGCACGTCCTTGCGAAGCAGCTTTAACAACGGGCTGACCTTCTCTGCGAACTGGGGCACAAACTTTGAATCATATGCCACCACTCCCAAGAACGAACGGAGCTGACGCTTGGATTTTGGTTTTGCGAAGCACTTGATCGTCTCGCGTTTCTCCGGAAGTGGATGGACTTGACCATTGCCCACGATGTGACCCAAGCATACAATTGACTTTTGGGCAATCTGCGACTTTTTACGACTGAGTTTCAGACCAGCTTCGTCCAGCCTCTGCAGTGCTGCTCCAAGTCTGGTCACATGTTCCTGTTCCGTCTCAGAGAAGACGATGATGTCATCACCATACACAACCACGCCTTGCAGGTTCGCGAGGACCATCAGCAACAAACGCCTGAATGTAGCCGGGGCGTTGCACAATCCAAACGGCATTCTCAAAAACTCATACTGCTGGCCATTGACACTGAAAGCCGTCTTGTGGCGATCTTCTTCTGCGATCGGCAGTTGCCAATATCCCGAGCGGAGATCAATCAGAGATATCTGCTTCGCACTGTGAAGGCTTGAGAAAATTTCTTCCATCTGAGGCATCGGGAATGCATCCTTCACCGTCACCCTGTTTAGTTCTCTGAAATCGATGCAAAATCGATAGGTTCCGTCGGCCTTCTTCGTCAATAGCACGGGTGATGAATACGGGCTGTGCGTTCGCCTGATGATTCCTTTCGATTCCATCTCGGTCACCTGCTTCTGTATCTCCACCAGGGTGTTCTGTGGAATTCGTCTGAAGATTGGCTTGCATTGTCCTCCTGGGATCAACGGTATTCGGTGTTCAACCCAATTGCAAAATCCGTAATCATCTTCCGCGTCTGTGAATAAGTGGGCATACCTGCTCAGTACGTTGCGTATTGCACGGTTCTGACAATCAGGCACGGCTTTGAGGGCACCAACCCGGTCGGTTCTCCCCTTGTTTATCTCGATCGTCTCGTTAGCCACGATCACCACATCGTTTTTCAGGTCAATTGTGACACCGAGCCGTTTCAGGATGTCGGTTCCGATGATGGTTTCGGTCGTCTCCTCCACGATGAACATGTCATGGCTGATGAGCGTTTCTCCTATCCTGATTCGTAACCGCTGCGTGCCCGTCACTTTCAAAGAATGCCCGCCGACCGTCTGCATCGTGATTGAAGATGGGTTTACTGGAACCCCATTGAACCTCTTCGTAATTGACACTGCCGCTCCTGTGTCTACTATGGCTCGGACAGACACACCTTCTATAGTTACCTGGAGGACTGGTACTCGCCACCGACTCGGCATGGATAGAGAGAAACAATGGGGCACATTGACGTTGGTGCAGAATCTCGCCACATGACCATTCTGGTTGCATCGGAAACAGCGGCGACCGTTCCGGATTACCCGTACATTGCGTTGTGAAGTGGTGCTTGAAGACTCTATCGACAACAGCTGCTCCACCATTTCGGATAGGCGATTTACTTTCTGTTCCAACTCAGCATGCTGGATGCTTCTCACTGTCACTCGTTCCGACAAATTCTGGGCGACCGTCACCAGATCCAACGCTTTGCTGTCTCCCACCATCGACGCCAATTTCACCTGATCACGGAGTGGATCGGGCAGACTTCGGATAAACTGCTGTTTCAGTAGGCGCTCTCTTGCGTTGCCCTCTAACTCGGGGAGCCCAATCGTTAGATGTCTGTCCAGCTGCTGGAAAAACACCATCAAATCCTCCTGTTCGTCCCATCTGGCTGCGTGAAATCGTTGCAGTGCTCGTTCTCTCTCCAGATCCTTCCCAAATTCTGCACACAAGGCAGCCCTCATCTCAGCGAACGAACAGCCGGGTTTGGCCTTTCGAGTGAGCAGATACACCGCCTTGGCTCGTCCACTCAACCGTGTGCCCAAAGCAATTAGCAAATTTGCATCCCCCTCACACCCGTGCAAGCCGCAATTCCGTCGAACTCATCGAGCCACGCCTCCACGTCACCGGCCGCAAATTGCTCTAACTGGGTCAACTCCATCGCGATTGGTCACGGCACCAGTGTAGCGAGAACGACACGACAGGGGGGTAGACGTTTATTGCACACCGAAAATGGGCACATGAGGGTCTCGCGCGCGCCATCGAATATCGACTAGATTTCCGTCCCACAACGCAACACAGGTACGGATGTTAGAGACGAGCCAGTCCTTTCGCCTCGGGAGCTCTGACTTGGAAGATCCGCCTTCCTGTTTTCGCCTCGATCCCCACTTCTCTGTACCCGATTTGGATCGGCCAGGAGTCGTTCGAGAGCTCTCGACTTGCTTGTTCTGGTC